>CM029544.1:24404296-24751796 GCA_017141395.1 Laodelphax striatellus | reverse complement strand
TGAATTCGGAAGTATAAAATATCTTATTATCTAGAGTCTGAGTCAATAATCGAAATCAGAATTTTATTCCATATGATGATGAATTCATCCTATTACTATTCTCTTTCCCATCCTTAAATGCCAAATTTAAAAAAAATCTTAGGGCCTATGTCAACACACAATTCAAAAATGAATATTTCTTCCAAATTTGTATTATACGAGTATTTAGCCGAGGTGCTGGCTTACATTGAGTATGCACTGGAAGAGGTATAGAGATTGTATATGGATTATTTTTTAGGCGTCCTCAGTTTAATATGAAAATCCATGTTACAGTGTGGTCGATACCCTAGGGGTGGAGGGGTTAGGAGTTTTTGAGGGCATTTCTCAAAATTCTCTAAATTTTACTTGTTTCAGCGAATTCACTAAATCCAAATATTACGTTCAATACTAATGATTGATTCTTATCATAATACAATTTAGTAAACGGCTGAGCTATAAATACCTCATTCCGAAATTAGTGCAATCGTTATCATTGAAAGTTTTTGGATCTAGTTTTCCTGTATTTTACCAGTCTATAATGTACATAATATAATGTTGAGATAAAATAATTGTAATAGAGTTATCGTTTTTAGGACTGGACTAGATTCTAAAAGTACCAGCAACTCGAATGAACCAAGTAAGTGTTTTTGTATTTTGATTGAATAGTATCACTACACATTTTTCAAATGTGTCTTATCAGTTACAGCATGTTATTAAATGTCAGAATATTCCATCTTTCTCAGGTTGTTTGAATCATTTTTTGTCATTGTCATTTACATTCCAAGTTGATATTCTAATCAACTTATCTTTGTAACATTGTGAATATATATATTTTCTCATTTGGGATTATTTTCCCCCACATAATTGGGCATTACTTGTGCGTGGGTAATGAGATGAAGGATGGTATTGTGAAAAATTGTCAGACGGGAACGGGAATCGAACCCGAGACCGGTGAAGCGATAGCATAATGAAGGTGTGACGCTCCAGCCAACTGAGCTACACCGGCTCGCCGTATTAGATACGTAGACCGTATTAGTATTGACCGTATTAGATATTAGACCGTATTAGATAATTAGAATTAGTTGTATTAGATAATTTTTTTCCATTAATCAATTATTAGATTATTTTGGGTTTTTACTCGTCACATGACTTAGACTGTAAAAATGTATTCATCATTCATAAAACAGTGAAGTGTTGGAAAAATTTGTACCATTTCCATAATCCTTGGACGCTGCATTTGTCTCACATTAAAATTCTAATCAATTGAAAAGAAGCTGAATGGGTTTTGTGAATGGGATGAATGATTTGTATGGCATGTCAGTTACATATGCTTTTTAAATATCTTGCAATGTTCAATAGGTACACGACGTGATGACGAATTAAACTTGGCTGACCAGACGATATCGGAAAGGCCTCAGATGCCTCTTCCTCAAGACATCGGCCAAGACACCAAGTCATGCAAGGTAGCCTAGCTTATATTCTTATAATGTTGACCACTTACAACACAAAATTAGTCTATAATTTATTAACTATAACGTTTTTTATGGCCGAACTTCATCAGTACAACACGGTTGCAGTGTTTTTCACAATCGAATAGAAGGGACTTTGATCTCTGGAGCCACTCTGTCCACTTTTCCAGTCTGTCCTAATGTATAGGATTTTGGCCTGGGGATGCACTTTCTAAACTCTCATAAAATCGCTTGAAGTTGTACAAAAACTAATAATAAAAGCAGTTTTCAAAAAACCAATCCGATTCCCATCAACTCAATTATTTAGTGAAACTAAATTATTATCTGTTAGGCAATTATTGCTAACTGCTCGTGAGCAGTGATCTCCTCCACACCACTCCACAAATCTTAGCTCTCTGTCTCATCTTGAGAGGTCTCCAGTCTTCAGACAATATTAATGTTATTGATATTTTGGTATTAATTTTAGTAATACTTTGTTTGTTGAATGTAGTTTGGGGCGTCGTCTAGTCTAGGAAGCTATCAAAAGTCTTCGGCTGACCTAGCTGTTGATTACTTCCTCAAGAGCCTTGCACGTAATATGGAGATGGATAGCGAAGAAGGAGCTACGCAAAGGTCAGCCTCAGTCTGGGAGAAGAAACGATCCATAGACAAAGACAATATGTGAGTATAAATTCATTCAATTCCTCCCAATTCACGCTCACGGTATTATTTAAAAAATAAATTTCAATCATCACAAACTTGAAATTTTCAGATTTGTGTCATGTGCTGTACATGATAATCTGAAAAAGAAATTCACTTCAAAAAACTTATTTTCCAAAGAACTACACTTGGAATTTGTAAAGAACTAAAGATGCATGGAGTAACGAATACAGAATTGTGTATATACATGTAGGCTATAAATGCATCTGCTCGATGCATTAAATGTGAATGTGTTTTTCTCGTTATTTTTAAAGGTGGAAACCTTGTTGTGCGGTTGCTGAAGATGGTCGCTTCGAGATCAGTGAAATCCACGAGACGGGCCTCTATAATGATCGCGATGAATTCGATGGAGATGGTGACTCGCGATCGCTGAAAAGATCTCACTCGACTGGGGATCTGGTCATGAAAAGAGGACGCCTTGCTACTCGAGCCGCCGACGAGCCCCGGTATGTGAATACATTTCAATTTTCAATTTTTTCAATTTATTTATTTCACACACAACATTACATACAAGAATACATACAATAATAACATGAAAAGTTAAATAAAAAACAATAGAAAGAATGCTAAACCAGAAAAAAAGTTGTGGTGAAAAAGGGTAGTGAATCGAAAGTTCTCCCAACTATGGATATCCATGTCATAGGAAGGCTTTCAATTCAAGGAAGCAGAGGAAGGATGCAAGGAGAAGGGGTGTGATAGTCAGATCAGAAGAACGTCTGCACTAAATGAGCAAGCAAAACTTGGAAAATTATGTCCAAAACATTTTGTTCAATATTTCAATAATAACATTTATGATACAATCAAACTAATGCTTTCTTTTATGTCGAGATAATCATCATTTATTTGTCAAAAAATCATCAACACAATTATTACAGTGAAATGAGAGTAGAGTGTAATAAAATGAGTGCTTATCTGCCAATGTTTTTCGTTGATTAGTTTGGATCTAATTATGAATATTAATTTAACTCTGTATGATTTGCAGTTATCATCTGGACTCAGACCATTCAAGTCAGCATGATGACCGTCCCGAAGATCTGTCAAGACGCATTCTGGCAGTGGCGGGCACAAATCGGCACTCTTTGACATTGCAGAGCTCAGCTGGCTCCACAACCCAATATGGCGGCCAGAGCAGTTTGGAAGACACCACCACATCTGATTCTTTGAATGCCGATTTAGAGGTACTCAACTCAATTCAAATTTTCATTTTCGGCTTCTCTTGTTTTTGCATGTTTAGGTTCATTTTAGACTATTTAAATAATATTTCGTTTTGGAATAATTGGATTCTTCACTTGATCGGGAATATTGGATTGGTATAAGGATTGCATTAAGGATTGGTATTGATTGGGGAAATACCTGCTTATTACTTAAATAATCAAGTTACCATTAAACTTGGAAAATTATATCTAAAACATTTTGTTCAATATTTCAATAATAACTGCAAGCTACTTGTGAATCATACTGTATATTTATCATAATTGTCGCACTGCAAAACCTTTATTTCAATTTGATATGCTGTGTTGAGTGATTTTCAGAGTTATGCTACCTGACCGTGAACTGGAAAATTTTAATAAATATAAGTTGTCTTAAGAGGCCTTACTACCATTGACTGAACTATACAAACGCGATACTGACTTGCGATACGCGGGTAGAAAATGGTTGTCGTAATTTCAACTTTTATTTTTAAATCTTTAGTTTTTTTTCAAATAATATAAACTTTTCCGACCTTTACTGCCTTAATAAGGTTGAAAATCTCAATTTGATGGTAAGACAACCATTTTTCTGATCTTCCTTAACAATTTGGTACCATTTCCATGCTTATTGGTTGGAAAATAGCGCCCTAAACAGAAGATACTTATTTCCCCTCTTCACTCATTCATTCAATGTTAGGAAGGCCTCTTAAATTGTAGATGGAGGTAGGCCTAGTCTTACGATCTTTCAAGTGATTTCTGTAACACTAAAGCCTGGTTTTCATTAGTAGAGTTAGTGGTAGAGTAACTAGCCCTACTCCACTTCTTGGTACTTCAAGTCCTCTACCATTCTAATATGAACGTTTTCATTGGGAGAGTTCCCAAGATAGTTAGTACTCGCCCAGGGAACTCTACCACTAACTCTACTAATGAAAACCAGGCTTTAGAGATATTAACTCAGTCTTCCAGAGTTGAATTTCTTAACGACGATTTTGTCGACCGATTTTTGTGCACAGACTCTGATTCTAGGCAGCAGGAAAGGATGGTATTGTACCAGAATTAATCAAATGATACTGAGTAATCAGAATTTCTATTTATGCTGTTGAATGTTTTTCTACTCACTCTATTTGTAATCTCACTACTTGTGTTTTTGTGTAATTTATCATTATAGTATAAAGGTTTATTAAAATTCTGAATAAATTTTAGGTTTGTGGCATCTTGGGGAGTTCTATTGGCGATGATGACAAGTCTTCAATGCAGAACGTCATTCACTTAGCGACGCTGCCTAGAAACCTGGCGACTATTGGCAAGAAGAGCGCGTTGGATTTGGGAGATGCAGATAATCGACAGTCGCTGTCGCTGAGTGAGTCATCCGACCTTGGACCAGCGATGTCCACTTCCAAGTCACTCACAAATGTCTGTCTTCGATCTCGATTGAGGAGCGATGATGCTATATGTGAAGAACGCCCTCCAAAAGCAACGAGCAGTCACCAGAATGCACCTGATCAGACACAGTCGAAATCATCCATCAACTTTCAAAAAACCAAGAAAGACGTATTATCGGTAAAAAGAAAGGAGTCACCATCCCCTCCAACACCTACGCTGCACACAGCATTCTACCAACCATCATCCTGTGCTAAATTCACCTTTGATCAACCGCTCCAATCACCATCACTATTTAATTATAGCTCTCCAGTGAGTGAAATCAATCCTGATTCCAAACCCCCTCTACTTTCAAGCAATGCTGATTCTCATCTATCAGAAAGCGAGTTCAATTCTCATCATACAGATTCTTGCAAAGTTAAATCAGGTCAAATGTCTTCAGTTCATGATTTCCGCCCTACTGCTTTATCTGGATGTATGATTAACACTCCAAAATCAGACGATACTTTTCCTCTACTGACTATAAAAACCGATGTTCATAATAACTCGAACAGGATCTCTCCTGTTCTTCTTCAACCTGTAGGAAACAAATACGCTTTATTATCTGATTTGACAATATCCTCACCAACAGCTGAGACCAAAGCTAAGCAAGGTGGAGAGAGCCAACATATAAAATCATTGATCAATGAAAGCAGCAGATATAGTGAGAGTGCTGCTTCGCCGAGCTATGTGATCAATCCTCTGACTCTTTCTCCTCCCAACTGTCGGTCTACCGATTCAAAGAAACCTAAACCTTCCTATGGCCATCAATTCCATGAAACTGGCTCATCAAATAGCAATGAGAGTGATGTCACTGATTTGGAATCTCTAAATATAATATCACCTGCTGGCAGTTGGAATAATATAGATGATAGTATACCTGAAGAATGCCTTAAGGATATCAAAATGAATAGGCCAATACAACCAGAGCGTACTGAGAACACTTTCAATAGAAAACTTGAGAAAAATTCATTGCTTTTAGATCATAACACCAGTAATGATCAACTGAAAAAATGTTCTACATCAAAAGAAGATGTGTGTATTAATGATAAAGGGAATGATAAAACTGAATTGTTTGAGCGTCCTGTGAAGAGTCGTAACTTACTGAGAGCTTCCAGCTCATCAAGTTTGCTTGTCTCCAATATTTGTGGGGCTTCAAATAATTCCACTATTGATTTTAGTAGAAAGGATAGAAAATCGGATGGATGTCTGAAAATGAATGATGGCTTTTCCACAATATTTGATAAATCTAGTGATGGCAAAAGAACCATGTTCACCTCCAAGGATCCAAGCTTCAAACTGAAGCTTCTTGACACAAATAATCCTAGAAAGGTACCACGCAGTTTTTTCAAGCGTTCATCAATGCCTTCCGAATATATGTCTGCAGCTATTGCAAGTAGCTTGAATGTTACCGATAACCGGCAAAGCAAATCTTCATTGACATTGAATGAAGCAGTTGGCAGTGGCCAAAAGCCAAAGCTGGGCCGCAATGCCGCCGCCGCACATGGATTGAGGATAACCATAAGCAGCAAGCTTCACTCAGATGACGATGATGACGACGATGATGAAGATCACTTTAATGAGGGTGCATGTAAAAAAGTATTGTGTCTTGAAACGGACAGTTCTAATGAGTATGAGTCGGAAACTGGAATTCCAAAATCGCCGACACTTTTCATATCAGGTGTGTCAATCTCCAGGACGCCTGAACCAAAGTCGCCCGGACGACAGTCACGATCGTCTAGTCTGACCGTGCCTGCCACTCCTCCTCTGCCTCTACCAGGACTACTTCGTGCCAATCCATTCATGGCAGCTAGAAATAACTCGCAGTCTTTAACAGCAGCATTGGGTCTGTCATTTCGCCGTCGCATTCAGCCTCAACCCACACCTACTGACAGAACTCTGATAACGTCTTCAACCCCAGCAGCTCTATATTCCACGTCCTTCTACCAACAAGGTGGTGGCAGTTTCACTAATGTTGAAGGCAAGTCCGACAAAAAATTGTTTAATATTTCTTCGTGTGAAATCGATCCGAAAGAGTCAAGCGGTAATCGTACATCAGGTTCGGATTTGTCAGGAATGAATTCGATTTCAAGTACTCCGCCGTCACCACGCGCACCGACCGTTGAAAACACATCATCTCCGCCTGGGGGCCTGGTCAAGTCTTCGACTGATGGCGCGTTGAGTTCGGTGCTGCACGTCAGAGAAGGCAGTCTCGGCTCAGACGACTTTCACGAAGCGCTTTTTTTGCTGGAGAGATCGCGCTCGCCAAACGCCAACACCAACTCCAAGCGACGAAAGCGCACCAAACGCGGCGCCAACGCCAACACCAACGATCAAATGGAAGCCAGCTCGGCGCTCTAGGCGCTTGAGGCGCTCTAGGCTACCCAGCGCGCCTTCCGGTGCCTGCCTTATCTCAACAGCTGATAACATTAAGGCAGTCTGCGCTTTACTGCAAATGAATTTCCTGATTAGACTGAAAATAGTGTGATGATTCCGCACATGCATGCTAATTTAGGTTTTCGTAGATAATTCTCATCACTCCGAGTGTCTAATGGCAACCTGATGTTGAAACGCAGTATGCCCCAGCGAACGCTAGATTTAAGCTTAGACTGCCTCAATTTTATGAGCTCTTGTGATACACCTGGCTCCTGTTCATCGTTTTGCCACACTCACTCTTTGTCTGAACAATGTGTCACATGTAATTATCGATTTCCGACCCGGAAGACCCTATCGGGGGACCTCAGATCGACAGGAGACCCTGGGAGTCCTATTGATGTGATTTCAGAAGAGGCGCTTGGTCGCAATCACAGCGTAAAAAGAGCACTAATTGACGGCAAACGCACACTTCCCATATTTATAAGGCATGATGGCGTCTGAAGTGGGCGGAAATAAAACTTTGAAATTACACATTTCAAATGAAATTACTCCCAGTACCCTATGTACCGCCTCAATGGCGAGCATTCCAAAAATGGAAGTTTCGCTGTTGCACCTTGAATGTTGCTGATGAGAAATAATTATTTAATTTTCTGTCATAAGTCGAATCGAGGGTTTTGTATGACTTGAGCAAACTCGTTTGATGAGTGGTTACAATCAATTTGGCTGTTGGTTGTTGGATCAATCGAGGGACATGTGGTCAACTGCTTTAATGTTCCTAGATGCAGGTCAACTGCCTGTGAAAACTGCCAATTTTTACTCAATTATAACAGCGTATCAAAGTGATAAACTGCGAAATGCACATTAGTCTACGGATTGGAGTCTGCTTGGTATTATTCAATGACCAATATATTTGCATAGTTATGTACGAGAGAGTGTGTGTGTGTGTATGTGTGTGAGTGAAAAGTAAATGTGTATGGTAACCTCTTCTATTTAAATTAAATAGCATGGTACAGAACTAATGTGTGAATTCGAAAAGTCTTATTTGTGCGTTAAATTGTAAATAAGAACTTTATAGATTATTTTTCATATGCATAGAATGAACTATTGTTTTAAATCATGGTAATTAATTGATTTTTTTCATTGCGAATTTATATTTTTCATATTATTTCTTGAACTGTTCTTTCCCTATCAATGATGACCAAGTAATTGGTAATCGTTTGGCTGTGACAACTCTACTGAAATTGTTTTTATAATTTCACAATTGTGTTTTCCTTTTCAAACCAAAGATTTTAACGACCTGATTTTTATCCCAGTCATAACCTGCAATAATTATTAATGTTTTGTATGAGCTGTTAGAGAAGATAAACTTCCGAATTACGTTTATAAAGAACAAATAAATTGAACATATTTTTATAATATTATTTCACTCGTGTTCGTTGAACATTGGTCTGACTTGCAATAAGAAAAGAGAGTAAACACCAAGGATTAATAAAACATTGTTATTTAATAAGGTCTATTGTTAATGAACCTACTTCATGTTTCCTTTCTCATGGAACTGTTGCAATTATCCATTCTCTCTATGTCGTCGCTATTCTAAATATTTTCCTCACTATTGTAATATTGGAACATATCAAACTTCAATCCCATGTTTAATTATTGTGGAAGTGACATATTCTAAAGTACTGTACATTATTATTGTAGAACTGAATCATTCTAAAGCTTGTGCAGAAAGCCATCTATTGTAGAGTAAATACCAATGGTAAACCGAGTACTCTTATTTGATGTCTTAATTGGAAACTTCATTCTATGAAGTCAAGTCGACTTGATACTCCACTCACTGTGTAAAACACCATGAAAACCTACTTGAATGTTATTCTGTTGTGTGCTTAATTATCTTGTCTATGTGTAGATCATAAGTAGCCTACCGTATTTCATTGTTGTGACCCGTTTACTGTTCCTGTCAACATGGTTAAAATCATACTTTAGTTCTGATTCATCCAAATCATAGAATGCAATGAATAATATAGAATGAAAAAATTGGACATAACAGTAATATTATTAGGGAGACCGGTGCTAGGTTGGACATTTTTTCTATATATACTCCTTGCAAATTAATTTGAAATTAATCGCTATAAATCATACACCAATCAAAAGCTTAGAACTACAATAGCTTGCTATTACATCAATAAATCCCAGAGTGATCCTGCCAAAATTTGGAGTTGAAAAAACAACTTATTTATTTACAACGAATTTATTCAATAATTTTTATGAGAATTTCACAATAGGTGAACCATCCCATTTATAAGAGAAAATATGACATTAAAAAAGGGAACAACTGCAAGTCTTCTTATTCTGTTGAAAAAGGAACTTTCTATCAAGTAGACTTTTTCCACCATTAATCTACTGCTGAAAACTCTGGGTAGAGCTACAAACTGAATTGACAGATTGACCAACTTGATCACTGTACCAGAAATGTACAATGTTGCCTTGTGTCCAAACTAGCCCCGGTCTCCCCATGGAGTAAAGTTAAAATTGGTTAAAAAACAAATCCGTACATCATTCGTTGTCCCCATTGTTGGGATATTTGACGTTAGGCCTATCCAATATCCAGTTGTAGTAAATGAATTCTTTCAATGTTTGTCATGTGGAGCATCAAACGAAATCTGTAAGCCAGTATAAATGTTATATATATGGAAATTATTAAGAATTATTATAAATTATTAAGCCAGTATATATGTGGAAATTATAATTATGTTCATGTATTTTATTCTGGCTGGTAGGCTCTACAAGTTGGATGATTAATAAAATATTTTTACAAAATTTACAAGGAATTCATATAATTATTCATTGGCAGATTTGAATCAATCAAGAGTTGTCATTTGAAGATTTCTTATTTTTTCTTATTAGGCCTATTTCAATATTCTGTTTTCATGAAACTTCCCAATCAATAAGCATTTATAATGGAGAATAACATCTTCAGGGTACAGTATTATTTATGTCGGATATTATTTAAATCAAAATAAAATTAATGATTTTTCATCGCTTTTATTCATCATTCACAATCAAACATTTCAATCACACATCTTAACTTCAAATCGTAAACTTTCCATATTACCCAGTAGTTGTTTCCCAACCTACTTGTAGAGTTTATTTCATTAAACTGGACTGTTTATTTATTTAGTCAATAACGTTACTATAAAGTAAATCAATCACATGATTATTTTAAGTTTACACATCATATGCTGAAATAAGATCATCGTGACTAAATAAAATCTCCTACCCTACATTTATTCAATGATATTTATGGAATACTTTTGACTTGTTTTTCACACGACACAATGTTAAAGATAGATAAATATCCGAAAGCGCTCCACTCAAGTAAGTGATGAATTCTGTATTACTTATAAAAGTTAGACTGTAAATGTCGTGTGGAAAACAAGTCAAAAGTGTTTCATTAGAATGCAGTTTCTTCATGGAAAGCTAACTTGAAGATATTTTATCGATTTGTTTACTTCAACTGTTACATTTATTTCCAGTGATTGAATTGTCATTTGATTATTAGTTCAATAATACAACAAGAAACAGAACATTTATGCCTTTTTCATATGATATTCGTAACAGAAAAGCTTTGCAGCATTTTACTACGCTTTACAGCTATTGGTACCTGAAGAGGTTTTAGAGGAATTTACTTATGTAACTTGTTCAATATTATTATGAAGATGTTAAAGTTCGTTCAGATTGTGCCATTTTTTTATATATATAACTTATATTAAAGTATCTTTGCCCTTGAAAATGTTTTGTTCGCATGATATTTTCCCATGAAACTGGAGAATTTTTTTTTTTAAAGTAAGCCTAAGGTAAGGCTCGTCATTGATGAACAAAATGTATTGGTGACTTTTCTCTCTGTCGTGAAATTTTTTAATGTTCATTGTTGGTACTGTAATTGTGATGAACTCATTGATAAAATAAGAGTTATTGTTAATATAATTTATTTGTGTAAAATCTTGTAGTCATCAATAAAATGAAATATTTCAACGTTTACTGAATATTCTGTTATTTATACTTAACTTATATTATTATAAGACATAACTTATATTATAAGGGGACCCTGTGGCCCTTTTTCCCTGCTCACATATGATAGAACACTGCAAACGAATTGGCTATTCCAATACTATTAAACATGAAAATTACATTAGTCATAAAAACTAGTCGCCTGTATTTTTTAATTGCAGGAGTTAATTGCCTGTACGGCAATTAACGTGAAAGGTGCAGGAAGCACCGGTAATATGGGGTAATTTCGGACAAAATTTGAGGTTTTTCTACTTTTCTCGTTTGAATATTATTTGACAAAGTTGAAAATTCATATATATTATCTCTTAACCTTTCTGAACAAACTTTTTCAATGAAGAAACTTTTAATCATATCCATTATTATATATATTTTTTCAAATATTCTCTGGAATTACACCATGAGCTGGGGTAATTCCGGACAACCATTTATTTGGCCTTAAAACCGATTTAGGACGGCCACTGGGTAATTTCGGACAGTGTTTAGAGTTTTTAAAAAAGAAAATTGACTATGAAAATACCATGAAATAACAATATGATGTTACAACTATAAATAAGATCAATTATAATCAATGTTACAACTATAAATAAGATCAATATAATCAATGTTACAATTATAAATAAAATCAATGTTACAGTTACAACTATAAATAAAGTTACAATAATAAAATCAAACTTGGTGAATTATTGGCACATGAGCCAGAGAAGATCAAAAGACAGTGTGCAGTAGTGTCAAGGTTATATTTATAGAGAAGTTAAGGTTGAAAAAAATTCAACTAATTTTGTAAATTATTTTGCCAAATTTCATTATAAAGAGAGTTAATAGATAAGGGAAAAATATTATTATTTTTTTAAAATTCAGTTTAGTGTACGACTTCAACCTTATATTAGCCAAGAGTCATACACAGTGGCAAATACATGCTATTTTAATATGTGAACGACTTCACCCCAACCTATGGGGTGGAGTCGTACACTTTTTTATTTTTTTAAAACTATTAAAAAACAATAACATGACTAACTAGGTAAAGTATCAAGGAATATAATTTAAATTTTTGGTTATTTTAAGAGGCCATATCATGACCAAAAACACTCAAAAGTGTACGACTTTTGGTGATCCCGTTTTGGTGATTGGAATTCGAAATGCGTATTAACTTAGAATTCGATTCAATTTCTCTTATTTTGTTGGCGAACGATTAAGGTCAAAACTACTAGAATGCAAATGAAGATTTCTATTGCGTAATAACCTTCACTACGGTACGATAAAATGTGATCGGTGCTAGAAGCTGGCAGCTAGCAACAGGTCTCAGTCTAAGTAAACAACAAGTTTGATGCGGTAGCTTATAGTAGAACAAGTTCTTTATGTGTTCAACTATGAAGAATTTCGTGATTCCTGAAAATACTTCATTTCCAATTGAAAATTTACCGTATGGTGTATTTTCATCTATAGAAGATGTAAGTTCTATTCAACATTCTACATTGATTTTAAAATTAATTTCACAAATATTTTCTTATAGTTCACAATTGCAAATTATCAAGTAGAATTTGAAACTCGAGAAAACGAGGGAAATAATACTCAATCACGAAATATTTAAAAATAAAAATGACAAATTTCACTTTCAGTTCGCAAACATTCTTTATTTTGTTCTTATAGTACGCCTTCAATAGTATACGGTAGGCCTATTTATACAGACGTAATCCCTTTTTTTACTGAGAATACTTCTAGAGTTGTTGAGTACAGATACAGTAGACTACTCAAAGAGAAAAATGAAGAGATCGACCAAAATGCTTTGTTAGCGACAGGGGTGTAGCCAGAAATTGACTTCGGGGGGGGGCCTAACACTGGGGGGGGTATAGAATACCCCCAAGACATAAGGAGGGTCCGGGGGCCCTAACCCGGGAAATTTCAATATTTGACTGGTACATAACACTGTTTTAGACTACTTTTCAGGTCTTGCGATAGCTGAAATCCAAACATTACAAAACAAATAATTTTTCGTTTTTTGAGCACAACTCCAGCATTGCAGCTTTAACATTGTATAGCCTATTACCTCATAATACTAACTCGTACTTGTTATTACAATCTCATACTTTATATTTTTATTTAGATGTTACAAAATGTTACCATTGGTCCAATGTGGTTTTAAATTTTCTCTCGAAATAGTTGGAAAGAAATTACTATTTCAATAATATAATAATAAGGTTTCTGAGTATTTTATTAGTTAGTGACCACAGATACAACTTGGCCAATTGGACGGTGCGTTTTTATTATTCTATTATTAGGAGAAACAATCATTCCTACTATTAAAATTAAATTTAATTTCGGGGGGGGGGGCCTGGGCCCCCTGGCTACGCCACTGGTTAGCGAGATAAAAAAGGCGAAGGATTGCTTGAATGCATGTGTTTCTACAAATTTATAAATATTTATTGGTGTCTTATTTCAGTCTAAATATCTGCATGTACATTTGAGGAATAAACACTGTTTTCAATAATGTGTCCATCCAACCATCTATTTCTACTGTTATTTTTTCACTTCGACATAAATGGTGTTCTTAGATTCATAGGCCTACTTCATATTTCAGACATCCCCTAGGATCGGAGTTGCTGTGGGCGAGAAGATTTTGGATTTAAGATTCATCAAACACCTATTCAATGGCCCTTTTCTCAAAGAGAACCAACATGTTTTTGAAGAAGTGAGTGTGAAATAAATTAAGAACAGCAACATCATTTTAAATAATAGTCGTTCAATTCGACAAACTTATATATAATAAATACCGCATTTATGTATAAAGGATGAAATTCTCTAGAAATTCATAACTTAGTTATCTCAATCAGCACAAATAATAAATCTGTACTTCGGAACGGTGCAGTATTTTGATGCTTTAATACATTTTAATAAATTCTTATGAAAAATATGAGGTTGGGATGGAAATAATAATAGAGTAAGCTATTTAATAATTGAGAATATTTATTTGCACTGATTATATTCTTTCTGGTTTTGAGTCTATCAAAACAAACCCTTTTTTGACCAAAAATAAGAAATTGAAATTGCTGTTGAAATAATCATATACGTATACAATTTCATATACGTTCAACGTTGAGATGAAACGGTCGTTTGAATCAAGGTAAGTCTAGATTGATAATGTAGATATTATTGTTTTTGTTGGTCGTAAATAAAATAGTGTATGCAATGGTTGTATTTGGCCTTTAAACCACGCTTGAGATCTTTATTAATACACTCGCTTCACTACGTTTTGCTCGTATTTTTACCCTGGATCTTACTTGAAGTATAGAGGCTCGCTCATAATAAAACCATTGCATAAACTACTACTGTATTACAACTTTTTTAATGAGAGGAGAATTCGAGGTAGGCCTAATCTTGAAAGAATGAGAGACAATATGAAAATGGGAAATGTGAGTTGGTCGCAAAATAAATTGTAAATCATGTGGTGGATTTACCGATCAATGGAGGTCATAATTGACCAATTGGTCATGATATTAATGAAGATCTGGTCATAAATAAGGTTTTGGTATTTTTTCACAGCCAAACCTTCACTCCGATTTCTTAAATTGAGAATATGCAAACATGCGTTTCTTCTTTAAATAAGAGTAACTAACCCATTGAATGAACTCGATATGTCTTTTGAATTTATTATAACAGCTCATGATTATCAATAAAAACTAATGAATTTTCACATAATAATAATTGTTGTTCCATAGAGTACTCTCAACAGTTTGATGGCTTTGGACAGGAAAGCTTGGGCTGAAGCAAGATTGACATTACAGAAATTATTGGCGGAAGATGGCCAATTGCAGGACTCCCCTTATTCAAGGTATTCTGCCTTCAGAATTATCATTAAATAATTTTGTAAACGTATTAACCTGTTCTGCTGAGAAATTCCTTAGTATTAATTTAAAAATATTTTCACAAACTCAATGATATGCCAAGGACCTCTATAACCGTAATATGAAATAAATAATATGTTTACGGTAACGTGTTTTTTTTTAATTTTTTGATCAATAAAGAACTGCGAAGTTAACACTATTGATTAAACAGCATTAGAAACTTGAAAGTCTAGTCCAGTGATTAATAATTATGTTATTCACAGTAAATATTGACTGAATTCTAATGTTGAATCAATAGTGTTTATTTTTATTTCTCAATACTTGAGTAGCATGTAGCCTAGAGAGTGTAACCGTAACTCATCTTGTTTTTGACTTTGGCCTATATACATATTCGAGTTCTATAATTGAAAGCTATGATATTGAATACCGCAGTATAAAATGGAGTGGTCCGTAGCCGAGGGTGATAAAGCGCCTGTCTGATAATCCAAAGGTTCCTGGATCGAATATAGGTTGACGGAACGGATTTTGAGAACAAAAATGGCCACTCCCGGAGGAGGAGGAGGCCCGTCATCGGTCCTGACCTCATTATCACCCCTCTCATTACCCATCAATGCACAAGCCTAGAGCTCATGTGGGCATCACCCTTAGAAAAAATGAAAACCAGAAACAAATAATTTCCTTGAGTAAATCAGTATTTAAGTATAGGCTAAGTTTGATAGAATGGCATAGCTTTTAAAATCCGTGTTTTGCAAGATGAAAGAGCAAGTCGTCAGCAACTGTGGAATGAAATTTCTAGAAAGCACTGAAGTATAAATAACTGAATTTTGGATCACATTATTATGCCTACTATATGATCTTGTTTCTGATAATATCTCACATTTTTACAGAGCATTTGTTGATCAAGCCAAAGCAAAAATGCACTTGCCTTTTTCAATTGGAGACTATACAGACTTCTATTCCTCTATTCATCATGCGCGAAATGTCGGAATGATGTTTAGAAAAGGTGATTCTCCTCTACTTAAAAACTGGTAAGCTATTATTTTCTCTCACCAAACAAAAATTGCTGAGAAACGCACTACAAAACCGATTTTATCCTGACAATGGGTTATCTAGGTATAAAGGAAAAATATCTTCTCCACAAACTTTCCAAAGTTGGACACTGTGTGGACACAGTCGACACAAAATTCTTTTAATATATAAGATAATATACATCATCATTATTTTGTTGAAAATGATAAATCTTTCATGGAGTTTTATGAGATAAGGTCTTTTGCAATATAGAGCCCCACATTTTCATTTGTAATGATTTCATCACATAGGCCTATAGCTCCGTGGCGAAGCGTGGTATACTTATTTGGTATATACGCCGGGTAAATTTCCTATAGGAAATATACCCGGCGATGACCAAATAAGTATACCACGCTTCGCCACTACTATATAGCTAGATGGAACGAACTCACTTATCTAAACATAACTAATTTATCGACATTACACAACTATTTCATAACTTATTGAATGGCTCTTTAGCTCTATAGGAGATTATTAAGAAATGCAGTATTATCGTACAAAAGACCCCAGGTTCAAAAAAGAGAGTTCCGAAGACATTAAATTTCCCTGCAAAATAGTGCAGATTGTATTTCCAACTAAACTAACGACTAACCTTAGCGTTAATAGAGTAACTTACCTATGTAAAAACCTTCAGGTAAAAACCAGCTGTTTTGATGGAAAAATTATGTGATGCATTCCCATAAGAACAAAAAACTCATATTATTATAAAATAATAGATTGTCTATTGTGTTGCGGGTTGCCTATGCCTTCTATCTGCCCAACTTCTAGGGCAGCTGCACATGAAAAACAATGCAAAGAAAAATTGTAGGTTTAGGTGAAGGAATTGACGATGGTGTATATATATATATATATATATATATATATATATATATATATATATATATATATTATATATATTAATTGTGCTCCCATTCAGGCTTCATCTACCAGTTGGATATCATGGCAGGGCATCATCAGTTGTAGTATCAGGCACACCAATAAAACGGCCATGGGGTCAAATTTGTCCCGATAATAACAAACCGATATTTAGTGCCAGTCGATTTGTGGACTTTGAACTGGAGGTTGGATTTGTGATTGGAGGCCCACCAACTGATCTTGGCCAGCCAGTTCCAATTGAAAGAGCTGATGAACATATTTTCGGCATGGTTTTAGTCAATGACTGGAGTGGTACGTATACCAATACCATGATAGGCCTATGTTTTTCGTCAATTGACAAAATGCTCCATATGCTTAATTCTTTCAATTACGCTTCTCAATTTTCATATGTTTGAAAATTACATGGATCAATATATGATTATAATATATTATATAATGTAAAATATGGATCAAATAAGATGAACATTGATGAACTGATATCATAATAATTGCTTAAAACCTTATTTTCATAATTTTCAAATCTTTTCATCTAGGCCTATCGCATGCATAATTTTCCAATTGAATAATTCATTTACTTTAGGTACTTTTTAATTCTTTATCAGATGAAATTTACATTTTTTTTGTATTTCAAGCTTTATTTCTATTTTATGAAGGACACTTCATTATTTTCCATTAATTCTTCCGGCCCAAACGTATTTTTCATCCATGATAAATTTATCCTATTCACTTTTTTCATCTCAGTCTCAATACTTGAATGAAATGTCTGATGTCTGCTCTGTACAATTTTTATAGAAAACTGAAACAATATAAAAAAATTCAGCCTTTCTTCAATGACTGTTTGATAAAAAACTGAAGTTTGACCATTTCAAAATTTATTTTTTAAGCAAGAGATATTCAGAAGTGGGAGTACATTCCACTGGGACCATTTGGTTCCAAAAATATGGGGACTTCAATTTCGCCTTGGGTTGTTACCATGGAAGCTCTTGAGCCTTTTAAAACGCAGAATGCACTAAAAGAGGAGCAGCCTTTGAAGTACCTTCAGCACACGGATGATTACAACTTTGACATTAAGTTGGAAGTGTATTTGAAACGTGAGTTACTTTTTTTTGTCAATTGATTATAACACAGAATATAGCTTTTCTCAATAAATAGAATGCAAGCACATCTATATTTCATTGAAATTGTAAAGTTTGATTCATCACTATTATATTGAGAGTTTTTTTCTAATTCTGGTATTTTTACATCAATATACGAGGTACTATACAATTAAACTCCTATATTCTAATATAATATATCACATTAATATCACATTTATATTTAAACTCATAAGCTTAATCAAAGTCCCTCACAGATTAACAAGGGCCATAATAAATTATCATATTTGATATGATATTCAAAATTATTGCGGAATTAATTTTAATTTGAAATTATTGCAGTCAATATATATGCACACGAGAAGCAACTTTGTACGATATTATTTATGTTTAATGTTTTTATTATTATCCATCAATTCTCTTCTGTTCTATGAACAAATGTGCTAGTTACAATACTCATATGTAGGCCAATAAAGTGGACTATATTTTACTTGCCTATAATTAAAATTTATACAATATTTTCTGATAATTTGTAGCTAATGGTGCAACAGAGAGCTACCGGATCAGTGAAACAAATTACAAGTACTTGTACTGGACTCCAAAACAGCAACTTGCCCATCACACCATTACTGGATGTAATATCAAGCCTGGTGACTTAATGGCGTCTGGTACAATTAGTGGCCCAGTAAGCATCTAACTTATACTGATTATCTTTACTAATATTATAAAATTGAGATGGAGTCTGTATGTTCGATCATCAACCACACAACTGATAAACTTGACATTTTCCTCAAAGGTTTTGAATATAACAAGAATGGTTGTAGGACTATTTTTCCTAATTCATCCTAGTCTCAATATCCATAATAATACAGTAATAATATTTTAGAATTAATAATGATTTGAAAATTAATATTTTTCTCTTGAATAAGAGAGTAAAATGTGCTTTTTTAAATTCAAAAGTTGAGCAAACTCACTCTTTGTGATTTCATTATTTTCAAAACAGATTTCTCCTCGTCAGCATGATATCAAATAGATATTTTGTATTGAATCGTGATTCTAGAAACAAGATGATATTCTGTCTTGAATGGAATAGGATAATTGAAAACAGGAAGAAGGACAATAGGCCTACTATAGAAATATTGAATTTTTTGAGAGTATCTAAATAACAACAATAATACAGCAGCCTACCTAAAGTTCTATGTATACATAAGTAGGCTACCAAAATGCATGAAGACATATCTTAAAACCAGTTATACTAGAACAATAATGAATTTATTTGCTCCTTATCAATCATTTTCAAGCTAATAGATTCTAATAAGCTTATAAATAAGGAGAAATCTATTAAATTTATTACAAGGTGAATAGATTTATCAGCTGTGCTGATGATAACTTTCAGACTGCCAACTCATTTGGTTCAATGCTTGAACTCTCATGGAACGGAGAGAAGCCGCTTATATTAGGAAATCAAGAAACGAGAAAGTCAATAATGGATGGAGATGAGATAATCTTGACAGGTAAGATGAAAACATTATGCCATTTATCGCTCATTCTAGGGTATTGACCCAAGTTTTTATAATTGTTTATCAAAAATACTGTAATGCGATGTGTGCAAAAATTACCTATTATTCCATTTGTGTGATTGTATTTTTTTAAGGTTTTTGCGACAACGGTAAATATAGGATTGGCTTTGGACAATGCTCAGGAGTGCTCCTCCCAGCTAACCAACCAACTGAAGGTGACTGCACATAACACTGGACTAACACATAGCCACAAATCACATAGACATCGCAAACTGTTCGCACAGCAACCAATATAGAAACACTAGCTTCAAAGTGGATAGAAGTTGTTTATTGAAGCAGATTCACTTGCTTAGCATTGCGCACCTCTAAGCCTAAACCGACCTTCTTTTATGGTCTTATTATTTGTTATTTTTTTATAACAGCCTACAAAGTGTGATTATCGATGGCATGTCATGCTCCATTGTTGGGGTCTTACAAATCTCATAATATTATTAAATTTATTGATGGAAAAAATTAGAAGAAAAACTTTCGTGTCTATCCTCATTATTACTACTCCTATCCTAATAGAACTCTCTAGGATTCTTTTTATTGCAAGGAATGTAGTATTTTCATAAGTTAAATTTTTCCGGGGGAGGCCCCCCGGAAAAATTTTGAACAATATTAAGAGTGAAAAACCGAAAATCTAGGCTCTAAAACTACAACGTTTTTCTTACATAAATATTAAAATTATATGATATTTTTATAAAATTAAGTATTTTTCCAGTGTAAATCACAACAAAAGTTCAAGTTAACATGAGATGAGCAAATTTTAAAATGAAAACACGCACACTGATGAAAAGTATGTAACAACCTGTCAACCTCAATACAAATCTCAGTATGAAACGAACAGACTCAATAGTCCATCTGGATACATTGAGATTTGAAGCCAGTTTATGGATTCGAAATAATATGTTAATAATTTCATGGTACTCAGCAGCATTTATGGATAGAGGTTTTCACCAAAAGACCCTCTTATGCATGGGAGCCTACCATACTACCAACGAGCATCAGACAAAAGGAAGGAACGGCATCTGAACTTGAATTGAAGAGGTTTTATAATATTAGTGAGTCTCTGTTCATTGGTACTTTTTTGTGATCAAGAAGACAGTAATATTGCAACTGCAATTAGAATATTTTAGGAGTTATTGTTCAGATTTGAACCATCAATAATTGGACAATAAATAAATTTGAACTATCAATATTGAGAGATAATTGTTTTTCCAGCAAAAATTTGTTCTTGTTTCATTTATATTGACACTGTTCATGTTGTATCGTACAATGCTAAATAAATATTTTTGATTTGAGAATAAATATTGTATGAATAGTTTAAAAATTTTGGCTGGCCTGGCACCGCTGCTCTATATATTTGCGCCAAATCCATGGCTCGCATGTACCAAAAAACCTCCTCGGACCGGCACTGCCGACGTTGAGCAGGAACAATGCTTTCCACGTTCCTTTTTAAAATATAACCATTTAAATCCTCATTTTTGTTACAAAATAATACTAACGTATCTCTACTCTAATAATAATAAAACTACTGAAACTACAATCCTATACCTATTAGTTTTTGATAAGTAATTGGAAAGCAAAATTTTCAATCTTTGTAGCGGACGGGGGGGCTACAATTGGGTGAAATTTTTGGGACAGATGATCTCACAACTGGTTGCAAATAAAATCATAAATTTTTGAGCAAAGATGCCTGAATGTATTGTCTCTTCACCCACGGACAGCTAAAAATCTAAAGAATTCAAAGATTCTAGAAATAGTCAATATTTATTTGAAATTCCCGGTCGATAACAATATCGATCATACTGTATCAAAAGCTGACGAACGATTCGAAGTCTTACGAAAGACTGTTTATTAGATTGATTTTCGAATTATTACAATAAGCAAATTGATAATTGAAAATTCTATCATATTAACTAAATAAATTATTTTATCGATTGTTGAATGTTTTATGCAAATATAATATCTTGGCATCACTGATTGATCAGCTGACTTGCTAGTATCAGCTGTGAGATGAAATCCATGCTCACTCACACTTCATTTCTGCTTCGTAACCAGTAGTGTTAACAGCGGTCGAATATATTTTCTGAATTTTTCGAAATATTTACGAGTGCTTTCTGCTTTCAACTACAGTCTATTTTTAAACTAATACAGTGAAGCTCTCAATTATAACCAGTGTTCAACTTCATAATTTGGTGGTTAAATGAAGCAAATTATACTACAGTTTGAGTTGTAAAGTTTTTGATCCGGCAATTCTACTATTGAGGTCAGTTGATCTTATTTATTTTCAAAGTGAATAATATTAAAGTTTTAAATATTTTCTAATCAGTTGAACTATTTAAAATTTTCAAATTTCTTTACATTTGAGTATGGTTGATATCTGAAGTCTACTTCACAAATTGGTCGAAGTTATTGAAACCGATATGGAGTCGTCATTCTCAACAAATATTCCAAACTTTAATATTCATTTACTCTTAGTTGATTTGATTTTGATTTGAGATCTCGTTATATTCCATTCATCAATACAATATATGTAGTTTTTCACAAATAGTTTTCATGAAATTTATCCAGCCATTTCCCTGTGCTAATCTAACAATTCATTCAATAAATCCTATGGTTCTTTATTTTATTTAATCAATTCAAAGTGAAGCAGGTTTTTACTTGGTTCAATTATTCCAAACTTTACCCTTCATCTTAGGAGATATTGAAGTGCTTGTTTTTCGAAGTCTAGTTATCTTCACAAACTCATTGGATGAGTATGCTTGAGGGTTTTATCTTAACATTGTGAATATTAGACTATTATTTAATATCATAAAAATATTTAGCCTATGCATAGCAATAATTATTAACAAATTGAAAATACAAGCTAAACTCAAGTTTCATTTGTTTCAACAGGATGAATTTTTGAATACAAAAACAAACATGAACAATCGATTATTGGAAGGCATCAATTATGTATTGAATGGTAACCCCACTACAAAGGGAGGTTGAGGGTCAAGTTCTCAAGAGGGCCGGATGCGCCCTAACTTCGCCCTCCCAGGAATCAATTAAAGGCAGTCATTCAACACATTCAATACAAATAAAGATGTGGAATCAATCAAACCAAGATGTGGTTAAGTGAATCTGGTATCAGGTATCTTTCCTTACATTACTAGTTGAAGAGTTAGGCTAGAATTATCTAACATTGTCCCAGAGTAGCGGGTGGGGTATAGGGGTGGGACGTTTATGGTTGTTAGTCATGTAGCATACTCTGACACAATCCTGTGCAGTACCACGTCATCATGCTAGTTTTGCGATGAGGGTGTCTTCTGTCTTGGTCGGGCGCTTTAATAGCAGCACCGCCATGCAGTGCAGATGTAAATGTACATGTTTTCACCATCGTGCAATGATGGGATATGTGGTACTGTGCCTGTGATTGCATAGTTGGATGTGAGTCAAGATAACAGCCATAAATAGGGATTGAGCTAGATAGGGGGTGGGACGTTTATGTTTGTTAGTCATGTAGCATACTCTGACACAATCCTGTGCAGTACCACGTCATCATGCTAGTTTTGCGATGAGGGTGTCTTCTGTCTTGGTCGGGCACTTTAATAGCAGCACCGCCATGCAGTGCAGATGTAAATGTACATGTTTTCACCATCGTGCAATGATGGGATATGTGGTACTGTGCCTGTGATTGCATAGTTGGATGTGAGTCAAGATAACAGCCATAAATAGGGATTGAGCTAGATAGGGGGTGGGACGTTTATGTTTGTTAGTCATGTAGCATACTCTGACACAATCCTGTGCAGTACCACGTCATCATGCTAGTTTTGCGATGAGGGTGTCTTCTGTCTTGGTCAGGCGCTTTAATAGCAGCACCGCCATGCAGTGCAGATGTAAATGTACATGTTTTCACCATCGTGCAATGATGGGATATGTGGTACTGTGCCTGTGTTTGCATAGTTGGATGTGAGACAAGATAACAGCCATAAATAGGGATTGAGCTAGATAGGGTGGGTCCCCGTAGGATATTTGCAGATTTCAGTCGAGTATCGTAGTGTCCTAGTCAGTGTTCTGTGTGGTAGTTCCACTGCGTTGTCACTATGATTGCGGGCTCGATTCAGCATCATTTTTATGACGAGGTGGTAACTGTTACACTGTAGCCTGTTGGGATCTATTATACAGGAGACTGGGAATTGCAAGTATAAGATTGTAGTGCCTTCAGCAAAGGGGCTAGAACTTAGGGAAGGGGGTACAAAAGATATTTTTTGATAGCTTTTAAGCTGCATGTATATTATATAAGAGTCATTTCCAATTTAAAATTTATACTTATTCAATGATCATAGCATTGCCTCCAGCCTTTGCTGGTTGGCATGGGGAAGGGGGGTTCAAGCTATTATGGCTTTGGGGCTGTATTTATTCTAGCCTTTATCATAAGTATTAACTTGCATGCTTTGATACGCCAAAAGGCGCAGATATTCTTGAGTTCTAACTCAAGAGTTGAATGATTTGGTACTTTTCTACACATGCTAGAAAAGAAAACTGCTTAAGGCACTCTCTCACACACGCTGAGAGGTGCAGATTCATGATTATTATTATTCTACTAATAGGATTTAAGTTAATTTAAGTTACAGACATCAATGAGAGTTAGAAACTCTTAATGAGTGATGTAAATGCAGATATTGAAATATCTGTTTATAAGACGCTCTCCTACACACGATAGGAGAGCGCAGTAGTTTAGGGCATTCTCTCACACACGCTGAGAAGTGCTGAATCATGATAATATATTATAATTATTATTAAATTGATTAGTTCTAGTTTAAGGAATATTTCACGTATAGTACTGTTAGAAAGTTAGAAATTCTTATAGATGCTGAAAAGTGCAAATTTAATATTCTCAAGATATTGAAAAATCTTCATTTAAGACGCTCTCCTACACACGCTAGGAGAGCGCAGTAGCTAGGGCATGCTCTCACACACGCTGAGAGGTGCAGTTATCAATTGAAATCAATATGAATATCGATTGATTTTTATTAGTCAAAAGTTATAGATTAGACCACTCCTGGCGGTTCAGGCGTGATTACTTATAAGAGTTTAGTTATAAGTTCCAGGTCGACTACTCAACTTTAATCTTGAAAATTTACTCAATTCTTCATTTTCTAAGTGTGTTTCAGATACAGCTTCGCTTTTCCAAGTGATCCAAGGCCATGGACATTCTATTTTTATGATATACTGTGTGCAAGGATTGAATATTCTGTGTTACATCTAGAACTGTGTGTAGTTACATGTTGGATGTTATTTATTCGCCTTCTTTGCATGTTAGATTTGGTATGGTGCATCTTTGGTAGAATTCAGAGCATACTTCACGTATTTAGCTTGATCCAATATTAAGATTCACACGTAAGTGTTTTGTTTCAGGATTGTGTTTTATTAGTAGCCTACAGAGAGTATATAGTCATGTATTACTATACACTCTCTGTAGGGTAGCCTATGTATTTCATCTAATGAAAGTTTTTTTGTTACAGATCACCAAGTTTAGGCATTCACTTCATTTACGCTACATTTCAATTAAAGAGTGAAGTTAATGGACTGGAGGAAGGACGTCTACTGCATATTTGTTAAAGTTGGAAGCATTGTCCACAGAATAATAATAATTTATTTATTTTTTTATTTATTATCATTCTGTTAATGCAATCGTATACTCTGTTTACTGGCTTCACCAACTTATACCGTAAATCGTTTCCAAATTCAATTTCCACTTTAAAAATTCTTATTATTATATTAGATCGTTTGGTAATTTTCCATTACAATTTGAAATTTTATTAGCAAAATAAACTTCCTCTTGGTTTTCTGCGGTGCAAGGAGGATGCAACTCAGGTCGACTTCATCTTCAAAAGGCATCCAAGAGGTTCTGTTCTTCTGGAGCCTTTGATGATGTTTCCTTTCTTGTTGGGTTAGGGATGGGGGGGATTGTAGAGGTCTTTTTGAACTTCGTTGTTGTAGGGGGGAGGGGGTTGTTTGTATAGGCTCTTGAGGTCCATGAGAGTTACTTTAAAGTATTCTCATGTAGGCTGTAACCTTCTTGTACCGCAGAAGACCCAGAGGAAGTGATGTTATTTCAAAATTTTTTATTCCAAATTGGGGATACTGTTTGGTTGGCAGGAGAGAGGTGATCTGTAGCGGTACCCCATGGATTGTCTCTCGACTCCAACCCTACCGCCCTCCGTCATAGGGTGTGTAGCAAGACAACAGTATTCGCCTTAGGTCGCGTGGCCCACAAGCCTTACGTCCTCGAATGGTGATGGTCTGGCAAGGTAACACAGAAATTTATCTGTATTTCCTTTGCTGGTACTACTCCGCGTGTGGGCCGGGCAACGTATGTCATGGGTTCCTCGGTCTGGTGACATCTTTTAACTTTGAGTTTTAAGATGTCCCCGGACGGTGGGTTAACATACAGTGACTGCGGCTAACAAGGCTATGGCAAAGTTGAGGCTCCCAAGGCTATTAGATACTTTCACCTTCTAGTAACCTTAGTAGTCTCATCTTGTCTTCTTTATTGATAGTATACTCATGGCCTATTTGAAAACTATAATCAATTGATTTTTTTTATTCAAGACAGATATGAGCTGTGCATATGCAGTAGCCTAATATGTGCGAAATTTTAGTTCTTAGACCATTGTGTCACGTCCAAAAATTAAATCATTATATTTCATTCATTAATCTTTAATAATAGATAATCTTTGAATAATAGTGTTTAATTATATATTAAATTTTATTATATTATCTTTAATTTTTTTTTTGCTAGGGATGATGCCCACATAAGCTCTAAGCTTGTGCATGGGTAATGGAAGGATGATGATGGGATATGAATCTTTAATAATAATAATCTTTGATAATCTTATTTTGTTACATGAAAAAAATGCAACTATCTGTTTAGAAGTTTTCTCAAACTGGAGTTACAGGGACAAATATAATGCTGTAAATATTCATTGTAAATAGTAACATGATTATTTATCAATTTTGTCAAAAAGATAATTAAAAGCAAAGAAAAAATTAAATTTGAATTGTGAATATTTTTAAAATTCATTTGCTAAGCTCGCCATCCTCCATTTTGACTTGTAAAAATAGATAATTAAAAGCAAAGAAAAAATTAAATTTGAATTGTGAATATTTTTAAAATTCATTTGCTAAGCTCGCCATCCTCCATTTTGACTTGTAAAAATATGCGAACATATCTAGAACGTGTAATTGAAAAGTATGCTGCTTTTCTTTCTAGTAGCCTAAGGGCCTGGTCACCAAATCCAGCGCCAAATCCACGGCTCGCATGTGTACCAAAAAACCTCCTGGGACCGGCACTGCCGACGTTGAGCAGAAGTTATGCTTTCTACGTTCCTTTTTAAAATATAACCATTTAAATCCTCATTTTTGTTACAAAATAATACTAATGTATCTCTACTCTAATAATAATAAAACTACTGAAACTATAATCCTATACATATTAGTTTTTGATAAGTAATTGTAAAGCAAAATTTTCAATCTCTGGAGGGGGCGGTCGCCCCCCCGCCCCCCCTCTTAATCCGCCCCTGAATTAAACCATCTCACTAAGATGTCGTGTAGTAGAGTACAGGCGGAACAAATCCCCGTATATTTTTTTGAATTCAATCCTGACTGATTGTTCACTCTTCTCTCACTTGAGCGCACTAGTAGCGGTAATCGGTATCAGTAGTCTTGTCTTCAGACTTGTGTTGCCATGCCAACCACCAACACAGTTTGTACACAAATAAATGACTAATCAACATTCGTGCGGTTGCTTATATCAGTAGGTGTCGTGGCGCACTCAGTTAGTGTGTAACTAGAAAATGTGCCAGTTTTCAACTGTTTTGCGATATTTTGGTGCCTAGGAAATTGTTCTTCTAGTTCAGAAAATCATTTCTGTTTTCTATCAGCATTATTAATTCGACTTATAAAACTCGAGATTTTTATTTCTCATGACACCTCACAAATCAAAAATATTCTTCAGCTATAGAAGCCTTGCAACATGAGTGACAGTATAAGAGATTTGGATGACAATATAACGCAAAATTATGACATCAAAAAACGAGTTGGAAAAGGGGTGAGTTTCAATTAATATATATGTAATATAATTTTCAAATTGATACCTTTAATCGCAAGTGAATCCATTATTGCTGCATTGAGTTCAAGGATGAATTATTCAACCACTTAATACGGTAATCTGTGTATTTAGGTCATCACCTCTTTTATAATACCTAACAAAATTGATTTTTAGTTGAATATACGGTATTAAAATCAAGCGGTTGCTAGGTTGTTGCTTTTTCGGTCTGAGTATGAAAGTATAATATACAGTATAGATGAATGAGTTAGCCTACAGGAATATAATTTTTTCAATTGAACTAACCGTATGCTTTTTCTGCTCCTCACCGGTAGTTGAAAACTTGAAAAACAATGCACAGTACTGGTTTCTGAGGCAAACCCGGCCAACAGTGAAGATTATTAACTGCTCAAACATAATATATTATTATTAATAAAATTTAATTTTTCTAATAAGTTGTATTCTCAGTCACGAGACATTTCTTCATGAATGATTATATATGACTTTACTTTTATTTACTTTTGTTATTACTTGACGAGATCCATGTATATTTATATTTGTTGATCAATAAAAACTATTCTATTATTTAATTATATAGGCTATAGAGGACATTATTATTACACTGCACTTCTGATGAAGTTTCAATAAATATTATTATACTACCACCAACAAAAGGTGAAGGTACCCCTTCACTATCAAGGAACTGTCAATATTGTGAGCGCGAAAAAATATCATCAAAGTGGTCCTATACCGTATGTATTCGTGAAATACATCAAATACATTTCCAGTTGAATGAAAATATTTTCTAAAAACAAAGTCCTAATAACGACAACCTAAACTCTTGGCCTATATATTATATTAACCTAAACTATTGTACTCTTGAAGTCTCGAAATGAATTAGAATTTTATTGAACCTTGCAATTTGTTGATGAAATTATTAAGTGAAACATAATTGAATTAGAATGAGCAGCGTCACGTCAGCCATAACGGGTGAAAAAATTTTTTCTAAATAAATTTGCTTTAAATTATTCTTTTGATTGTTAAATTATTAATTAGTTGGATTTTCTATGTCATCACAGGCCTATGGAATTGTGTGGAAAGCCGTTGACAAGAGAACGCACAGAACTGTTGCAATCAAGAAAATATTTGACGCATTTCGAAATCAAACGGATGCGCAACGAACCTATAGAGAAATTGTTTTTCTCAGAGAACTGATGTGGCATCCGAATATTGTGAGATTGCATGGTATCATGAAAGCAGCCAATGATAAAGATATATATTTAGTATTCGAGTACATGGGTAAGTATAGTACCGTGTGCCTATCACCAAAGGCAATATTATTAACTAAGTAGTTAAATTGCCTTTGCTATCACCATTATATCTAACAATTATTTCGAATATAACAAAAAAAAAGATACAGTGTAACTATATGTTTTAATAATTTGACGCCACAACCCAACACAAGCACAAGTGATCAGTGATGCTATAGAATAATATTGATTGTTATTTTTGCCCAGCGGCAGCACACATTAAAATTAGTGTGAGGTGAGGATTGATATAAGCCTAGGCCTACAGTATTGTTTTATGATCTTACAATTATGCGACATGAGCTCCAAGAGTCTATTTCATAAATACTGTAGAAATAAAAACACAAATGTTGTCTTTTTCTACTTACATAGTTTTATTTATACTACTGTATTTAGTATAAATACTGTAGAATATTGTTCAAGTTAATAGCACTTTTTTTAAGGGAGGCCACTTTAGCATCGACAAACCACAGCCTCTCTTGCTACCAGCAAGTCGTTGTCGTAATAAAGGTGAGAATTATGCTAATTACTTGAAATAAAGAGATAGCATAGCGAGAGTATCATTGTCGCAGCTATAGTAGCCACCCTTTTATAAATTATCACAGCCAGGAATTGAAAAAAATGTTCAAGTTATTAATTCAATATGTACAGATATGTATTTTTTGCTTTTAAAAACAGTTGTGCTTGAAAAGTTATTTTAGGCTACACAATATAAGAATATTCTTTCCACAGAGACTGATCTTCACAACGTAATCAAGCATGGTAATATACTCAGGGAAATTCATAAACAGTCCATAACTTATCAGTTGTTGAAAGCAATCAAATATATACATTCAGCAAATATCATTCACAGGGATTTGAAGGTGAGCCAGTGTTAGACTATAATAAATCTCATCAATAACAGTGTAACTTTTGTTCCTGAATGGACTAGAAAATATTCTAATACATTCATTACCTACATATTCAAGTATTTTTAATAGCTGTAACCTATATTTATATTTTTCAAGAATTTTAAACTAATCACATAACTTATGTGATTCTCATTAATTTTCGAATTTTACTAGCTTACTTGCATTGATAAATAAGTCAATAAAAATTCAATATTAGCCTTATGATGTATTCTAGCAAAATTTAGGATGTATTCTAGCAAAATTTTATATCTAGTTCAAGTTGAGTTTTAATGAGAAACTTGCACTTAAAATTCTTCAAAGCATGAAGTAGGCTAATACCATACAGATACACATTTTACTTATGATTGGTCTATTCCATTCAATTCAATTCAATTTATTTATTGCCAACACAATATTATAGATGTATACATATTTACAGTCTACATTTATTTAGTCTATGGTAATATACTGTGCCCTAAATTTTGTTGATATTTTTGCAATGCTTGTCAATATTTCGTATGCGGAAATGTTGTACCTATTTTTCGAATGAATGAATATTCTATATTCAAGATAAGTTTTTATGTCAAGTACGGTACCGTGAACAGGTGACCTATACCATAATGAACAGCTTTGATATCTTAGCAGCCTACTAATGGAAATGTGTTATTTTGACAGCCTTGCAACATCCTCATCAACAGTCAATGTCACTGCAAGGTGGCTGATTTCGGTCTGGCTCGATCTGTACAGCTGTCAGCTGGCCACAGTCCGCCAGCTGATCCAGCAATGACCGACTATGTCGCTACCAGATGGTATAGAGCTCCAGAGATACTGGTTGCATCTAAAACGTAAGTGCTTGCAATCATACTTTAAGCCCCTGCGCCCACTTCGCAACTGCTATCTGATTTCAGTCAGCAACCCAATGTTGCCAGATTTGGCTGTATTTCGGGTAATCGGGTAATCTAACCTATCAGCCAAAGTCATCTGGCAACACTGGGTTGCTGACTGAAATCAGATAGCAGTTGCATAGTGGGCGCATAGGGGCTTACTCAACACTTATGACTGATCAACTAACACTTCTCCAACAAAATGGGAAATACAAGCGCAGTTACACACTATTCTTGAAAAACAAACAAAATATAGGCTATTTGTGAATTCGGAAAATTAGTGTCTGTTTTTTCGTTACAGAATGTTCCGAATCAATCGATTAGTCAAAGCAAATCAAAGATTATTTCATTCATCAATATTCATAGAATAAGTTTTTATTAACAACACATCACACTATGGCCTGTCACATGTGTCTCTAACCAAAACCGCACTTCAGAAAAACAATCCTACATAACAAGAAATTGTTAAATTTATCACTTCATTGTTATCGGTAGTACAGAGTAGTTCAATAAAAACGAGATAGTTCTTCATCAAAAGGTGCAGTCAAACTGTGCACATTCAAGTTTATTGAATACACAATTACACATATTACAGCTGATAATAGTAGTCATACTATTTCATTGCCAACATAGAAAAACAAGGTACCTATTAAACTTGGAACGTATAATATAAAATAATAATGATTAACTTTTATTTATTATTTTCTAACACCTTCCCTCGTTCAAAGTTTAATATTTCCAATCAATGACTCTGCTGGCCTCTGGCGGTCTTCCTATGATCTCACAGGCATCCCGCATCCGCAGGGCTTTCAGTCCCTCTTCAATAGTTGCTTTCCACTTTTCAGCATCTGGTCCATTTATGACTTCTTGGAAATTTGATGGAATTTTCTTCTTGCAACTGGAATGGACCATATTGCAACATGGGTATTGTTTCTTGTGTTTCCTATGCTTCTTGTGTTTCTTATGCTTTTTCTTTTCTTCTACTTCGCTTTCTTTCGACTCCGAACTGGACACAGGCACCTTCTTCTTTTTCTTCTTCTGTTTCTTAGCGGGTTCCTTGTCCTCGTCATCGTCTGATTCGTCAAACGACGTTTCTGAGCTCTTGCGGCTCTGTCTCTTTTGCGGTGATTCAGATTTCTTCTTTGATTTTTTGAACTTGTCTTTAGGTTTTTCTTTTTCAGATTTCGTTGTGACTTTTCTCTTATCTTCTACTACTTCGTTTTTCATATTCTTCTTCTTTTTCAATGATGATTGTCTATCATTAATAGTTTCTTCCTTCCCTTGCTTTTGATTTTCTTCATGGTAGCAATCAAGGTGGTCTTCTTCTTCGGTTTCATCTTCATTAGATTTTCTCTCTCGATCTTCAAATTTATTTGGATTTATTGGTTCAATTTTTTCAATAGCTTCTTTGTGAAGATGATCTACATGATCATGCCATAAATTTGCAGATACACGGAAAGAATTTATGCTGCCATGTTTATTTTCTTCTTCTTTTATCTCCTCTATAGATGCACTACCCATGGTCGTAATATAGTACAGAAAACCAACTCTATGACCTTGGAAAACATCTTCATCAACATCTATAACTTTTGCAAAACCATTCTTTCGTATGATAGTCATTCCTTTTTCATCTAATCGTCCTTCAGAAATTAGATTATCTTGTAGATCAGGAACATAGAGAACATTACTTAATTTAACGTCGTAACCGCCACATTCATCAGACATGTGTATAAGAATAGATCCTTTGCCTTCAATACGAATAGTTTTTCCATTTCCAACAGTCACTGAGCCAAGTTCTGATGAAAAATCTATAAACAAGTCTTTTCGTGGAGTCATGTGATCTGATGCTGCTGAGTCTAATATCCAAATACCATCATTCTCATGTTTTTGTTTCCTTTGTGTGCACAAAGCCTTATATTCTCTGGAAACTGCAGACACTGCACTCTTCTTCTCTTCAGTTGAATTTTGAACTCTTGTAGTAGTAGCTGACACTGGTAATGATGTGCAATTTTTCGCAATGTGACCTTCTTTTCCACATCTGAAGCATATGAATCGTTTCTGTGGATAGTTGTTCTTCACATGTTTCTTGGATTTTAAAATTCTCACTATTTGATTCTATTTTATTTTGGAGAGAAACAGGAGGTAATTTTTTAAATGTTTTCTTCATTTTCAGTGCCTTAGCTTCATTTTCCCTGCCTTCATCATTCTTCATTCGTTTCTCTTCAAGGAGTAATTGTGACCTGACAAATTTTGAAGTTAAGTCACCATCATTTGTTCTGTAGACACTTCTAACAAACTCAGCATATGTATCCCGAGGAAGACCCATCAAATAGAATGCTGCTATAGCTCTATCTGGTAGAGAAAGTCCACACTTCTTGATTTTCTTATTGTAGTTCTGAATTTTGCTCATATACTGCATCATTGACATCTCTTCAGATTTTTCAATATTAACCATTTCCTTTAAAAAAATCACTTCCTGGAAAATGTCATATGTTGTGCATACTTCTTCAAGAGCTTCCCACATATCTTTCGCAGATTCAAGATGAACAATATCGTCCAGAAACGAGTCTTCAACGTGCTCTATGATTATAGCTCTTGCTTGTTGGTTTATTCTTGTTCTTCGTAATATTTCACTCTGAGGAAAAGCTGTTTCATCTTCAATTTCACGTTCTACATTGTCCTTATCAATATGTACGTAAGGACCAAACCCTTCTATTGCATCCCAAACTCCTTTTCTCAATAGGTGAGCTTCTAGCCTAACTGCCCATATTTCGTAATTTTCGGTATTGAGGTACGGTATACTTACGCGAGTCTTCTCTTCTGCCATTGTGATTGTGGATTTGCACACTTCTTCTTGCTTTCACACAATCTACAATTTTTCGTGAAACAAAACTTCTTCAAACACTTTAAACATAAAATTATTTCACGTGGCCGTTCTTCATTGTTGGGTAGGTTTTCTCGCTGAACCAGTCATTTTAGTCTTGAAACTTTTACAAAATCACACCGAAATCTTCATTGAATGTTAAATCGAAGATTTTATCGAACATACCGAACATAATAAGTCTCATAATCTGTTAATTTTATCACTTCATTGTTATCGGTAGTACAGAGTAGTTCAATAAAAACGAGATAGTTCTTCGTCAAAAGGTGCAGTCAAACTGTGCACATTCAAGTTTATTGAATTCACAATTACACATATTACAGCTGATAATAGTAGTCATACTATTTCATTGCCAACATAGAAAAATATAATATTAAAGTTCGAACGTTTTATATAAAAATAATAATGATTAACTTTTATTTATTATTTTCTAACACCTTCCCTCGTTCAAAGTTTAATATTTTTCTTGACAAACAGAACAATATGAAAAAAAAATCATAGAAAAACAATGAAAAATTCAAAAAATTTGATACACACATGAAAATAGAAAACAGAATCAATCTATTTCTCCATTACTTGACAATATAATCCTATATTTTCAGTCAACATTTTTATTCTAGGTCCTGGCAATGATTTTGTGAAAAGATCTGCACAATTTTCATTTGAAGGGATATACTTAAGCATTATTTCTCCCTTTTTTACTAGTTCACGGATGTAATGGTACTTGACTACAAAATGCTTACTCCTTTCTTTCACAGAATCATTATTCCCAATAAAGATTGCTCCCTGATTGTCACAAAAAATTGTATTTCTATTTTTCAATAGAGACTCGAATTTTATTTCATACAAGAATGACTTCAACCATAAGAACTCACATGCACACTCATATAAAGCAATATATTCTGCATGGGTAGTTGAACTTGCTACACTCTTTTGTTTTCTACTCTTCCAAGAGATAGCTCCTCCACCAAGACAAATAACATAGCCAGTAACTGATTTCGCATCAGTCCTATCACCTGCCCAATCTGAGTCACTATAACAGGCTAAACCTATTCCCTTCTTGAAAACAAGATGATTGTTGCATGTTTTCTTCAAGTATCTGAAAACTTGTTGAACTCCTTTCCAATTATCAATTGTAGGATTACTACAACACTGGCTAAGCTTACAAACTGCATTTGAAATATCTGGACGTGTACAAGTACTTAGATATATTAGACTTCCAATTGCTTTTTGAAACAAATCTTTATCAAATCTTTCGCCTTCACCTTTAATTGCATGATCACTACCTACTTGCAACGGGCAGGAAGTGCCTTTACAATTTTCCATAGAGAAATCACTGAGCAAAGAGTTAATGTAATCACTTTGATTCAACATTACTGTATCATAAGTAGGTCGATTAAATTTTATAGACAAAAAATTATTGACAGGCCCCAGATCTTTCACTTTTATGAGTTCTGCTATTTGCATTTTGAATTCTAAGACACTTTCCTTCTCTCCTACAATACAAAAATCATCAACATAAGTAGCAACAACAATTTTTTCTTTGAAATAAACACATGGTTCACTGATACATTTTTTGAACCCTAGTTTCAACATAGTGGCACTAAGAAATTCATACCAATTTCTTCCTGACTGTTTGAGCCCATAAAGACTCTTCTTCAATTTACATACAAATTTATCAGCTATAGGCCTATCTATTGATTCTGGAATTTTCATGAAAACTGTTTCATCAATTTTACTATTCAAATAAGCACTGACAACATCTAAATGATCAATCTCCCATTCTTTTTCTGCAGCTATGTATGCTAATAGTCTAATTGATTTCTTCTCAACTACTGGACTTGTTGTATCTAGATAATTTACACCATATACTTGATTATAGCCTTGAGCTACTAACCTTGCTTTATACTTGGTGATAGTCTTATCAGTATTCTCTTTGATTGTGAAAATCCATTTGCAACCAAATACACGAATGTGATTGTAGTCACTCATCAGAAGTTCTTTACCAGTCCATTTCTTCATAGGGATTTCAAAATTTATTGATGCTGATGGGCAAAAATTTCTGATGTAGCAAGCAGTAACTAAAGCTTCAGCCCAAAAATGTTTTGGTAGTCCAGATTGATCCAGCATACAACGTACAGTGTTCATCAAAGTTTGGTTGCATCTCTCTGCCAATCCATTTTGTTGTGGAACATATGGAACTGATAATCGGTGTGAAATTCCGTTCTTCTCAAGGTGATTCTTTAGAGTTTTATTAGAATATTCTCCACCATTGTCTGTTTGAAATTCTTTTATTTTTCGACCATGCATCAATTCATATTTCTTCTGGTATTTTATAAACTCTCCTGTCACATCACTTTTGCGTTTAATTGGTACTGCTACTACAAAGTTTGAGAAATTGTCAATAAATGTCACAAAATATCTGCATCCACTTAGTGACTTACACGGCATTGGTCCAACAACATCAGAATGTATTCGGTGAAGTACTTCATTGGTCTTGTTTTCTTCATTATAATTGAATTTTTTCTTCTTGAATTTTCCACGAATGCAGGTTTCACAAGTTTCATTATTCTTGAAATCTAACATGTCTTTTATTTAAAAGACAAAATCACACCGAAATCTTCATTGAATGTTAAATCGAAGATTTTATCGAACATACCGAACATAATAAGTCTCATAATCTGTTAAATTTATCACTTCATTGTTATCGGTAGTACAGAGTAGTTCAATAAAAACGAGATAGTTCTTCATCAAAAGGTGCAGTCAAACTGTGCACATTCAAGTTTATTGAATACACAATTACACATATTACAGCTGATAATAATAGTAGTCATACTATTTCATTGCCAACATAGAAAAACAAGGTACCTATTAAACTTGGAACGTATAATGTAAAATAATAATGATTAACTTTTATTTATTATTTTCTAACAGAAATTTCATCAGGCAATGTTAATAAAATTTATTTTCTTCAAACTTCAATAATAACACATATTTTCTAACACTTTCTTCCATTACTATTATGAGAAGGCTATAACAATTGGGCTATTGTTAAAGTATTGTACAAAACGCATTTCATGAGGTAATTGATATACAATGTATTACCACATAATCTCTGATACCTCTGTATCAAGTCTATGTTGTGTGATGGGTGGGGAATTGGTGGAGTTGGATATGGACTCCCACAACATAGCCTTGATACAGAGTTGAAGTGTTCAACTGCTCAGTCTGATGATGTCCTACACGAGGATGAAACGATCGGCACTATGTACGGTAAGTGAAAATCAAGTAATTTCTACTTGAAAGTGTTTTTTTCAAATGGTGTTATTTACCAGTAGAAAAAAGTATGGATACACAATATACTCAACAATAATCTATCAATATATAATAATCTAAATATAATATCAATATATTAGTTATGATTATATTTTCAGGTACACGAAAGGAATTGACATGTGGAGTATTGGTTGTATACTGGCAGAAATGGTATTAGGAAAACCTCTATTTCCAGGAAGCTCTACAGTGAATCAGATGGAGAAAATAATGTCGACCATACCGCAACCGTCCAGTTCAGGTAATAAATCTTGATATTCATGCCTAAAATGAGCTGCAGCATAAACATCTCTCTATGCTAGTTTGAGTGATGGGTAGTCTATTTCTCCTTATTTCAAAACATAGGTGTGAATAAAATAATTTATTTTAAGACTATTTCCAAAAAAATTCCAAGAACATAGAATTTATTCACTGAAATATTATGTTGAGACATCATAGTAGTCTATATTTTTTCATAATTTAGGCTACTAGGGTATATTATTGATGCTAGTACTTATCAACTATATTGCTGAGGATACTCAGTAATATCTTCTGTAAAGTAATATCACTTTGGTATGTTTCCTTATTAATATAGTCCGATTCACGTCAAGAAGTCAGCATTGTTTATATGAGGAGCATTGATGCCAGATTTTCATTGAGAAAATGTATAAGGATTCATTAACTATGATGCAGTCGAACAACAATGCACAGTGTGCTGAACAAGGATAGCAAACTCCCATCTAAGCAATGCTGACTTCTTGACGTGAATCGCACTATAGTGTGTTCACTTTGCATTTGGATTGACAACGAATCATCTCATTACAGATTTTCACAATGATGAAAATGTATAAGGATTCATTAACTATGATGCAGTCGAATTAATATTTTGAAGTGGTTGAAATATTATTTTGAACATGGTAAAAAGCTGTAATGTGCTATAATTACAATTCATTTTTAGGAAAGTAGGTAAAAATAGGCTATAGGCTAGTATTGCTAGTATGAAGTCTCGAGTTTAACAAAATAATTTCCTTTCCCCTTCTTCTTTACACCACTTCTACCAGCTTAGCTTATTGTTTTTATTTACGTTTGTATTTTGTTTAATCTCAAATTTGTACTTTGTTGTTTATTTTTGTATTTGTGTGTGTGTAAATAAATAAATTGAAATTGAAAATAAATTTGTTCTATTCTAACTCGCTAATCTCGAAATAATATGCAGCAAGTGTCTCACTGCCATTGATAATTTTGTAAACGGTAACTATTGGCTGCATTTCACTGAATTACTGCTGCTCTTCTCCCTTGCACCTGCAGGATGGTCTGAATGATTAATTTGTTTTGGTACCTACACAGATGTGGCGAACGTGTGTCCAGGATATGGCAGTTCGCTAGTAGAGCGAGCACCAGCGGGCCCATGTGTTCCACTGGCACTGCTGCTGCGTTCTGCTTCTGCCTCCGACCACTGCATCGATCTCGTTTGTCGTCTACTCGTTTTCAATCCTTATAAACGCTTCAATGCTGTGCAGGCCCTCAAACATCCTTATGTTTCCAAGTAAGCTCAAATTTTATTCAGGCCATCAATTGAATTTCTTCCAATACACACGATATAGAAAGATGAAAATGGGAATGGGAATGGAATTTATTTGCGAAAATAAAGAATCTAAAACAAAATTCAGTCTTAAACCTTCACTCTTCAAGATTTTTGTGAATTTAAGTTACCGTGTAGGATTTCTCAATTATTCTACATGAATATGAGATAAAAGGTGTGACATCTACAATGTGGGTCCTACATCGACTGCCTACGACCTATCTAATGTAATTCCTTTATCTGTGTGGTATAGCAGGATTATTTTAACTTGTCAGAAAACAGCTGATTTAACGTCAGTAAACGAGCGTACATCAATCAGCTGTTTTCTGACAATTTAAAATAATCCTGCTATACCTAGGTACCGGTCGAGTGAAAGTTGCAGTTTTATCGTTAAAGTAAAAGGCATATTATCAAGTAGGTATATTTTGACTAAAATTTTACAATCGAATTCTGTAAGAGCTAGATCTTGAATTGAAACTGATGATAAGCCTGTATTTGCATCATATTCTATTGATACGCCTACTATGATTCTCACTGATAATAATTTATTACTACCTGTATAAAGATTGCGATGATTATTTAAATGAAAAAAGGTTTTATAAGTGATTCTTTATCTGGCGAAACACATAAAACAATTTTAAATTGCACTTGGATGTGAAATAAATTTAGATGAAGCATTTCAATACATTACATTGATGTAAAAACATTGTGATAAAATACATTGATGTATTTTCAGTTATGGTGAATAATAATGTATTAACTAATTTGGACCACATCCTGAAAATGTAATTGTTTGTAGGTTTCACGATTCGAGTCAAGAGTTGGCCATGAACCATTCTGTGATACCAACCCTCAATGACAATGTACAACTTTCCATTGAACAATATAGAGACAAGCTCTACGAACTGATTGAAAATCATAAGAGGCAAAAATCACTAAATGGCAACAACGATCTAAATGACATCTATGATTGGTAAGTCTTATCTAATCATGAAACAAGTTAATATAGGTCTGATGAAAGTAGGAAGCTACCATGTCATTGATTTCAGTTGATACTCAGAAACAAGTCTCAATGAATTATGAGTAAAAAATCTATCGGCTGAGCACAAATTATTGAAATTATTTGAAACAATAGCAAATGAGTATGTTTACGTGAATGTTTATTTAGAAGTAAATTTATGTGTCTACATCACATGTCAAGTTCATTAAATTTCTGCGTGAGCACTTTTCTCACTTTTTTACTTTTGCAAGTAAAATACCAAGACGGCTACACTGATGTTCATCTAAAAAATACAGATAGTTCAGCTGATTCTTTTTGCCAATGAATCATTTATGCTGCTTACCCAGTATGGGGCATGAGTTAAAGCTGATGAGCTTCATCATTAATCTTTTTTAATCATCGAAATACCTCTCATAGAAGCTGTATAGTGTACTGTAAAGGGTAGAAACACAACTGATTTGTATCAGGAGGGAGGGATTAAGAAGAAACCCCCCCCCACCGTTTTATTCATTTATTTGTAAATTTTATAATCAGAAGTACTGTATGTTGTTGCACAATTAGGTACAGGTCACTAGCTCACTCGAAAAGTGCTGTCAAGGGTTTGGCGAACAAGTCAAATGCGAGCAAATCACTGGCAGAAGATGGCAAGCACACTAGTACCACTGCAGTTGACTCGCGCCATACAATACCTTATGAATACCTTAAAGGTATGTGATAGCACATCAATGTTATTATTATTATTCTAATAAATCTTAATTATTTTATTTAACCGCCTATATAAATTATGTACAAACATATTACGGTACACATATACAAGCATACAAACATAGTAATAATACAAGCAGGTAATGTTCAAGTATAAGTAATATTGAATTGAATTGAATTTATTGAAAAACCCATACTCGAAAAAGAAAACAAGTTGTAGATAATAAATAATAAACAAACCAGTAGAAATAAAACAAATGACGTTTTTCAACGTCATTATCAATGCATTTTTGGTACTGCTAACATAAGAAATATAATAGTTATATTTCACTCCAATTGTATTTTGACACGTCTACACTCCTGTAACACAAAATAGGCAGAATAATTTTACTAGAATGGTTTTAGATGGAGATAAGATTCGCATTCCAACTCTTGCAACTGATTGTGTTCTTCACCAAGATGAGGATGGCTGAAAATGACGGTCTCTCTCTCTCTCTCTTTTGGTAATCAACCCTGAGAGTGGTTTGCAGCAGTGCGCCATTCTGCTCTTCTTTCCTCTTTTCTCTTCACTTCTCAAATGACGGTCATAATAATTGTTATTAATTTATTTAGAAACTTCTGGTATAAGTTGAGAAATATTAAAATACGTTACAAGCCTCAAATGCAGAATCTATCAATGACATTAGTGACATGGATGACTGCAGTATTTGTGGCATTTCAGATGGCAGTGAAAGCAGCTCCAATAAGTCAATAACGTCAACCAGTCACAGTCAAGTGGCTTCTAAATCATTGCCAGTCAATCACAGTCGCCACAAAAAAATCAACGATTTGAATAGGAAAATGCCAATTGTCTCAGCCGACTCCAACTCGATTAGCGCCCCGTCAGCGGATTTGAAGGCCGTGTTCAATAGCAAAACAAAGCAACGCTGCTGCTTGGCCAGAACTGATCCAATCAGAGACATCGGTGTTGCTCAACAACTGGCTGTCAAACTGGTAAAAATCCACATTCAAATTTCAAATCCTGCAGTTTTTTTATCGTATGGCTTTTTTTTATTGGTGGGGAGACCCTTACGGGTAGGTTCTACCTCGCCTAATTGATTGCCTAAAATCCTGCAGTGATTGCTGATCATTTGAAAGGTTTTTCCTCTTGCAGTACCGTACAATAAATACTAGGGCTTAGTTACATTTGGCAAGAATTTACTATTAATTAGTGTTTGCTAATGAGTGGGATAGTGCCTCATTATAAAAATAGTTTATAGTTTCTGAATTTGCAAAAGCTTTCTATTTACAGCTTGATAATGATTAAACCCTTATGTTATGTAGACTTTGTGTTCTTGTATTATTTTTACAGTAGAACTTTTTAATTTGGCGGATGAATCAGCTGTTTACAAAAATGGGGCAACTATTTTATTTTTTTTGAAAAAAAAACACTCATGTAAACACTGTATTATTCTTTTATTAATGTTTCTACTTACTGTTTTTGTTCACAGTATGTCTTTATATTATTATTATAGCAGAATGTTTTAAATTGGCGGATGAATCAACTGTTTACAAAAATGGGGAAACAGACATAATATTAAGTTCGTTGGATACGCGCACATAGGCTACACGCTTGCAAAATTGGTGTTAATCTAATTGCTGTTAAGTTATAGTACAGGTACATGACAATAAGTAGCCTCTTATTCGATTGTATAGACGAGTCAATTATATCTTGGAAACATTGCTAGCTTCAAGCGTAATAGTTGCAACATATTTTTTCTCATACTATAATATTTACATGTTTTCATTAGTGTATATACCGGTAACAAACATTATTGTACATTGTACTTTTCATGTTTTTTTTTCTTTTCTTTCTCCTTTGTTTGTACTGTGTATTGTATTGTGTTTTTTTGGGAAATAAATTTCAATTTCAACAGAAGGAATAATTTGTTGTTTGTGACAGGTGAGTGTGAGCCAGAAGCCAATAAACAGGAGCTGCAGCAGTGACAATGACATAGATCGACAACATTTCAATCACAGAAATCGTGCCCTTAGCAGATCGAGAACTCTCAGCCACGATGCTTCAAACATTCAGTTCAATCGGACCAACAATCTGGGTAGGGTGACCATTTTGAATTCGAGAATTGCAAAATTGGCCAACAGCGATGAGAGTACTATGAAGAAGAGAAGTTCGCTTGCAAGTGTGAGTGATGTATCCGCAGGCTACAAGCCCAAGTGTGGCTACATTACTGAAGCACAGCTCAAACAGATCAGTAGCCAGGTGGTCAGATGATCAGTGACTTACACTGAACACACGCCAATCAATTTTGATGGTTAGGTTTCATTATTTTGATAATAGCGGAACGAGATTTTATGAATGGAAGAATCGTGTTTAGTCACGATTATCAAAACAGCTGAGGTAAAAAGAGTAATCAACCCATATTTCTATTACACCAAAATTTACCACGGGCGCAATGTTCAAAAGAAATTATTTTCGAAAATATTTTTTTCCAAATTGGTTATTTTGAGAAACTAATTATGTCATGTGATAGACAATACCTTCAAGCATGTATGCTCAAAATTTCATGATTGTATTTGCAACCAATTTTGAGATGACCTGCTCCAAAAATTTCTACTTTAGGCGCCCATATCTCAAAAACTAATGAACAAAAAAAAATGTTTTTCCTCTAAAAAGTATTTCATTTTGATAGCTTGATAGTATCCAAATCGTAAAACTTTAAAAAATATCACCATAAAAAAGTTTTTTTTAAGCTGATGCACAGCCTTAATGATAGGCCTACTCAGCTTTTCAGCAGCAGAATATGCAGTACCAGTATGGAGGAACTCAGCGCATGCTATACAGGTTGACATTGCACCTAATGAAACTGCACGTATGATTTCAGGCTGTTAGAAACCAACACTAATAAATAAAATATACCCCATAATTGAAATTGCTCCATCCAAAAATCGAAGGGAAGTGGCTGCTCAAAGTAAAAGAGAAAAATCACCCCTCTCATTACCTACGTAAACCTTTAAAAAATATCACCATAATTTTTTTTTCAAGCTGACGCTCAGCCTTAATATATCATCAACCATTTGAAAAACGGTTACGAGCTGTTATGGTAACGGACTTTACATCACAAACACATTCACAACAATCTCACAAGGGGCCATCAAGTATTAGTTTTATGATCATCGTCCTTTTTATGGAATAAACGCTGCTTCTTTAGGTACTAGGCTACATAATAAAGAAATAATTGTTTTTATTATCAGTGGGACACTTTTGAACGCATTAATGAGGCAGATCCGAACATTGTTCAAAGTTTCCCTCATTTCAATGTTCAAGAGTACCCCATAAACAAAAAAATTGAGGTTAAAGCCATTATGTATTGTCCTCATTTGCTTACTGATTCAAAGCTCAATCTGAGCACTTGGAACCAAGCAGATTGCAATCACAGCTAAATAAAATCAAAATCTGAACTTAATGATTTTTTCAAAATTATAAAAGTGAAAAATGTAAATAATTTGCAAATGGAGCAAACAAACGCCACCAAACAAGTATTGGAGGTTGAATACAGTTTGCTGTTTTATTACATACGGTAGTGATAGTAGAGTTCAGTTAGGAACTGGAGGAAACATTTTGTGTGCATCACAGGACTGAAGTAGTTTTTCTCCCACGGGAAATTGACAACAGTTTCGGTTGCAGTTATCGTTAGATGCACAAATAGGCATAAATAGGTTTTATCAAATGTAGGAAAAACATTAATTTATTCGTGTGTATGTTTGTTTTTACAGAAGAATGACTGAGTAATAGCATTTAATAGGTTTGACCGTTGATTGATGTTTTTGCCTTTCTAATACAGCCCAATTTATTGGTCAAGCAATATTCTGGTATACATTTTTTATAGTTTTGGCTGTAAAAATGTATTACAGTAGCTCATATTAATTAAATCGATTTTTCATCTATCACATATTTATAACTTTGTAATCACTGGATTGAAATAAATGGATTTTCCATTAATACGTTTTTTACTATCATCACCATGATACCATACGTTACTGTACTCATGCTTATACAAAACATAATAAAAATTGAAATGATTCGACTACTGATAGCCCAGTAGTAAAGTAGTACATTAGCATAAAATGGTGTAGTCAGTTTCTTTTTTTATGTTGTATAGGATAGTCCTGGCAAACTTCTGGATTACCGCCAAAAACCCTGAAAAATTGTGAAATTTTGACCGGCAAGTTTTGACCCTGAAGCATCACTTTTTCATGACATTTCAAAGGTGAATTAAATTATGGTACCTACCCCTACCAAGACCAATTGTAGGCCCAACAGTTTCATCAAATCGACCATCTTGGTTTTAAATTGTATAAATGAAAAAATGAAATAAAAATAATGAAAAAGTATTGCTTCAGAGTCCAAACTGGCCAAATTTAAAACAAATTTTAAAATGTCATTTTTTTCGGTTTTTGACGGTGAGCCAAAAGGCTGCCGAGGTCAAAAACTTGAACTATTATAGCGAAAAGCGAATGTTCTAACTTGAAAAATTAGACATTAGTTAAAATAAAGGCTAGCTCGAAAAATAAAAGGCGAATATTTTTTCTTATTGTTGGTCGCAGATAAAATTGTGTATGCAACGGTCGTATTTGGCCTTTAAACCACTCGTAATACATTTAAAATACTTGCTGAAGCTTTAACCTTACATCTCACTTGTGGTTTAAAGGCTCCCATGTTGTTACAACCTTTGCATAAACCTCTAGTATCAAAGACCGTGGTATAACGTAAATATTTCAGTTTCACAATTGTTGATGCCAAAACAGCTGCCTTTCAAAATGAAATTTCCAAACTACACTAGAGCAAGCATCTAGATTCTAGATCCTGAGATGCTTCTCGTGCGGTGGAGTCTTTTTTGATTGTTTTGATTCTGTAATAATTGACTAGATTAAAAACACACGGCAATCAAAATTAGCCATTTCATGACTCCAAGGCCCAATAACAAAAGTAAAATCAGTCTTCAGAGCTCTCAAAGGATGTACATTCCCTTGATATTGAGTACTAAAGGCCTAACATGGAATTCATAAATAAAGAAATAGAAAAAATCATTTGAATATATTTATTCATTCGTCACATATAACTAGATGTACAAATTCAAAAAATATAGTTTTTTTGCTAATGGATTATTAAAAATGAATGCAGACTGATTCAGAAGGTTTCCAACAAACGACCCTCATTATATTTATACAAGAAAATTATAAGTATGAATTTGACGTAGCGTATTGAGTATGCTATAAGAATACATGGACTTGACAAAAGTAAGCGGTAAGACAGAAATTGCCATCGGCTTTATGGGTTACAATTCAACATGAAAATTAACAAGATGATCAATGAAGTCAACTTTTGATCAAGTTTGAAAGTCTGAAAAAATAAATTGTACATTCAACTTTAATATAATTCTAATCATAGCCTAGCTTAACACAAATAAAAATATTTGATTATTGAATTTCAATTGCTAGCTTAAGAAATATAGCGATTGGTCACCATTCACCTTTGGCATATTTTCATTTTTTGCACGTATTACTTCCCAGCACTTTATATTATGATACACAGGCCTAGGCTATTTAGCGCAATGCAAACCATTACGGCCGTCATTTCCACTATAGGCTCAAGTCATGAACATAACAGTATCAAATGGCGAAAAATATCGAAATAATCTCCATGAGCCACTTTCCTTCATTTTCTTACTGCATAATAATTATGAAAAAATAATACAACTTTTCATAAATATATAATTGATAAAATTCCATTGGCAACTTCAATTTAATGATTTTTAACTAACAATTTTTTATAAAATTTCTAAGCCAGATAAAAGTAAAGAATATAGCTTATAAGCTTTCATAACTCTGTAATAACTTTCATGTTAGTATTTATATTTTCCAATGTATAAAAATAATTATGAAAATTAAGAGAGGGGAATAAATTATGAAGAAGCGATTCTCATTGATAAAAAATTTCTAACAACAATCAGATTCAATCAAGATGAATTCTAAAGAGTGTTATAGAGTATAATAATTAATCATAGATAACCTAGTCTATGAAACAAGACTGAAGGTATTTATTTCATCAATACCTTGCCCTTTCAATGAAAAGGAAACCTTCATTTGTACCAGTCTGTAAATTAGTTGAAATTTAAAATTAACCAGTGAAATTCGTGACGAATATTTCACCAATTGAACAACTTTACCTTAACATTAACAACACTATATCGCAACACTAGTTGCGTATCACAGTCTCACTTAAATTTAATACATGCTTTGCTAGACGATGAAGACTTATTAGATGTAGTTCTCATGCGGAGAAAATACAGAACGTATCAATAGTGATAAGGTACAAAAATTGGAGTAGTCTTAGTTTTACGGAAGTTAAAATTTGTTTGTGCTAAATAGAACAGAACTTTAGTAACTTAAGAACTGAACCATCAGTAGATGGGTTAGCTATTACAGAAGTAATGACAATAGATATACATTTATACTATTTTTTTCACTTTACTACCGACATGCAGTCATTTATATACCGTATGCATGAATCAATAAACCGAAGACTTTAATCACAGCAATGACATTAATTGAACACAAAGAGCTCAAATGAAATGCAACAGAAGTAAACTATTCCACCGAAAGAAAATTACTTTTACTTTCTCTCGTTAGCAATATGAATAAAGAAGAAATTGGAAAATTTCTGCAAGGATCATGTAATTAGTTAATGTTTTTTAACTGAAATTATAGTTTACCATGTTTCAGAAGCAAATTATAAAACTTTTGAATGTTTTCATGTGTGAGAATTATGTCACACAGCAGAGTCACAATAAAATCAAAATGCAATTTCTTCAATCGCAAACCATTCAAGTTGAAAACAGAAAGGCCCTCTGAATCTTTGAAGTTCAGAAAGTGATGAGAGTTCATTTTTCAAGTTCAAAAATAGATTTTCAATTATGAATACGACTCACAAACTCCAATCTGGTTTCTACTGATCTGCTTTTAAAATAATACACATTTAGTAGTGATTGTTTACAATTTTTACTTGGAAAAATCAACAAATTTGGGAATGTATTATAACATGACAATATCATAGGAACTAACAAATTTCAATGGAATCATGTGCATATTGAATAGTGCGAAGTGTTAAAACCATTGGAAAAAGCATAAAAACGGCACTCAGCAGTTTACTCCTTCCTTCAAAGCTACAAATTGAACATAAACATTGCTAAAATTGTTGATGCACCTTAAAATGTTATTATCAATTGAAGGTTTAAATGAGTAGAATTTACTCCGTGTTTATCGACCTATACAGTAATTTTAAAGTTGAAAAATGTAATTTTCAAGGTTGTAAAACAATTCTACAGATCTTTCTGAAACATTAAATGTTTCAAAAAAATTTAATTTTGATACCATTTTCATATCACATAATGGAGCTTGTAGACTGATAAAAACTTCGACCAACAAAATCGAGTTTCAAGAAATAACTGCATCAATGTGAATACATTCGAATTCTAACAATTTGTTTGGACCCGTAATACAATATTTAACAATTTTATTGCGCTTCTATTCCAAAAAATATATATAATCAATCACATACTCATGAAGAAAACGACCTATTAAACCATGGATGAGAAAACAGTATAAATTACTACCAGCTCAGTACTATGACATGGAACCTAATAAACTGATTTTAGCCTCATTGTGAATCTCATCTTTTGATTGGGTAGTGATTTTTCACACACACTATCTTACAAGGTACTTATTATTTAGTGGAAGCACTTGTGGTAACTAAAGTCAATGAATAAGCTGGTATTATTACGAAACATGAAACAAATTAAAAACCAATGTGAAGCAGAACAGTTTTGAACGAAACTTCAAACAAGAAAATGATAATATTTGTAATAGTATATTTTCAATAAGCATCTTTTCAAATAGCATCTTTTTCAATAAGTAATAAACGATTAGATTTGGGAACATATACTTAAAACTTAAGAATAACGATTAGCCTAGCATAGTAACTTGAATTACTTATCAACGACATAAGGAATAATACAAAGTGCATTTCAAAATTGAGAGATGTTCATTATGACAGACTATTTCATTTAAAACTTAAGTAAGTAGTAGTGTTAGTAGTATTATCCATCATCTATATGGGATGCATTAATAAACTGGACAAATCTAATTTTTGGATCGACTCATTTATCATGATCAAAAAAAGGTTTTATGAACGTAAGCATGTTTTTCCATTACACTCACTGCCTCAGTGGTTCATGTCCAGAGCTACGAGTCAGTGTACTTGCATGAGTACTTTATACTCTTATTCTTTTTTATAATGTTACGGTACCTGTAAAATTCGTTGTATTTGTTAGCAGATTGTTACAAAACTGGCTCTAAGTAAAATCAAGGGCTTGTGCTCTGAAAAGTTCAATAATTATTCGGATGATTATAAGAATCGTTACTACTCTCATTTAGTTCTGAAATGCACCAGTTCATAAATCTAAAAACAAGTAACAGCATAAAGGTTGAGGCTAAACAAAAACAAAACGTATGCGTAACTTTCACAACTAGAGACAAACCAAAACAAATATTAATTAAAACCACCTATACTCAACCATCCAAACATGAAACAAAACGGGTAACTAGACGCATTTGTAATGCTGTTTTGATTATTTCGATACCCATACAACTAATCAAACATTGGAATATATTAGATAATTTAAAATTAATTTGCGGTTGATGATGTAACATTAAAATCAATATATTGACTTTCAATTTGAATTTATAGATTTAAACTAATAAGAGCTACCTTTACGTCAAGACAAAAAAAAACAGAATTCCATTTCCCAGTTAAATAGTTTTTATATGAGATATTTCAAGTTTTATTGAATTATTAACACATAAACCTATTTCTAATTCTTTATACGGGAGCCAAACAAGACTAACTGCATCAAATAATTTACTTTATCCTATAATGGGTACGGTAGGCCAACGAAAGAAAATCTATTGAAAGAGGATAATGATTGAGGAATGAGAGGGAAATCGCAATTTCAGCAGCCTCTATGTCAGTAATAATGTTAGGTCTATAATAGGGCCTGATACCTGCGCGAAAGAAATTGGCGAGACCTAAGAAAATATTTTGTAAGTTTTCGAAAAATATTATTGTGAATTTTGATGAACTATAATTTTTGACTTTGTTATATGTAAATTCAGTGTTATTCCCTTCATTATTTAATTAATATCAATCTGACGAAGTCAAGTTAAAGTAGATTTCATTCTCTGATACTCCAGTCCACTTTCAGGGCCTACAAAATAGCAGCAGTTATTGTAATACCGTAATGAGAAATATTGATTTGTATTTCAAGACAGTGTAATACTGTATCTACAACTAATAACAATATAGATGACCCATGATACACGAATTTCGAGTATGAAATTTGAGCTACAATTATGAAAAATATGGAGGGAAAATTTAAATTTGGGCTTCAAGTTACATTAAGATTAATATTTTTGGAAACTGTACGCAAAATTTCAAGCTCTAGATCATTCCTGTTCTTCGGAACTCAATCCACAAAATTAGCTTGTTTCTTGCTAACACACATGCACAACCATAGTCTCTTTTATTTATAAGAATGCATATAATAGAATAATTGAAGTGCTTGACGTATGAATACTTTTGGATTTTGACATCGGAACCTAAATTAAACATATTATAAAGAATGGAATTAGTTAGCTTGACTCCGACATAAAGAAACAATCTAATTCATTAATAACACTAATAACACTTCATAACTTAATAGTTGAACTTATAGCTATGAGGTAGATGAAATCTTTCAATATAAATAGGTGTATAATATACAAGAGATAAAAATATTTTGCAAATAGATAATAATTATAACAGCTTTAAGCCACAGAGAATGATGTTTGGTGATTATTGATCATATTAAACGAATGAAAAATCAACATTCTTAGTGAAGTTACAAATGAATTTTGAGATTTGGACAGTATTGATCAGAAATAAAACACTCAATCATAAAAAGCTAAAATTTTAAAGGGAGAATGCGCTTTCAGTAATAAAGATGCATCAGCGATGTTTTCAGCATTATCTTTCAGGAATTCGAATAGAGAATATTTTTAGTTTATGATTGGCTTTTAAAAACATCATAGACTCGTGAAATAAGATTCACATATCATAAAATAGTGTTATTTACCAGTAAGTCAAGTGAAGTCAGATTATAATACATTTATGATAAGCAATTATTGAAGTACAAGATGATTTTTTCATAAGGGACACAATAATAATGAATTTATTGAATAAGAATAAATGTACCTTGAATAAGAACATTTTCATGATTACAGCATACATGATTATAGTATACCATTTCATATTGGTATTTGGTATGGTAATTGCAATTCTAAAGTGACTTTTAAAAATATTGTTGGAAATAGAATAAAAAAATATAAACTTATTCTGGAATGATTGCAATAACTCTTACATGTTATCTATACAAGACTGAGGATGATTCGAAATATCAAAAGTTTCATCAATTCAACTAAAAGGACTACACTGACACTGCACAAAAAAGTAATGTATCGGTTGGTCGGAAAAATTGTTGGGGAAAGTTTCATTTTTTGAGTTTTGACGGTACGATTAGCTGTGAGATGGCCCTTTTGGTGATAATACATTAAAAAAAACGAAAAACAGGAAAAAAGTACAATACTATAACCTGTTCATTATATTCTGTTTATTTGTTCGGAAGATTGGTTGAATTATGGAGGATTTTAAATACATTTTTACAGCTGACTAGGAAGCCAATTTCTCACTTTCATGACATGGGTGTGGGCTACAAATTGCTTATAAAATTAACATCTGAATGAAACTGGTACTGAATAGAAGATGTGAGACCACTCATCGTAACTATTATCATCATCACCTCAAAACAAACAACAAAACGGCATGTATAAACGTGCAATTGTACAAAAGTGGTTAGGAATTCGAACATGTGTCTCTTCTAATAACTGCGAGAATTTTCACCAAATTTCAATCTATTTTGGAAAGTGCAATGCCAATATAGTTGCCTGTGAATGAATTTATAAACAAAGCAATTTGATAAATATTAAAATTAATAATGAATCATGGTAACTTTAATGGTAATCAAAGGCTTTTATGAACATAAATAATTTAAACGCCTTAACTACACACCAGAAAAACATTTGATTAGATATCAACTAAACCCTCATTATGAGTAGATCCTTTTTGGTCATTCTTAACAAGTTCAAGGAGTATCATACGATGCTTAGAAATAGTATGGTATCCAATATCTCAAAGACAATTGCTGACGCTACAGCAGAAAACAAGGCTTCATTCCATTATTTCAATGGATCAGACTTATTCGAATCTTATTGTCAATATTTGGTAGGCGCTAGATTTGTTGATAGTGTTCATCTATTTGGTCAATGTATAACATTCGTTACACAGTATTTACATTTTTCAAATTATTACGAAGAACCGAAAGTTTTCAGAAATGGGAACATGATTGTTCAATAGCATAAAAACACCTGTTGATCAATTACGTTGGTAACATTAGTTGTACAATATCTATTTTGGTGGCGGTGGTTGCTGCTGAAAGGCTTGATTAAATCGAGGTAGAGGGGTATTGTTTGACTCTTGTTCTCTTGTGCTTTCTTGAGCAGCAGATGCAATGTTAAAATTCGGCAGCTCAACAATCAATTCAGAAGTGGCCGGAGGTGCTGTTAAGTTTATGATGTGTCTTGAAATGTGGCGGGTCTCGTCAGATGCCAGAAAATGCTGCTCAGGGGGCTCATGGGGTAGTATAAAGGGCAGATGATCTGGACAGATGTCGCTGGTGGCAGGTACCGCTTCAAGATCTTCTGCTTTCAGACCAAACGAATCGATGATAGCAGAATAGGAAGAGGAGGAGGCAGGTGGTTGGTCGAATGCTGCGCTGTGGTACTGTTGCTCATCACCCTCATACACTATAGTTGGAGATAACAAATTAGTGCAGGACATGACGGCTTGCGAAGGCATCTCGACTACAGTTATTGGCGCGGTAGAAGTGGACGCCCCTATAAATCTGCTTGTTTCAGTTTTTATCTGTACATCAACTTCCGATGATCCTGATGGTGTAATCATAACAACACATCCATGTTCTTCAGAAAAATGACTTGAATGAAATACATCCTGCTTAGCATCTTTTGGTTCTTCAAACTCTGACATTAAACTAGCTTCCTGTGATACAGTATTGAACAGTTCACCTGATGTAATGGTGGCAGGTTTTGAGGATGATGAAGGTTTGATATCTGATGCTTGAGTCTTGGACCGTCCTGTCTCAACCAGTATACTTTCAACGGACTTGGTTTTTGCTTCGGTTCGCTTTGCCTTGATCTTTTTACCTGTTGAGCTATGGCTCTTCTTGATGTGTCTGACAAGATGGTCTTTCCTTCCAAACCGTTGAGGACAAAATTGACACAAAAAATCACGTTTACCTGTATGAACAACCATGTGCCGTCTAACATCTTTGCCAGTGAAAAATGATCTATCACAGTGATCGCAATGATATTTACGATCTTCTGCTGTTTTCACTGTCCTTGATCCAGCATGAACCTTCAAATGGAAGACAATTTCTTCCTTGCTGGCAAACTTTAAACCACACATTGTACATTCGAGGTTTCCATCTTCTGCAGCATGAACAGCAATATGTTTTCTATAGCTCAATAATGAGGAGTATTCTTTGTCGCAGCCAGGACGATCACACGTGTAGGTACTTTTTATAGGATTGTGAACCTTGGCATGGTTCTTGAGATGGTCCTTTCTGTGAAATGTACGTTCACACATTTGGCAAGTGTACTGGCGTTGATCAGAATGAATGAGCATATGGCGGACAAGTTTAAATTTTGAGGAAAATGCCTTTGGACAGAACTGGCAAGCAAAGGGACGCTCACCAGTATGTGAATACATGTGTTGACTAAGCTTACCAGGTGAGCCAAACGTTTTAGGACATTTTGGGCACAAATGTCGAGCTGAGGCTGCTGCTGATGCCTGTTGCTCCTGTTCTACCCCCCCTCCACCTTCCACCCCACACTGCTCTTCACCTGCAGAAAAGTAACAAGCTGAACTTTCTATTTTCAATATTGAAATATCAGTTTATATTGAAAACTCAATTAATTTATTGGTCGAATTTCAAAAAAGAAAATATCATTATATAAGAGTGAGGTGGGGATCCAATGATCGACTCCAAGAATACAGAATTTAACTATCTAAAGCAACGGTAAAAATTCAATTTGATGCAGTATGAGACACATGAAGAAGCAACATACGATTTGAAAACGTGATACTGGAAATTCCCTGAATGTTGACTTTTGTGTTGAATATTCTATTCAAAGTGTTGACAATAGCTAGAAAAGTTTAGCTAAAAAATTCAATAAACCTTGATAGTCTAGTCAATGAGTGCCAAAAACCCTCCAATAGGGGGAAAAATACATATAAAGCTAGCCTGCTTTACTAAAAATATCGTACGTAACCCGTCCGGGAAGGTGTTTACTGTACTCATATGATAATTTCGGCCTCGACTACGTCTCGGATGGAAACATATAATATTTGTACAGTAAACACCAACTTCCCGTACTAATAATGTAATATACTATTCCTAAAATTTGTTTCATTGCCACTCAACTCTAACTCTAGAAGTTTTGACAAGACACTTGACTATATGTAGTGGTCAATGGGGGGACTTTATATGTATTTTCCCCCTAAAAATCACTCATTGACTGGAGTATGGAGTTAAATTTTGAAGATATAATGCGGTGAATTCACAAATATAGTTATTATTAACTTGTTATTCTTGAAAAAATCTGTTCTAGGAGTTTTGAAGTAATTCAAGCTACAGACTGTTTTACATTCTATCAAAAGAGAATTTCAAAATCAGAGGTCCTTATTTGATTATGTATGATCCACAACAACACATGAATGCATTGGATGAGCATTACAGTCATGTTATTTCAACAAATTCAACATAATCAGTTTTATTCAGTTGAAATACAATGGAAATAAATTGTTTGCGGTATAATGGGGGTGGATTACCTAGGTGACTGCCGAAGAGGCGTCGTCTAGAGTGCCGGGGGGCGGGAGTCCTCGTCGGGGGGCCCCCTCCACGTCGCAGTCTACCCCCCACTGACCCCCCAGGCTGCTCCACAGCCACAGGAGTAGATGGTGGTGTTGGTGTGCCCACCTCATCCTGCTGTGCAAAGCTACTTGAACCTCCATCAGGCTGGAGACTTCTTTGCTGGTCTAATCAACAAACAATAACACACGAATGCAATTAGGTCCTTTTAGAATGAAGGAGATTTTATGGATTATGGATATCAGAATAGTTCAATGAATATAGATTTGTAAAGTAGGCTCTTCACCCCTCAAAGCTTGTTCATTTATCAAAAAAGTTGAAGATTGTGGAATTGTGAACCATTGGGTAAGTGATAGAGTAGAGAAAAAGCAGACCACTCCACACTCATAAAGAAATAATAATTATAATTATTTTTCGTCATTTTTAGTTGCTAAATGCGGCTTGCAGCACTGAAAAGCACTGAATGTACAGTAGGATACATTTAATTTGACGCTCGGCGATCAAAAAACAGCTGATATTACGCAGCTTTGACACAATAATCCAAAGACTTTTTAAAGTCTTAAAGACCTTCAAAGTCTTTAGAAGACCTTTTTCAAGAAAGCCTTTGAAGAAGACCTTTTCAAAGTCTTTGAAATAATCACCGAGATTCAGCATTTGTAAGTTAAATATTGTGTCAAAGCTGCGTAACATCAGCTCTTTACTGATCGACAGGCGTCAAATTAAATGGATGGCACTGTATTTGATTTTTGAGGAGGACTGTCTCACCTGAAGGACGGTTGGTTCCCATTTCGTATGCATATTCCTAGTTGATTATGCAGTCACTAGTTGGTTACAGGCAGCTGACATATATCTACATATATGTAATGATGAGGTAACGACAATTATTATCAAGTTGAAATTCTGTAAAATAACAAAAAATAGTAAATTCAAATGAAAAATTCTATAAATACAATATAATATTCTATAAATACTTCAGTTTTGTGTTGTATTATACATTATTTTTTTGCTGTTTTCGGACCTTTATAAATCGAAGTTGTAATACGAGAAACTTAGTAAATTGAAGTTGCATCTATTGGATAAGATTCAAGGCACATAAGTGTTTTGAACCTTTTTAAATCGAAGTATTTTAAGATGGACATTAATAATTCGAACCTTGATATTTCGAAATTCTTGCTAAATGGAATTTTTGCCGTTCCCCTTAAGATTCGATTTATCAAAGTTCCACTGTAATTGAAATAGAATTCCTATCAATAAATCTTCTACTCTGTGATTGTGGCATTATAGCATACATTATAAAATAATACATTAATATAGATAGAAAGAGAACTTTAATTGCTTAGAATAGGGTCGGAACTTGTTGAATTGACTAGTCATATGTAAGATGGTAATGGAAGAGACCTCTTTCAAAATTTTTAAAATCGATAAATTCTTCATGGTCCCAAGAATACTGCAGAATTCATTTATAAAATACTCAAGGAGGGGGTTCCAAGAACTTCTATTGGCTATTGCGAGAGACTGTCGATTAGGTTCACTTTAACTCTAAAATTTAACCATAAAATTTGAAGCCAGCTGACTGAGGCCATAAAGTCAACTTACTCCTCAATTCAACCGGAAAGCCTGAACAATTAAGAATTATATCAGATATAACTTACTTCTTTAGTCTAGCACAATCGCACATAGGAATGACCTTCAAGTTTCGTTTGCATGCAGATTGAGGGTAAAGAGCTTCAACACATGATAATAGATCAGTAGAGATTCTCAAATTACTGGAAAATTGTAATAAACCGTCTTAGTTGAAATTTTGGGAACTAAGACGACTATACTTACTTGAAAGGTAAAACCAAGAAGACTTGTTTCTTCAAAATTCGATATAGCATACATTCGTTGACCATTTAGTAGAATGAGGAACGAAAATCAATCAATTTACAATAAAATCATTTTTAATTCAGCCATTTCAACAATATACTAATAACTAGCCTACCAAATTCTCAACTCTTGAAGCTTCAGGGATAGGACAACACTTTGAAACTATTGAATAAGAATGGAAAGTAAGCAAACGCCTGAAACTCAAACGCAATAGATAGGAACCAATTTTGAATAAATTATTCGGCTGTCACATATTATCCTAAATATCATATCTGAAGTTAAAAAAAGAGTCAAGATTCCAACCTAACGTCCTAAGTACCTAAAATTTTGACAATGGCGATGGCCAACTAGGATAAACATTGTTTTTAATAACATATGTTTATTGCGAACAGATGATTCTGTTGGCTGTGTGATTTTCAGCTGAGCGGCGAATGTACACTAAACAAGACCGGTCTACATTGCTCAATATTCGCTGTGAGCATCTACGGTGTTGCGCTCTGGCGGATAATCATATGCATCTTTCCAGGTAATTCAACATGTAAAGGATAGGCTCAAGTACGTAAAAATTAGTTTATAATTGAAATAGATTTCCCTGTCGCTATTTTTCCTACTTATCTATTGTGGAATTATATTTAGAATGATAAAATGAACATATCGCATGTTCTTAATCATTATTATAATCTTCAATTCAAGTTTTAAAATCAACTTTGAAGGTTATGTTTCAAGCTGACTGAGCTCTAGTGAGAGAGCAATGAATGAGCAATTGGGGGGATTTTAACCATTGTGAGATAGGAACAAAACACGATTTTGAGATATAATTCAATTAAATCATTAAGGTATCATCGATACTTCATTGCTATCTATTATTTAGTGGTTTCAAGGTGTTTTAATGAATGTATTCAAATTATAATACAAACCCTTTCAAGTCATACCGGTACTGCAATTTTGAGACTTGAGAGCTTTAATCGGATTAAAGTATTTTTATCAGAATTTTCGTCATCTTCTTGCTAGACTCTTCTTGCTAGGTTATGTTGTTTGAAGTTTGAACTTCCCGCTTTGTGCAACAATCAATGTCGCAAGTATAAAAAACATTATTATTTCAGAGACATCAACTATTTCCGTTTTTGAGATATCAACTGATTTCGATTGAATATGACATGTCCATAAGCACAAAATAATATTGGTAATTTTTCAATTTTTGAGTTACATTAGTGTCAATATTTGAACAAATGAAAAAAGAAGATGGATCCACTACTTATAGTTGAATGAAAAAGGTTTCCGAATTTTGGTTTATGTAATCAATCAGCTGATTGATAAGCAATATAGGATCTTCAACAATATTCAGTTCAAATTGAAATTACAAAAATAAAACTATCAGCTTTAAACAAGGTTATTAGAGAGAAAATCTAATAACCTACTTGAGCTTAAAATGCAAGTACCTAGTTGGAAAAATGCAATACTGATGATATTATACAAAAACACAATCATAATAAATACAAAAAACATAATGATTTTATTATAACTCAGATTTAAAAGAGTTTTTAACCTCTATCCGACTTGGACAAGTCAAATTACTGATAATAATAAATCCAATATTTAATTAAGAATAATCGGAATATATAGTTATACTTATAACAACATATGGATCAATCACTGATATAAATTTTTAATCTATTAAATAATAATGGAACTTTGTAAGGTGAGTAGCCCCCAAAAAGTTTCAAGGTTGGTCTTATTTGAAAATTTTCAATTTTTTGCAAAAAATCATGATGTATGATGTATATACATCATGCTTTTTTAGGCAAAAAATAAAAATCTCAGATTTGCTTGATATTTGGGCTATAGGTAGAGCATGGCCTAACAAGTGTACGCTAAATTAATAAGACAAAATTTTCAAATTAAGTCTAAACTAATCAGTAGTTTAGAGCTATTCTTGGGATCATTTGGCGTGTTTCCCAAATGGAAAATTTCGAACCCATAATAATATAATTATTATATTGGTGAGCCAATTCAAATGCCCTTGAATTCGTATCAAAGGTCCTTCTGAGAGTCATGCGATCAGCTTCCTCATCCTGCTCTGCTCTACGAAGCAATATCTAATTTATTATTTAGTCTACTATCAATGAGGCAAGTTACATTTCTAAGATTTCGATTTTCTATATTATTTCGCTCTCCCGCGATGGCTAAATTATTTTAGTGTACACTTTAAAGTAGAATTGTTCTATCAAGTCAAAGCCATTTTTGAAGTTCATAAAAATCCTACAACCCTCGCGTTCTTTAGGGTCGTTTCTATCAATAATGATACAATAAACTGCAACTGGACTGCAATGATACTAGTCAATATGGTCATTAGGCCTACTATACTTTAGTAGGTCTATTGCCTGCTACTATAGGCCTACTTTGAAAATGATGCATTGCAAGTCAACGCTATTATAATTATGATATAATACGGTACCACATCTTATGGTACGGTACTGCACCACATCTTATTATAGGTACCTTCCGTCTTCTTAACATGTTTGCATTGAAGATAATACGGGTCCACCTAATTTTAGAGTTTAAGTAGCCCCTGCGAGAATAAACTGTTTTGAATTAATAATAAATATGAGTGTAAGATATGTTACAATATTATAGAGCACCTACTAATTATCAATGTTAAGTTGAATTTTCTTCCATTATTTTGAAAAATGATTCTCAGCCGAGCTTCCCATGATCGTTGTTTTACTGCCATATATAGTAGTCTACCCAACTTATTCTAATGTGTAATTGAGATGATTTTCTTGAGAAGGTGAGAATATTGATGCCATAAGACAGTATTTTTTAATAATTTACTCAGCAAATTTGAAATGTAATGATAATAAATAACATTTCTGTCTTATTCTTATATATGATTGAGCAAAGGCATGTCAGAACGGACAACTGGTGGCGCTATGAGTGGCCGAGCTACGCAAGTAATGGCAGGGAGTTCACCCATGTAAGGTAGGAAAAAGACAGGACTTTGAGCTAGCATTTCCAAATTTTGATTCCCCTGCCTAATTTGACTAAAATCACTTGTTATAGCTTTACATGGCATTATTATTTATGATTTTTTACATTTAGACATAAAAGGAGAAGTATCTCAATCGCAAATAATCGAATATTGGTACCCAGGCCCAGATTTACGTATGGGAGAACTAAACTGGACATTTGCCCAGAGCGCCAGTATCTGAAGGGTGACGCATAAACATACAATTATTATAGCGGATTTGTGGTTGATGGAGGGAAGGGGGCGCCCAAACATTGTGTGCCCAGAGCGCCAGCTATCTTAAATCGGGGCCTGCTAGTACTAACTCAATTGGAAAAGGTAACAGTTGATGTTTTTAACAAGAAAACCAAGCACAGTTTTTTAATTCTCTTCCCAAAGTAAATGTTTAATATTATGAATATATTTATGTGCAACGAATGCAATCAGCTTTGGACTGGAGCGACGTAGGAAGTTCAACAATAGATGGAGCTGGAGCTGGTGTTGGCCTGACCTAAAGAGGAGTGCCGAGCCAAATCTGTACTTTCTGGTGACCGAGCACCTGAAACACATAGAAAAAATATCACCTAAAAATCTTAGTACAAATAATATTTTTTTAGCTTACCCTGAAATGTTTTGAAATGAACATTTTGAAATAGAAGAAGTTTTAAGCAGTAAGTATAAGCCTTGTGTACGAGTATATTTGTATTCTATTGTATATTTTATCCTCATATGATTCGACAAATAAATAACCCGATACAAGGGAGTATCCAAGGACCCGATAACGTAAACACAGAAAAAACAGGACAGTACTTTTTAAGAATTACTCAACTATTAAACATAGCAGCAGTTTTCTGAAATAATTGAGAGAAACGTTTCAAGTGTGTTAACGTGATTAGGATCGCTTAAATGTATATCAGGAACTTGTCTGTTGCCAGACAATACTTAACCTACAAATGCTGAATTTGCAGATTATTAAAGGTCTTTAAAAGTTATTCTTGAAATTCTTTTAAGACTTTAAAGGTCTTTAAGACTTTCAAGCCTTTTGATTATTGTGTCGAAATCACTACTGTTTAATTATTACCGAAACAGCTGATTTCTGACAAGTTAAAAGGATCCTGCTATACTAGCATTGATGGCTGGCCTACTTACGGTGAGTGTGAATATAAGCTCTCCTTGGGTGGTTGGGACAAAGCGTGTCGAGCTGTGTCAAGTGCTGCCTCCACCAAGTCGCTTGCTGGCCAACCACCTCACTCCTGCACAGGGGGCATCTATGCACCCCCACTCCTCCACATTTACGCCGGTGCTCCTCGCGCTTATCACTTGCAACCGCATCTCCGCAAACCTCACACTTGATGTAGTGTTTTCTTCTATCGCAGTCATCTAAACAAATCACACATGCAAACTTATTATTAATACATTTTATAAATTAATTTAATAATTTTGTGGAAAAAATTAACATTTAGCAATTAGGAGAATAATTTGGGAAAAAAAATTATTTCGAAAAATTTTTAATCCTTCAATTTTACCTTTTTGTAATTTTTAAACTATTTGAATTAGGACGGCAGAAACTCTGAACATTGCTGCAATATGATAATGAGAAATAAATGAAATACATGAAATTTTGTTGGACGTTACTACTTATAAAAGGTGATTCGGTTAGAGTTCCTGGCACTTCAGGAAAAGATAGATAAAAACGTTCCCATAAACAAACACATAGGTCCGGAAATGCTCCGTTTCCGAGATAACGATTGAACCTTTCTCTTCACATTTATAATTTTGTGGCGGCCTTTTTAATTATTTATGCAGACTATTATCACCGTACAAGAACTACGTGATCGAGAGGTTTGACCGTACAGTAACATCAGAACAGCGTTCCTCTCCAATGAGTTATCCACTTGGAGCTATGCTTTATCTATTTATTATTCATATTTATTCATTCAAAAAGTAATTTTTCTAACGGGTCTTTCTTTGAAATTACTTCTCACACGAACTAATCATACAATAAATGTTCTTGGCATGTCGTGGTAGAGTGAAAGTCAATTTCCAAACTTCAGAATAATGAAAAAGTCATTATCATGGTATATGATAATGTTATATGGTATCATGGTATATGATAATGTTAAGTTTTATCATGGTGTATAATATTTATTTTGAATTTTTCCAATAAATTGAAACTAATTATTTGAATAACTTAAATACAGAACAAAACAAATAATTAGGTATTCCTCTAATTGATAGAGTAACACACCAATAAGATGCTGATTAAATGATGCTATTTCAACCACTTCCTGACAGTGATGGCATCTTGTCAGCATCGGACACGATTTCCAGTAATGAATATTCAAGCCCTCCTCGGTGAAGTCGTCTCTCCGCTCCAGACAAAAGATGCATTGCTGCTGCTGCTGCTGCCGCCACCATGCTGCAGCTGCTGCTGCTGCTCAGCTGGCGATGCCAGCTGCTCTGATGAAGACGAATCGCTGCTCACAGCTGCTGCCGGCTGAGCAAAATCGCCCGTTGAAGCCACTGCTGGAGCCGCTGCTGCTGCTACTGCTGCTGCTGGTGTACCAGTGCTAGTTACACTCCCAGAACGCACAAGTTTCGGCTTGTCATTGGATGATGCAAAATTTGATTCTCCTTTTCGCTGTAAAATGTAGAAAATTTTTTGATGCACGCACATACAGTGGTATATAGCCTAGACCTAAATTGAAATTGAAATTATTCATTTACATAATTTGATGTATCAATTTTGTGAATCACAAACATGAAATTTGCATAAAACGTAGGTACGGTACCGGTAAACTGGTGCAATTTTGAACATCAAACTTTATCCATCTTCATAAAATTTAGAAAAATCAGTCGAATAAGATCAAAACTGCAAGAGTAGTTTGGTTGATTCCCGCCTTTGATACAAATTGTGTAATCGTTTTTATCAATGAACTCACTACTTTTTATTATCTTCTCTAATTTCAGTGTGATCTGGCTAGATTAACAAAATACTTATTTATTATTGTATTTTGAGAGGAAGAGGCAAAATGAGAGGAAGAAAGAGGCTTGAGGCCTATATAATATGGCGGTGGTCTGGTACCTGTTGATCGATTTTATCGAACTGTTGCATAAGATTGCGGTACAGAAGGTTGCGTCTAGTGATATCATCATCTGGTGGTAATTGTTTTCTGACAAGCCTTGGATTGACTTTGTAAACTAGGAGTAAGACACGCTCAGCAACTTTTCTCACTGCTTCAGCTGGGTGGTGAAGTCCAGAGGCTCCAAACTCTGCTAGTGTACGACAGGCCATACCACTAAAACAAAAACAGTTACTTCAAACACCTAGAAAGAGATTATACATAGATATTGACTTTGAATAATTTAAGATGATTTAAGGATTCTCTCGATTATGAAAAATATATTACTTTATTGAAGAACTGCATAATATAATTATTTTTTTATCCAGTGTAATTAGTTCATAAATAAGGTTCAAATTCAATTAATAATTAAAAAATTAAACTTTTTCGATAAACTTGAAAAATCGCGAAAATATGTTTTTCATTTCAAATATCACTTGTCTCAGAATCATGGGTTGTAGTAATACGTGAGTTTTTTCGCATCAGAACCACTGTGTAAACAATTTATAGACCACATAACACTCAAATACAATTACACACACACTACTGTATAAAGGCCTTGAGACAGGGATTACTTGTATACTGCATATAGCTTAAGCCTATCAAAATAAGTAACCACAAAGTAGTTACTTCCTACTTTGTGAAGTAACTAACCCATACATGACTGTATTGTATGCGAAATACGGAACTCTATAGGCAACCTGCATAACACTCAAATACAATTACACACACCTACACTCACACTACTGTATAAAGGCCTTGAGACAGGGATTACTTGTATACTGCATATAGCCTAAGCCTATCAAAATAAGTAACTAACCAATACATGACTGTATTGTATGCGAAATACGGAACTCTATAGGCAACCTGCATAACACTCAATACGGTTACGCACACTACAACACACACACACACACCCATACCAACCTACGTACATTCATGGATAGAAACATTTTTATGCGATAGATGGATAGATAGATAAAACGTTACACGCAGTTGAAGAATAAAAAAGGTTTTTTTTTGTTTTCCCACTATTTTCATACGAATGTCTAATTATTATATTCTGCATACAAGAAAATCTCACTAATCTAAAAGTTATTTCTAACTATTATTATCGATATTAATTAAATCTTATGTCACAGATTAATTGAAGATATCAAATTAATTTGAATATTATCACGAACGCACTATGATTGTTCAATCAAGTGATTGTGTAGGTCGTACAAACGACCAAATAGAGGTTATGGTAGTCCTATAAGGTATAGTCCGTGGCGAAGCGTGGTATACTTAATTGGTCATCGCCAGGTATATTTCCTTTAGGAAATATACCCGGCGATGACCAAATAAGCATACCACGCTTCGCCACTAGGTATAGTATAGGATTATAGACCATCGCATAAGTATTGAACAAATGTCAATTAATTAAGGTGGTATTACCCTGCTCCTGCCGCCTTTAGAGAAAATTACTAACCTGTTCTTGTCTGAAGATATTCCATGATTGATTATCAACTGTTCAGCCATTTCTAGTCGAGATTGTGCAAGTCTTGGATGTGTGCTCGATGTCAGAACTCTAGTCAGGTGGACGGGTATCACATGTAGACTCCTGCAATAGAATATCTCTCCCTTTAAACCATGCTTTTCATGTACCGTACAGTTCTTAGGGCAAAAATTTATAGAGAAGTGTATAAGATTTGTTCAGTAAGTATGTGTTCAATATGTTGGTATTTTCTTATCTTTCTGAATTAGGAGCGAATAAGTTGCATAAGTTGAGCGAAAATGTGCATTTAAACAGCAAATTATTCGGAATATCCTGATCAGTGCATTTGTGACTCAACTAATTACTATTTACTACTGTCTTGTTTCATGTACGGTACTTTTAGTTTTCCATTACGTTTCTTTTAGTTATTTTTGTCAATAATATTTTTTTTCAAAACAATATTATATTGAATTTTCATTCTAAGAGACGATAGGCTATTTATGAATAGGAGACTATTTATCCTTGAGAATTTCAAAAATCTGTGAACAGTGTTCAATTAACCAAAATTCATTTACTTGAGTCAAATGTATCCCAAAAATGGTCTAGGTCACTTAACATTAGTGCAGGTAAATTCCAATTGAATACGTTTTTTTAATTTGTGGCTTTTGTAAAATACCTCCAAATGTGATTACACGCTTATACCCAGGAAATGAAGTGAGAAAAAGGCGAGTAAATAAATATAGGCCTATCTATTAAGCTAGTTACTATATTGAGTGAACCAACCTTACATCACGAGTGTCTGCCATGCTAAGAATAGTATGAACTGCCATATTATGAATTCTAGGAGTTGTGTCACCCGACTTTAGTATTAGTTCAGGTAGTATTTTATCCACGCTTTTTGCCACCTCAGCCATTGTCACTCTGGAAAATATAGCCTACTTTTGAATAATAGAAGCAGACCTTTACACTAATCCAACAATAGTAGGGAATGAAGGTACATTTTTCAAATTTCAAACAGAACATTCCATCTATAGGCTACTCTAATCTCTTCATATGAAAGTCAGTATTATTGCTTTACAATACTAGAATGCATGCCTTACATGTGTACCTAGAGCTCATGTGGGCATCACCCTCAGAAAAAATAAATAGTTTGACGATAGTGATAATGCCAACTAACATCCATCTCATCACATTATATTCCTTTGTTTTATCTATTTATTGTGTAGTTTCACTCAAACATCACCTTTTTTATTAATTTGACTTGAAACACTAGTTTAAGTCAGTCAGTATGAGTTCATTCACAACATTTTATTTTTCCTGCTAACTAAATAACTAATAATTTCCCTCAGGGTCATGAAACATTTTAATTTGGATGATGTTTATTATGTTAATGATGAAAAATATATTTGATAAGATTTATTTTTGATAGAAGCATCAAGTTTGAAGTAGGCTACCTATTGCAAGAATGATATATTTTCAATATGGATGGATTAGCCTCGTATTTCAACCAGTAATGAAATTGATTATTTTTATTACAGACGACACTGTGATATGCAATTATGTTATAAATGTATCTCTTATAATATAGGCCCACTTTACGTTTTTAGAGGAAAAGTGAAATTATTACTTCTTGATTAGAAGAAAACTTTAAGAATCCAGCCCCTGTGCTATGTACTGTATTTGAGTACCGGTAATTGTCTACAAAGACTGGATTCAGTAAACTATTGTTCATTTATTCAAAGAAAGCAGAGTAATTATTATTATTCTTATTTATTTCTTACTCTCTTCCTTATTATTTGAAAGAGTAGCTGAAATTTTAGAATGAAGTAGATCCGTGGTGAAGCGTGGTATACTTAACCGGTCATCGCCGGGTATATTTTATATAGGACATACCCAGCGATGACCGGTTAAGTATACCACGCTTCGCCACGGAAGTAGATAGATCTATTTATAGTACTGTAGCCATATTCCGGTAATAAATTTTCATAGTTTTTAGAAATTATATACTTGTTTTGATTTTTAGAGGTAGGCCTTTACCAGGTTCTCAAAGTGTCAATGTCTTCTATCTTTATATAATGTCTAACATCTTCATGCATATAGCACGCTATGCTATAGGCCTATGCCTGTTAAGTGTGAGGGCATCTTAAAGTCAGCTGTTCCTGTATTGCAGTACTCCTAAATCTTAATGAGACACCCTGGTACCTCTGAAGCATATCGAGATAAATATAAAACTATATGATTGAGTCCGCTGTATTTTCTTTGAAAAGACAAGACATATTAAAACTCAACCACAAAAAGTTACGAGAGAGTTATTAGGATGTAAATCTTGCAACTAAATACAGTATTTTTATTTTCATCTATAATTATTATTCGCTTTGTATTAAATTTAGGCCTACCTTCCAGGTACAAACTCGCTGAAGAAATACCTAATCACTTCGGCCGCAACAGAATAGACAAGAAAAACCTTATCCCTCAGCGCCCGGTGCAACAAGAAAATGGCGGCTCTTGCCAGTTTATTTGGAGAATGTACTTCCATTTGCTCTGGTGGTTTTACACACGCGTTTCTAGTGTAATTCCTCAAAGCAGCTTGCAGCAGTCTGCAACAATTGAAGCATACACTCAATTCGAATGAATTATTACACATGTAGATAATCCTGTATTCCCCCACCACTCTCACCACTGTCAAATTACAGTGCAACTTGCGTAATCGAATTACGCAAGTTCCACTGTAATTAGCAGTATGATGCAAACCATTTAAAAAAATGGTGGATTACAGGAAAAGTAAGCAGAAATCGATATCTCGCCAATGACATTTTCTGTCGTTGTCTGCTTGTCAAGGGCGTAGCCAGTAATAGGGTTTGAGGGGAATGTTGAAGAACTAGATTACAAATAGCCAGTTAGGTCAACGCACCCCCCCCCCCCCCCCCTAGATATATGGAAGGGCCGGTGGGATTTTTGGAGAATTAATGCCCGAAAATGTGTATTAAAATATATCTGACTACATAAAATTATGAGAAATTATACGATACGCTCAATATTCGCGTTTTTCTAGCGATTTTGTGCGTTGTCGAATGAATTACCCATGCACAGGCCATCCCCAAGTGCCCAGAATGCGATTGAAAAGCGAGCACAAGAGCAACTTCAACTTCTTCTTCTTCTTCTTCTTCTTCTTCTTTATCATCTTCTTCTTCTTCTTCTTCTTCTTCTTCTTCTTCTTCTTCTTCTTCTTCTTCTTCTTCTTCTTCTTCTTCTTCATGAAGAAGAAAAAGAAGAAGATGATTCAATCATCTATTGTGTTTTCCAAGACGAATATTCTATTTATTTATTTATTCAGCAATGGAAATACTTGAACAATGCTAAAATTCTTCCATGAATCGTAGCCTAATTTGTTAATCATGTAGCCTCCAAACTCCGGCTAGTATCTCGTGATTGGCCAGCAATGAATGACTCAGCTAGTTCCGAATTCGACCGTTAGATGGCTGCAGTTACTGGGTGATTTACAGCTTCAATCTTTACAGACACGCCTCCAAGCTCCGCCTCTCTCCCCTGATTGGTCGGCAATATGCACAACGCAGCTAGTTCTGAATTCTGTCGTAAGATGGCAGCAGTTACTGGGTCATTCAAGTTACAACTTCATTATCCCGTCGTCTAGATGTCAGAGGTGTTCTACACTCATTCTTATCCAATGGGAAAGAACAGATTCTTTCTATTGAACATGGACATTCGATATTCATAATAAATAAAAAGGTGTATTATATTGTGAAATATTTATTTCAATAGTATACTCTAGTTTTCAATTCAATTTTCGATATTCATAATAGATAAAAAAGTGTATTATATTGTGAAATATTTATTTCAATAGTATACTTAAGTTTTCAATTCAATTTTGTTAAAAGCTATTAGTTTGATCAATATTTATGACACACGTAGATTAATCATTCAATCATGGGAAATTCTACTACAGATTTTTCGAGAACGACTGGTCCAAAAAGACTGAATTTGGTATACAAAAATAGTTGAGGACTTTAAAGGATGTGATTATGGGGTTTAAGATTTCCCCACAAAATTATATACAATTATAATAGCCAGATAAGTGTTCCATATGGAAATTTTCCCACTCCACTATTGCAAGTGGCAATGTGTAGGCCTACTAGAGTACCATGCACTCACCTCAATCCTTCCTCTTTGTCAGTGTATTGTTTCGAATAGAATTTCTCGACTAGCGCCATCCCAAACACATCAATGGGCAACACGGCTTGTTTTCTCTCTCGTTCATTCAATTTCGAATGCAGAGCACTACTAGCATTGTGCAGTGGAGTGGAGTCGGCGTGCAAGTTCCTATGAGCGGGCACAAGGCGCTCATCGTATGCCTCATAACTGTTTCTGGCTCCAGCAGCTGCAGAAGCAGCGCAGCGCCTTCTTATAGATCCGCCACGCACTGGCTGCACAACTCTCGTCGTCTTCTCCATGCTTGTCGACCTGCATTGGAGGAACAAACAACAAAGTGAGACCTCCCTGATCAGTGTGCGTCTTTAACAGACCAGCAATTAAGCTCAAAATATTGACAGTTTTGGTTGGTCTACAGTCTACATGATTAGGCCTATTATTAAGGACCCGATAGGGCCTTAATGCGATCGTACCCGTGTCCGTCCGTCTGTTTGTCTGTCTGTATGAATGAATGAATGAATCAATTTTATTTGATCTAGGTTAGGTATGCAACGAACGGAAGATCGTACACTTTTGAAATTTGGAATATAATATCTTTATACGTCAAGTAAGAAGCATATTGATTTTAAACATTGGGAATTGAGTTTAAAAAAAAAATACAAAAAATAGTTAGGCTATTCCAACCTCAAAATGTGCTATTGTGACAATAGCCTCCAACCCAAAACGAACAGCGTATATCGTCAGAGGCGAAATTCAAGGTACATTTTCGAGACATTTAAAATTTGATTTGATTAGGATCTTCGATAGAATAGAATGGCAATAAAATATGATTAAAAACGGATTGTGGAGTGAAAATTCGTTTTCATGATATATCACTTCATTAATTGTTGGATAAATATTGGTAACTCTCGCAGAATGAGAGTACTGCTTTTTGCTTGAAAGGTCGAGAGCTTCAGAAATTTAGCCACTAGATAGCTTGAGCGCTCTTTAATCGCCATGCCCCAACTCTATTATTTATTGTACATGTACACTACCATCAAAGACGATAGGAAACTATTAAGTATTCTAATTGACTTTGCTACCATGTAATACTCCGTTGTATTGGTTTATTTCAAATGATGGTCAATCAGATGCCTAACCAGGTCTATTTTCAAAAGGTCTATCAATAACATACGCGTATGTAACACAATATTTGTATTATTAATAATATTATTAATCCATCATTTATAATAAAGAAATTATTACTGAGTAATTTACAAAGTATGAAAATTACCCAGTAGGACTAGACGCTCCAGCTCTATAATGGAGAGGTGATACTGGACTTTGATAAAGAGCTGGTGAGACTCTGCCATCACTAATATTCAAATGTTGTTGGGACGGTTCCGGTTGTTCACTGGTCCGGTTCGACTGTTGAGAAGCACCAGCAGGCGACCTGATACTAAATAAGAAACACAAGAGGACTCAGCTGTGTAGCTACAGTATCATCCATTCGTTCGAATCTATTATTGAGGGTAGCACGCAACAGCAGGCCAAATAGGTGATTGATCATATGCAAAATATGTTGAATATATGCGAAATTACCGGTACGGTAATACAATAAACATTTTGTCAGCTAATCTAGTTCCTCTTTCTACTATATCAATTTATAATTAGGCCTACTGTGTATTGCTGATGAATTTAGTAGTTTAATATTTATACTGTATATATATACCAGAATTTTCATAAATACAAACAAATTTTAAAATACTGGTTTTTATAAATTAGACTGCCCAAAATACTACCTGGATCAGACAGGACGATCATTTAATAAACTTTGCAGAGAACATATCACCAATCCAGACTCAACTTTTGCAACAATTTAATAGAGAAAAATCACACCTCTACAAAGACATCAATAGCAATTTAAAAATAGTTCACATAAAATACGAAGGACCCAAACTGTGAAATATACAAACACTTAAAAACACCCCGAACGAATAAATTAACTTCAAATCACACAATCTATTCGATCTCATACTAACAACAGAAAATTCATTAATCATTATACAGTCAGTGTTGATGATGGACGTAAAGTCCAAAAGCTCTCCTCCACGTGAGTAGTAGTTTTTATCTACTTTTAACAAGCATATCGTCAAGGAAAGTGAAATAAAAGAGTATTGTATAATATACAATGGAGTTGCGAACATAATCTTATTCGGTAACCTATATATATTCAGTTTTAGCATAGCATTTGGCTATACAATATTTTAAAGGCCTAATCCAGAAAAAAAGAATAATATCTTTGATACACATAGTAGAGAAGAAATCAATTTTAGCTTGATTGTTTTGTGGAGCTCCGTTGCGAAGCACGGGTGGCTTCAAGTTCTTAATGTAAGACAAACCGCTGAACCAAAATGATTAAGAATAATGACAAGAATTGCAACAGTGAAAGGGCACTTGCATGTGTAGCAAATACGGTAGTGTTACCTTTGATTATGTGAGGGTGGCGGTGGCATTGGTGGCAGAAGTGTGGCTCCCAGTTTAACTGGTTGGCCATTGCTGTCGTTGATAGCATTATTCTGCAGAATTATCTCCGATTCAGCTATTTCATTTGCTTCTGGCGATTCCTCGTCATTCTTTGCTATTGGCTGCCAACAAAAATAATTACCTTTAAATAAAAGAGATAAGTTAAAATTAGCTTTAAAATGAATAGGCTACTCAATTAAGTTCTGAATATCATAAACAGGTACAGCAGGATCCGTTTAACTTGTCACAAAACATATGATCGAAGAGTATATGATCACAATACTTGACCTACAAATGCTTTCGCAGATTATTGAAGGTCTTTAAAAAATTATTCTTTTGAAAGGTCTTCTTTAAAACGATAAGTCTTTTAAAGACTTTAAAAAGTCGTCACTAATTTACCAAAACAGCTGATTTCTGACAAGTTAAATGGATCATTACTAGGTATAGAGATCACACGCTATTCTGTTGAGGTGAAATTGATTTAAATGTTCATTGTAGATAGGCCTAATGAATTATTATGCAAGTGTTCACCTACCCCATTTTCCTCAAGCAACTCTGTCAATTTTAAGGCTGCGTAAGATTCTTTTCTGTACTCGTCCATCTGAGCTTTTTTCTTTTTTGCTCTGGCGTAGTCCTCGTTTTGAATTGCTTGCTTTTTGCCAATTTCTAGCTTACCGAGCCGTTCTCCAACCAAACGTAGCTCAGCCATTGCCGTTTTCAGTTTTCTTGCATACTCGAATCTCTCTTCTGGAACATCACGCACATATTATACATGTAAGAAATAAAATTATAAAGTTGAAAAAAGAATGCATGGCTTGAAAAATAATTCAATCTACTCTTATCATTCCTTTATGGTTATGTATTTTATTTTCCAATACTATAACGTGTCCCGTGTCCGACTATGGAGAATACCATTGCATGTATTTTGGAGTGGTCCGTAGCCGAGGGCGATAAGCGCCTGTCTGATAATCCAAAGGTTCCAAGATCGAATACAGTTGCCGGAACGGATTTTGACAGAAACGGCCACTTCCGTCTTTCGGAGGAGACGAAAAGCCGTCGGTCCCGACTGCCTAGAGACAGTTGTCATCTCTCATCATCACCACTCTCATTACCCACGCACAAGCCTAGAGCTCATGTGGGCATCACCCTCAAAAAAAATGTAGCGCTGTATAGGCGCTAATACACCAGTCACACTCATTATTTCGTCAATTATATTTTCAAATAGAAGTTGATGTGGCCTAAATATGATCAAGACCAGTGAGAAGAACATAATATTTATAAAAGTTGAATGTCATCACCTTGGACTGCCAAAAACTTTCTGCTTTCGAGCTTCCTTATGTTCACCGCCACATCCTTATCCACATACATTTCAAAGGCTAAGTCATCACAAGTTGAACTGTAATTGCCTGTGTGATCATTTTTATTCTCATTTCGTGAATTTTCGCTTGCCTCGACTGGTTCTCCAATTAGTTGTACAGCTACTAGGCTAACCTGTTGGGTGAAAGAAATATACGCTATTAGGTATGAAACCAGCAGAAGCGGCCCTATATGAAGGCGAAAAAGGCGGCGCCTGGGGCCTCGCGTTTTTCAGGGGGCCCCGCACAGCCGCGAACCACGGCTTGGAAAATGAAATAACGCCAAAGTTCAGGATTCAAAGTATCTATAGAGTTACTGGCCCCATTTTTTTTCTAAGAGACTAGTTCAGGTTTATTTCAGGTATTAAGAGAACCCCGCTATTGAATTTTGCCTTGGGCAACTAGCCACTAGCCTAGAGAGCCCTGAACTAGGGCTCTATAAACACCAGGTAGACGCAGCATTCGCCTTTGTGGTCATAAACTCCAGACAGCTATTTTTATGGAATAGTTTGAGTTAGGTGAGTGAATACTGCTAGATCAGTTTAGAGGTTGAAGCTGGATTACATATATATATGAAACTGGTCCAAAATGGTGGGTGAGAGCGTATCTACTCTGTCTTTATAGAGCCTTACTTAAAACTACCGTATCTTCAATAATAATGTCGAGTTACTAGGAAAAAATGTGTTTTTCAACAACAGCCAGTTCGAGAGAAAGTTATTTTAGTATTAACAGAGAAATGGGAAAAATTATTTTTGGCATTGTGAGTTGTGACTGTCCTTCCTTGGTATACAGACAATCTTTATGCAAAATTTCAGCTTTATCAGTCAAGTATTCTAGGCGTGATGGATGTTCAGACAGACAGAATCTCATTTTTATAATAGTATAGATAGATAGAAGATAGATAGAAGATAGATAGAAGATAAATAGAAGATAGATAGAAGATAAATAGAAGATAGATAGAAGATAGATAGAAGATAGATAGAAGATAGATAGAAGATAGATAGATAGATAATGAAATGAATGCCACCTCACCTGATTATACACATTTAATGCATTGCTATGATTTTGATGAAGTCGCAGTTTCACATACAGCGTTGGACAAAAAGCTGGAACCGTGATTGATTTCAGTTCCCTGCTCTTATACTCTGTGTTGAGGTTGTCACTCAATGTAATGTATCCCATGTAGTCAAAGTGAAATGTACTGGGTTCATCTCCAGGTTCATCAGGCCCTATCCATAGATCAATTCTTTCCGCTAAAGAACAGGAAAACAATTATCAATCATGCATATATTATGAAAGTTCCAATGAAATGTAAATTTTATAGTCAAATTGTAATTTTTTCTGCCATATATCTATTATATAGAAAATGGTTGATTTGAATGAGTAGAAAGAGATGAACTTCTTGTACAAAAAGTACTTTCAACTTTTAATCTTTTAGTTCTTCAAAACTTCAAACTTTTTAGTACCTGAAAGTTTTTATACTCTTTTTATTAATATATAGACATTAATATTTATACACCGTATGTGTATGTATTTGTTTATTTTTGTCAGCTTGTGAAGTAACTGTTAATTTTTATATTTGTTGAGTAAAAAATTATTCCTTTGTTCTAATTATACCAAATAATTGAATTATTTCATGGTTATTTCAAAAGCTAGGTTGAATAAACTTAGATACTAGGTTGATTTGAATTCAACCCTTTGGAACCACGATAAACAAGGAGAGTGTGTGTCCCAGACCAAAACAAAGAAGCAAGTTCATAAGAAAATATACGGAAATGCTTTTTTACCGAAATAAAGATGGCGAAAGATAGCAGATTCATCACATAGACGGCTCATTTAAGTATGCAAATGGTCAGATCCATGCTTACAAATTTCATTATACCAAATTGAAGTTTCTAGATGCAGTGGTATTGAGATAATAAACTGAGGGGTAAATAAGAGATTAACTAGATTATACTTGAATTCTTAACTCAACTTTGTTATTCTAAAATTTACTAAATCCTAAGAAATCACGAGATGGAGTGAAACAATAAATAGTAGCTATATTTGTATATAGTATCTGTGTGTTTTATTTTTTTCAATTCAATTTAATTTATTTATTGATTTCATCTTTTTACAATATGAAAATTTTCATTTTGATTAATAGAATATCAATAAGATACAATAGCCTAGGTTCCGTATGGACTTTTCTCTTTATTTTGATGAGTACAACACCTTTGAACCTAGAAGTATTCTTAGCGAGCTATGGGACATCCTTAGAAGCTGTGGGACATCCTTAGAAATAAAAGTTACGTGATTTTTTCAAGTAAATTTGATACAATAACTCTAGAAAATCTTTGTAATCACAGCTTTATTAGCTCTCATTTGAAAGGCTTGAGGAGTGGGGGTTTGTAAAGAGAAATTGGCTTACGTATTAGAAATTGATGAGCCAGTATCTGAATCTGTTGCAACGTTGCTGGCGTTGCAAGCTTGAGAATGATCTCCTGAGGATACGTGCAGTCCCGTGCCGACTGCCAGCCCTTCACTGAAGGTCCATGACGGTCCAGCTCCGATGCCTTGTTGCCCTCTTCTTCGCCTGTTGTTTTGTTTTAAATATTTGAAAATTAATCCATTTACAGTCATAAATTATTAGCACAATATCTACGTTATATCAATAAATGAATAACTTGATAAAACCTTCGATGAAGGGAGCTTCAAATAATTTTTCTCTGCTGTTTTCTTGCAGCAGATTCTTTCTTAAACTCTAGTGATGAATTAATAGTATTGAAAATGTATATCAGTAAATATTTAAAAATGAATTTTTTTAAATATTTACTGAAAATATTCTGCCTCGCAAGTGAGTAATGGAATACAGTGTAGGATATATATTTTTAATACTATTGATTCATCACTAGAGTTTACTAGAATGAGAAAGAATTAATATTAGGCTACAGTATTTTCAATACGATAAAAAGACTTTTCACTGCATGTTGAAACTAGTCATATGTGGCTCGTTATTTCACCATTTCAAAGTAGATGGCTACGGCGATTCATTTCACTCATATTTCCTTCATAATTATTACCTATTGGAAAAATAAGGCTTTCGAAAATGAGTTCATGAAACTCGAAAGCGCAAAGTTGACATATTTGTTTCTCACATTTCAAATAGAATGTCGTTAGTGAAGTGAATCAAAAGCAGGCCTGGACTTCCCACTAGGCACACTAGGCACTTGCCTAGGGGCGGCACGTCCTAGGGGCGGCTCAGCTCTCGGGAGCTAAGTTAGTTTATATTTGTAAATTTTTCGTTTTATCCAAGTATTAAGAGAATTTTCAAATTACTGGAGTATTAGTAGTGAGTTTATTTAGGTAGTTTTGTAATTAGATAGTTTGTTTTGTTATTTGATAGTTTTTTAATTTTTTGATCAATTAATGTAAAGTATTTACATTAATCACTGAGAGCCCGGACTAACCGTGGGACTGTGCAGATATTGAAAACAACCCCAAGAAAGTATCCCATGGGAAAAATTTGTTGGTGAGTCCAGCTCAAGAATGCAAAATCTAGAAAAGAAACCGCAAACCCATTAAAGTCAATTCATGATTGAAGATTATGGAGAGACCGTTTACATGTCCAGCTTAATAGTCACACAAGAGGGTCTGGAGGTAGAAATTTGACAAAAAATATGAATTTTAGTACAAGAACCGCAATAAATTGATTTTCTGGAATTATCAGGAGTAATTAGATTTTTATGTGGTAGGGGAGTTTGACAAGTGACTAATTGAAGTAGGAGTACCCACCAAAAATTATGAGACCAGCTGCAACTGCAATAATCATAAATAGGCCTAGAGAGGTGTATCCACCAAATATTTATTGAATCATAAATGCTGCTGTTTCAGCCAAGCATGGAATTAAAACACACATGTTCAAAGTCATAAATGGAATTCCGTGGGAAATTTCAAAATCACCCCTCAAAATTAGGCCACACCCAAAAAATCGTCCCATTGATTGGCACCAGAAGATAAAATCCTCCCGATTCCCTAAGGATTGGTAGTAAGGAATGCTAATGGAAAGAAGGGGAAACTTCTGATGAGGAGAATACTCCTAGAAGCTGTCAATCGGAGGTAAGAGTTGGAGTTAGTCGGTAACAAGAGTTGGAGGCAACAGAACAGGAGGCACCACCACAGGTGTCCCCCCACCCACAGGGGAGATAGTCGGGGGCAGTCGGTTTGTCGGTTATAACATCCAGGTGAAACCACCCGCGAGACCAGATAGTCTGTGATAGTTAGTTGGTGATAATGTCTTACTAAAACCACTCGCGAGATCAAGAGTCAGTCCTAAAACACAATCAACTCCGAGATCGGATAGTCTTGTGATAACAGTTTCCAAAAAAAAAAACTCCAGATGAATCTGTTTCCAAACATTTCAACATTTTAGTAGTTTCCTATACCTAGAGTTAACTTTAAAGAAAAATTATAAAATTAACAAATAGCCATAATACAAAATAATAAGACCGAATAATCATCAGAGTATCCAGCAATATATCCAATATCCAGTCCAGTTCCAGTTCCAGGCGAGGGTCGATGGAGACCAGGGTGCAAGGAAACCCGGATAAGAATTAGCCCAAGAAAATTACCAACATTCGTTGCAGCTCCAAGATTAGAGGAAAGTGCATCGACGTCTTTGTTGTGTTGTATTGTGCTCAAATTAAAAGAATACACCAAAGTTTCTGTCTTTACATCTCTAAAAGGTTTTCTGAAGAAGCTGTGATTGATGTAATTCCGGAAGTTACTTCCTTACTTAATAAATATGACGCTTCAATTAAGGTAAATGAAGATTTAAAGAAAATGTTGATTGACACAACAGCAGAAAACAGAACGCTCCAAGGATTGCTCTCACAAGAAAAAAGAAACAGAAAAAATGAACTTGATGATTCGATATACAATGAAGAGAAGGCTGATGCTGAGATTGAGATGCTGAAATCGAAGCTGGAAATATTGAAAAACAATTCTGAGGAATTGAAGATGGAACTTGATTCAAGAGATGCTATTATTAATCTTTTGCAAAACGATGCTCAGCTCACCACAAATAAAATTTCAGAGTTGGAATCTGAGTTGACATTATTGAAGAAGTATAGCACAGAATTCCAGTCTCCAAAGTTGCCATCAAAATATTTTCGTACTACCTCTCACAGTGAAATAAAGATTTCGAATCGCTTTTCTGTATTGGATGAGAATGCTGAATCGCCGTTGTCACAACCAACTGTAGGCCGTACTTTCCAAGTACAAGCTCATGTGCATAGGAGGGCTTCAAATTCATCTACAGCCAAATCAAGTCAAAATGTTTCTAGTGCTTCATTGAAAAATTCAAATAGAAAGAAGATTGTAGTCCTAGCAGATAGTCAAGGTAGAGACATGAATAATTACCTCAGTGACTTATCCAACCAATACAATGTTTTTGTTTATACATTGCCAGGGGCGAAGTTGAAACAAGTCATCGAGAATGGGATGGAGTTCATAAAGGACTTGACAAAGACAGATTATGTGTTTATTATGGCAGGCACAAATGATTTCGGTGAAGGCGAACCAGGGCTTTTAACAATACAGCAAGCAATGGATCTGATTCTCTCAGCGGACTTGAATACAAACATTTTGATTGGTGGAATCCCATATAGATATGACAAACCTAGGCTCAATGATGACATATGTTTTGCAAATTCCAGTATATCTAATAGAATATCGGCATATGAAGGAGTATCAGAAGTGTTCTATGGAGGATTAAATGAAGTATTGCAAAGACATCATTTCAATAAGAGAGGTTTACATTTCAGGAAGAGTGGGAAGCGTCTGATGGCAGGATTGCTTAGTAAATTTGTAGTTGAATCAACAAAATTTTCTCACAAGAAAACTACAAGGCTACAACCCAATAATAGTGTGTTAATGGAAATTAGTGACAATGTTGATGCAATTATCAGCTACAATGACTATGAAGTGACTCCAGCATCAACTCCTTCAGTTGTTAATCCTCCAATTATTTGTTTGAACCAATCAATACATGCTTCAAGAAAGTCTCTTCCAAATTTAGAATCCTCTCTCTCTTCTACTGCAGAAGGTGATCTGGATGATACAGCTCACTCAAATAATGATTTTTTAGGTTTCAGTACTCCTCCTGGAGCGGCAGTGTTCAAAATGCAATAGTTGAGAATGCTAGTGCATCTAGTTTTGTGAATTTTAAATCTCATAGGAGGCAAGGCAGAAATGTGAATAATTTGATTTATTTATCTTGTATGGATAAATCTAGGATGAAAACATCCAATGTGAATGTGAACAGTATTAGTATGGTTGAATTAGAGGCATGTGGTGGCACGGACAATGAGATCACTATCTCTGACAAAACTAAAGACTTAAGCCATTCAATTAAGTTGATTCATATGAACATGCAAAGTTTACGTAATAAAAATACTGAAATTGAAGTAGTGTGCCAAACTGAGGAGCCTGATTTTGTTTGCATGTGTGAGCATTGGTTGCATGTGGATGAAATAGCTATGCATGTGCCTGAAGGTTATATAATTGGTGCATTTTTCTGCCGATCAACTTTCAAAAATGGTGGATCCTGTATTATGATTAAGAAAGATGTCAAGTTTAAGGAGATTCAAATTGAAAAATACTGCTCTGAAAAGCATTGTGAAGCATGTGCTGTGTTGTTATGTGATTTGAATTTCATCTTGGTGTCAGTATATAGGTCTCCAAATGGCAATTTTGAAAATTTTCTGGAAGGCATTGAAAAGATTCTTCATCACTTAAGTGAAAATAATGCTCATATTATCATTTCTACTGATATTAATGTTGATCTACGGATGAATGACTCAAAATCACAGTATGTTTTGACATTGCTGAGGTCGTACAATTTATTTCCTTCGAGTTTTTCTCCCACCAGAGGGGCTTCCTGTCTTGATTATATTTTCACCGGGCTCAACCAGACACTCTACAATATTGAAGTCAAGGATCTCTGCATTGCTGATCATCTTTCACTTGTAATGGAAATCAAGGTGCCAGGGAGATCTGAGGTATGTGAAGATCAAAGTAATATTGTGGTGAGACAGTTCAATGAAGATAACTTCAATTTATTCTACAAAGAACTTCTGGAAACTGATTGGATGGAGATGATGTGTTCTGGGTCATCTGTGGCATTCCATCTTTTCATTCAACACTTGAAGAATAAGTTTGAATACTGTTTTCCTCTGAGAAATAAACGGAAAAAATTGACAAAAGGAAATGTTTGGTATACTGATGAACTAGGAGTCATTAAGGAACAAATTATTCTTTTCTTCGGTGTTTTCAGAATGACTAGCTCTCCACAGGCTAAACAAGCTTATGTATCCCTGAATAAGTTATACAAGAGGAAAATAATTGAGGCAAAAAAATCTGCAAATGGCAAACTTATTACAAACTCTTCAAATAAATGTAAAACAGTTTGGAAACTTGTAAAACAGGAAACAAAAACTCACACTTATAATAAAATAGAGATACACCCTAATGATCTGAATGACTTTTTCATTGACTCTGTAGCAGAAATTGCAAGAAACTCTCTACAAATGACCTATGCTCCAGACACAATTTCTCAAGTTGAGTGTCAATTCAAATGGTGTAAAGTCAGTGAAGATGATATTTTGATGTGCAGTGAATACATTTTCAAACTCAAGAAGTGTAGACATATATGGTTTCTCCAATTTTCTTCTCAAAAAGACTATTCATTTTATTGTTACACCTCTTACAACTCTTTTCAATAAGTGCATACTTGATGGTCAGTACCCAGAATGTCTTAAAATATCAAAAGTAACACCAGTGCACAAAAAAGGAGCCAGATCCTTAGTTGAGAACTACAGACCAATAAGCATAGTTCCAATTATTTCAAAATTATTTGAGTATGTTCTGTTTCTACAATTGGTCAACTATTTTGAGATGAATAACTTATTGTCTGGTAGTCAGTATGGTTTTCGGCGAGGAAAATCTACAACAATGGCTGTTGAGGACATTGTCAAGTGTATTCTGGCATCCTTTGAGAAGTGTGAGTTCACCCAAATGACTCTGTGTGACCTCACAAGAGCCTTCGACTGTGTATCGCATGATATTCTGTTGTCTAAACTAAAGAAATATGGCATTGAGAATGAATCGCTGAAACTATTAGAATCCTATCTCAGTGGTAGGCAACAGTTTGTATGCTGCAATAACAAATCATCTAGCACAAGGGCAGTTGAGTACGGCGTTCCACAGGGTTCTGTTTTGGGACCATTTCTCTTTCTCTGTATGATAAACGACCTGACAGCAAGTGTTCCCTGTCGAACTGTCCTCTACGCTGATGACACCACTCTCATCTCTAGTCATGCTGATCTACCAATGCTGAAGCAGATTGAAGCTGATGCCTTCCGTAAAACAGCAGAGTGGTTTGCTGCAAATGGACTGCTGCTGAATGACAGTAAAACACAAAGAATAATCTGTGGACTGAGGGGTGGTTTTACAAATGATGTGGCAGCTGTGAAGCTTCTTGGGATACATCTTGACTCCAGATTGGATTGGAAAATCCATGTGAATAATGTGTGCACTAAATTGTCCAGAGTTACTTATGCACTTCGAAAACTGAGAAACATCATTCCTGTAGATGAATTGAGAACTGTGTACTTAGCCTTGTTTCAGTGTCACATTGAGTATGGACTCAGATTATGGGGTCATGCTCCCTCTGTAAAAGATATTCTAATATGTCAAAAGCGTGCTATAAGAGCTATGTTAGGCAAAGGCCCTAGAGAATCTTGTCGACCTCTTTTTGTTCAATTGAAATTATTGACTGTCTACAGCCTGTACATATTAACAGCTTTAATATATGTTAAGAAAAATATACTCAACTATAATGAAAGAGGTACACTTCATGGCTTTAATATTAGATCTAGTCATTCAATTGATGTTCCTAGATGTAGACTTAGAAAGACACAGGACCACTGGCTTGTTGGTGGCATAAGATTATTTAACAGGTTGCCTCTTAATGTAAGACTTGTTCCATTGAATGTTTTTAAGACTAGGCTGCAAAAGTGGTTTGAGAGAAACCCTGTCTACTCTGTTGGAGAATTTTTATCGATAGGTGAAATTGACATATAGACAAGGTGTTGAGCTTTAAATTATCTTATCAATGTGATTCCTTGTCTGTGATATAGCTGTGATATTTTATTTTAATCCATAAATAGTCTGTTATATCATGACTATGATATAGCTGTTATCAGAATATATTTGTTATTGTTATTCCGTTATGTTTAGTATGTTTTTAATTTTGACTTATGTATGTGATATTGATATATAGTATTAAGTGAAGCTCCAAACATGTGAATGTGAAGACTCTGAAAATACAAAAGACTCTCATTACATTGATAAATCTGAAGTATGTTATATGTGACAAAGCTCTATGTTTGTTATAACAAGCTCTCGAGTGAATAAAACTATTCTATTCTATTCTATTCTATTCTATTCTATTCTATTCTGTGAGTACCGTAACTCATTATCATACTATACCATAAATTATCATAGATAATAATAAGTTCAAAATTCTTGGGTCCGAGAGAGCCCTGAGATTAAGATCACTATATATTCAATAAAAATAATTTAACTTACAACAGAACCAATACATCATTGCAGTACTGTATAGCAAGAAGTAGGCCTAATCTTTTATTCTATTAATAATTTCTTCTAATGTTATATATTAGAATATATGAATTATATATATTAGAATTATATGAGCATAATTATTGTTGAGTAGATTTTATATTAGTACATGAATATGCATATAAATGAGAAGAAAATACTATATAATAGATAATACATATAAACAATAGATAAATACATGAAACTTGAATACAAAATATAAATTAGAAAAATCAAATAGTAATAAGCCCCATTATCGAAGTGAGAGGCTGTAACTTGAGTAAACTTAAGTTATGATACATCAAGTATATCAATGTGAGCATTTATGAGCATAATTATTGTTGAGTAGACTTTCCATACCTGTAACATACACAACATTGAAGCAGATTTTTCTCGGCATTTTCTCTCAATTGAATATATTATTTCATCAGGAAATCTATCAATTCGAGAGAATTATCAGCTATAAATCATTTTATACTCCACAGAATAATATTAAGCCCTTCATTGAAATGTAGTACTAGAAGAATAGACACATCACTGAACCCAATAGAATACCGCATTCAATTCGCCGGTTTAAAAAATGTTCTCTGTATACTATTTTACCGTACCTAATAATGGTTAAACTAACATATTATTTCAATGAGTAACACGAATAGTTCCTTCATTCGAGAGAGTATGCAACCCGGATAACACGTATATGGCACGGTCGGTATGTGTACAGTCGATCTAAAAAATAAGCTACAAAATCTAGGTTAATTTGCGGCTACAATATTCTCCATTCGACTTTTAACTTAACTCTTATTTAACTTTCCGAATAAAGCATATCAGTTTTATGAAAAAAGTATGATAATTATGGAGGAATAGAATCTTCGATTACTTTTTCAACTCTTGAAATCACGCTGCAAGGATTCGACGAATGTTTGAGCGGACTGTACCGCTACTGAAAATCAATACTGTATTTACAAGTACGGTACACCTCTGGTCTTCTTCATGAGATTCGAACTCACTGTTGACTGTCGTTAGGGTTGCCACCCGTACTTTATAATAAAGTATTGTACGTTATTTGAATGTCTTGTACTTTATACTTGATGAGCAAAATAAAGAACGCAGAAACACTTTATTCCCTATGATATTTTCTTATCGGGAATCAAAATATTTTGTTCACGCTCTTGTAGTCTCCTAACGTTTTTAGTTTCACCTCTAAGAAATTTGATTTTACTTCTTATAATTACACATTTCATACTATGCATTATTGTGTAAAATGTATTTGTTGAATTACATTTTGCAATTAATGCTATTAAATTTATTTTTTAAAGAGGAATTACCAGAAATATATTTTTTATGAATGCTCAATATGTCTGCATTGTAAAGAGAAACCTATAAGTTTCCTCAATTTCTCCTCAGATTCATCCTCACGTGTGAAATGAATATACACCCTAACTGAATTTTTGTTCATTTAAATTAAATATTTGTTTGGATATTAGAGGTAGATAGGTGATTTTTTGCTAATTTTGTATAGTGGATCTTTGAAAATATCGGTTATTGATGAGTTTCAGATTTCAAAGACTAACTCTAAAACTTTCTTTTTGGAATGAGTAAAATTTTTTGTATATATAAGATTAAATGTTATTGTATGATACTGTAAATGATGTTATTTGGATAAATCAAATTCTTCTATTATTTACTATGGATTTAAATTGTAATCCGTGGTATCTACGTCAGTTCAGCTACTTCAAGGTCTATAGAAAGACCTTGAACAGGTCTTTCTATAGACCTTGAGCTACTTCTCACTCAATATAGGTAACAAGACTGGAGCTGGCGATTGATATGCTGTGGCTGTCTATGGTGGAGCTTCTAGTTTTGGGACGCTATTCGCCACTATTAAATACTATTTCGTTCATTAGCTTCATTGAGTTAGAACAATGAATATAATGCAAGATTATAGAACAATCCACAATTAATTATTCTAATCATTGTTCCATGATCTTAGCGGATAGCTTGTGGCTCGCTGAGGAATGTGTGATTTGCGTATCGACTGACGCACACTGTCGCACACTGCCTCGCCGAGGCGTACCGTGAGCCTACTGTGAAACTTGAACGAAGATAGGAGCTGACAGCTGATTCTAGATGGATGATGAATACACTCTGGACCGAATTTTGGCGGTGTATTTGAATTCAGAGCCATCACGTTAAATTTAATTTTTATGAAGAGTTTTGAAAGTTTATGGTATCTTTTGCGGTATAAATCAAAACTGTTGAGAGAATATAGTCAATATCTACGGCAAAATACAACATTTTTGTTGGATTTTGTGTTTTTTAGGTTGGGTAGAAGTTATGTAGATGTTTTCAAATACAGCGCCAAAATTAGGTCCAATAATAATGGCCGACATCCTACTCCCCTGATTTCTCTTACTTCTACTCCCTAGAAGATGAGGTTATGTTCGTCAGCTCCCTGGCCTCGCCTACGCAAACGCAGAATCGCAGTAGGAACTAGGTTATGTCGATTTTCTCGATGTAGGTAGCTTCATTTAGGATTAGGAAATACTCGAAATAAGATTATAAATATTCGTTATAAACTACTAACAGATAGGTCTATTTATTGTAATCGATATGGCAACTGAAACTACACCTGAAAGTGATATAGGTAGTATTGAATGTTTTCAAAATTATACTTCTCCAGAAGTATTTATTCAAGGCTTGGCTGGAATTGTAGATCAACAAGATGTTGAGTCGATGATTAGAGCTCAAAAACAAATGTAAGTTATTTTAATAACTTAATTTTTTAGAGGACCACTCCTCTAATAAATAAGCTATTTATTTTATCTCTCACACTATCTCGTCCTCTGTCTTCAATAGAAGGATCAAATTGAATAGATCATTGTTTCTTCTCTCTTAAAATGACTACTAAAGTGATTTTAGAAGTTACTGGGATATTTTGGATGAATATTTTTCAAATATGATTGATGGAAGGAAATGAGATTTGCACCTATTCAGTTGCTGTTAAATCATAATAATTAATGCCATATAATATTCTGAAGACTCCTGCTACTGCAAATATTGACAACAGTATATAGCTAGTAAGGATGAACGCTGCTGCAAAAAAAACCTTCCCCGGGCGGGAACCGAACCCAGCACCTTTGGTTTGCCATCCAGCGCCTTAGTAATGCCTAACTAATGCCATTATTGTATAGTTGCAATATCTCATTTCCTTCCATCTAAATATGATTGGTTTGAGAACAGGCATTTTTACATTTGATTCAATGATAACCTAACTTCAATCGCTGCCGATCGTTCACTCTGTCTCTTATTTGGGGCTCTTGAATTATCACAAGTGTAGATCAGGATTAAAACAGAGTGTGGGGCGATTGCAGTTATTTTTGTTGATATTTTTATTCTATCTTGCAGGCTGCAAAGGTTCGAGAAAACCAACGAAATGCTGCTCAATTGCAACTCTTTATCAGTCAATCGTTTGAAGGTTGCAAGTGTTGAATTGAAGAAACACACTCAACTTCTTGTTGAAATAAGGAAAGATTTGGATGGAGTTTTCAAGCGGGTGAGAAGCCTTAAAACCAAATTGGGCGATCAATATCCAGATGCCTTTGCAGGTGATATTCTATTCAATTAATTTAATTTGAAATGTAAATTTCCTGATCCATGAATAGCCATATTAATTCTTCCATTTTTCACTTTGGTCAGTGCCAAACTCCACACATACTACCTCTTTTGGCTTTTGGCAATGACCGGTTTTGTACACAAAATATTTATTCTAACTGTAAATAAACGTTTACTTAATGGAGCATGCGTTTGATCCCGATCCAAGGATCCTTTGTTCATACTTTTCATACGAGTTGTTGATCCAGGTCATAGTCAGTACTGTTCAGCCTGCATACTAAACAAACACCCAGACTTGAAATTAAAAATAATAAATTCTCATAACCTATTGGTATGCTATTTATTTAATGATCATTATCTCATCTTGAACGGTTGTGAAAAAATAACCTACTTTCCGAGTTCATTATTGATAATTGCCAAGATATTGTCATAGTTTTTGTGTCTGTATCAATGAATGAATAGTAAGCCTAATATTACTTGAAGTATTATGTTACATAATAATATCTTTACATTTTATTATTACATGGCTTGTAATGTCTTGTCAATAACTTTACATTGTATTATTACATGTAATATTTTGTCAACATCTTCACATTGCATTATTACTTTGTGTCAAGATGAAAAATGATGTAATCGTAGAAAAAGAGTAATGCTGCTGTACCCTTTGAATAAAACAGGGGCTGACATAATGTGATGAAATTGATCAAATTCAACAACATAGCTGGCAAACAAGTGATGTTCTTCAAGTGTACGCACTCAATAATTTATTTATAGATATTCATACGGATCACGTATAATTACGGATACGTTCTAATTTGCATGAAGTGACTGGTAAAATTTGAATCATTAAGATATATAAATGTGATTTTTAGTAAATAACACACAGCATACATCTTTACAAAGTCAGTTAGCTGCATGAAATGATTCAGCCAAAACATTCAAGTGCAAAAGAAAATCGATTATATTAAAAAACTTTTGGTGCATTCCTTTCTACTGTGTTTCCACCACTGCGAGATTTGATGTGGAATCTAGAGGTAACTCACACTGATACCAGTCTGTTGCAATGATATTGTATTCCCAAACGATACAGTACTGAGCAAGCAGCGCTTTGCGCTGCACGGGGTAAACTCGTTTATCATTAAATAAAAAAAATCATTTTGACACGAATCCGGCCAATCCATCGAGTAGATTACTAACTTAATTTTGAAAATGAGCTCAACGTGACTTGAAAAATCGCCACTCATTAAAAAATAATGTCTGGTTGTCGGTGCTGATTATTGCTTGCATATATTTACTTGCTTTTGTTTTGTAATGTGTGTGAAGGTGTGTATGTATTGTAATTTTATCATATATCTTAATTAATTTATTGTCAACTTTTGTTGGAGATTTTTGATTGTTTGTTGTTGTTACTCAGCTGCGTCACAATGTGCGGTGGAGGATGAAATGTCGCAAGCAGTCCTGCGCAAGCCCAAACTGTCCAAATCGGCTGAAGTTGTTAGCTCAATTGATCAGACACATTCCTCTGATGCAGGTCAGTTCCATTGCCCATTCCATTGACCTACTAAATTTATTTGCATTTCGCTCGTGGAAATTTTTCTCTACTCTATTCTTCACTTTTTTAATTTTTCTTTCAATTTAACCTGGAGAAACGGTTTTTTAGACGTGATGGAACGGTTACCTAAAATATGTCAAGCATACTAGTACAATAAAACAAGTAATTCAGCAAATAACATTATGCCTGTAACCAAGTAACCTAAAACATGCCAAAAATTATCATGTTAGTGTTCACAATATTGGAAATTTTGAATTAGCAAAAAAATTACGAATTTGAAAGAGAAGATTTAATTTAGATAGAGAATGTAAACATTGTAAAAAATATGAAAGAATTTCTCATTAATTCAAATCGGAGACTGGTGACTGAGCAGTGCTTGGTGATAGTAGTAGCTGGATGGGCTAGGTGTCATTCAAGTATCAATAATCTATAGACCTACTGGCATTTTTCTTCCATTTTAGAGATATTACACTGAAGCCAGGTTCAACCAACCATTATAAAATAGGTACTCTAACCTCAAAATGTACTATTGTAGCATAGTTGCAATATCTCATTTTCTTCCATCCACTTCCATTACGTTTAATCCACCATTAACTTTAATGCCACATTAGCTACTGAACGATTCTATGATTGTCCTAGAAACCGGACATAAGAGGGCCTCCTTATTTAAGGTCCTCCTCCTTATTTAAGACCTCCTTATAAGAGGTCTTATTCAAGAAATTTATCCGCTTTAATATTAGTTGTGACATTTATGTAACTAAGGAGTAGGCCTATTTTGTTGGATAGCTGGAGTGCCCGCCATGTATGTAACAGGCTTGGTGTAACCTGGCAGGTGCATAGTTTAACAGAACATGTAGCCAAGTATGTTATTATACCTCCTCTCTATAATTATCTTCTCAGTGTAATGAATGTTGATTACTTAACATTGATTTTCAGCTGATGGAGAACAGCCACAGCCACGTATGGCAAACAGTTCGTCAGACGACAGTGAAAACAGTAACAACGATTCATCACCTTACACTTCAGACACTGGGTGAACAGAGTGTCCTATACCTACCTGAGAATAATCCGAGATATTGTTGAACTCATCAAAATAATGAAAAACTTCTTTCATAGAACTTTTCTTTTAGTTGTTTCTTTCTTCTATTATCTCTATTATTTGTTACCTTTTAAAAACTATTTTGTTACTTTAAGTATTGTTTACTTTTTGAAAAGTAAACATAGGTCTGGAGTGAGATAAAGATGGTGGAAGATTGCACATTTTTCTACAAATTCATAACATATCAATGGGTTATTTGGATATGAAAATGGATCGCTTTGTGTGATTTATTTATAAATATGAAAATTACTCGTCCATTTTCAAACCGGAGAAGTGCATACAGGAATTTCGCTGCATGTTCGTACAGCTCGCCAATAGCGTTTGATAACTATATCGGGCTCTTTTTTTCAATTAACTGATATAGCAATTGGCTGTTGCTGAGTAGGCATTACAGCATTAAAATGTCAGAACAGTCTCTGTTTGGAAACCTATAACATCAAAGTCATTGGATTGCAGTGAAGAATTACAGTTTGCTTTAGAAGAACCAGTTGACATCAGCATTTGTCTCGTGAATCACAATTGCTTTTTTCAATTCACTGGCGAAAAATCCTAGTTTGAAGGCCTATATGGTTGATAACTGTTTTCTTTTCAAGAATCTAATGGTGTACCACCAATGTTAACTAGTCATTTTATCCAAAGTTACGCTATTTCTAATTAGTTAACCAGCGCTGGTAGAAACGTCATTCGAAATTAGTTGAGCACTCCTGGAATCAATACTGCTTTTCTGCCAATGCCATCTGGATCCATTGGTTGTAGTACAAGTACCTGGTAAACAGGATTTGAACAGCTCTCATTTGAACTAATAATTTTTAACAATCTATTCCGCATTTATCTTGTATCACAGGTCACTCACTGTTATTAAAGCAGATCCTTGGTCTCAAATTCATAAAAACTCACTCCTATTCTTTTCTATTATAACCGCAAAGAGGTTATCAAAGAGTCTTATAATTCTCATACCTTAAAAGCCACCCAAAGATTATAAATGTTATAAATTTGTAGAAGAAAGTGCAATCTTCTTCTCGGTAATAGATCATTTCCTAAACTTTTGTGTTACAAAATAATAAAGAATTGTTTTTAAAAAGGCGTTTGGTTACCCCAGTTCCTTGACTTATGAATAGCTTTCCTTGGTCCATACCAAAATATTTTACTCAATTTTCTCACTATTGACCCTGTGTGCAGGGTGCTTTAGATCATTTCCTAAACTGTTGTGTTACAAAATAATAAAGAATCGTTTTTAAAAAGGCGTTTGGTTACCCCAGTTCCTTGACTTATGAATAGTTTTCTTTGGTCCATACCAAAATATTTTACTCAATTTTCTCACTATTGACCCTGCACACAATAGTGGCGTCCACTAGACCTAGCCATTAATGGCGGCCAGTCAGATTGTGACTACTGTCCCAGTGTGCAGAAGTTCAGCCGCTGTAACGGAAACTGCCGTCAGAAAATTTAATGGCCTCCTCTAAAGACAATCATGTTTGTCTTTACTGGCCTTTTGTGCTCCATTAGCCCAAGTGACTAAAAAAGTGGACGTTGCATCCTACTAGCCGCCACTAAAACATCAACATTCGCAAGTGAAAGACCTGATAATGTTATAGTTTATGTTGGCTTGTCATAAACAATTCCAATTTTTTAGTTCTACTTGAAGTTTTAATAATTTTAAGTAATAATTCGATTTTTTTCCATAAACATTTGTTGATAAATAAAAAATTAGTTGTAAAATGAGTGTGACTTTTTGAGTTGATAAGTCTTGATAGACTTGATAAGTCTTTTTTGAAATCCAATGGGGACATTGAGGAGTCGGCTGGATAAAGGTAGGTTTTCGCTTTTGCAACTGCGTAGCCGATTGAAGCTGCGGATAGTCAATTGTACCTACTCGTATATTAAATACTGAATATTAATAAATTCAGTGAATCAACAATATTCATACTAAATGGTTCTTATTTTGAATGGTTATTATGGTATATTTTTATTTCAAGTTTTAATTAGTTTTTATTTAGACTATTCGCAGCCGCAAACGGTTTCGCAGTTCAGAAGCGATCCTACTTAGTTAAAATCAGATATAATTTTTACATAAAATTTCAGTAGGCCTACAGTAGGTGAAATATTTTTGCTATTGCTTTCAAGGGTACCTATGCCATTTTCAATTCAGATTTGTTGTTTACATTACTTGAGATAATTGATTAATTATTGATTGAAAAATAATTCTGAATTTTTAGGATATATTTTCAAAGCTGGTTTTCTATAAGAGTGCCAGGTTGGCGGTGCATGCAAAGACGACCTGGCACTCATTTCATTTTGCTACAAGGCGTCAAAGTAGTATTCCGTCACCATGGGCTGGTTTTTATAAGAGTTCCAGGTTGACGGTGCATGCAACTTCCAGCCCAGGTTGAAGCGGTCCCGATCTTACAGACTTGGCCTAATCTGGAATGTGGTTCACTTTGTCCTTTGTCGCGTACTGCAGAAATAAATTGGGGGCCCAATCTGACGGTGCACACACTTTGCAAACTGAGACTTCTGCTCCATAAACATATTTATAGAGCCATAATTGAAATTTCTCAGGAATGAGGTCTATTGTGACGGCAGCGTGAAATATAAAACGTCAATCAATATAAATAATAGTCGTGTCGCCCAACACAATAATTAATATTGTGTTATCCCCGTTAAATATGAAATCGTCTTATTTTGTCGACGTCTCACTTTGGTATCATGCCTTTTGGGTCTCGGTCTTAATATTATTTTGTAATCGACTTTGAAATGTGAAATAAAATTACTGACTGAAATATGAATAAAACTACATATTATATTTCTATTTTTTATATTTAAAATTTTGAAGAAGCGGGAATTTGATAGATTGTTAGTCACGTGATCAGTTTTCGATGCCATTGGCCAGTTTCACTTTTTAAATGTAACTGTTGAGTTGTGTTGTCTTTTCTCTGTTGTGTTGTGGTGACTGGTGACTGTTGGGAGTGAGTTCACGAAACCAGACGCAACATCTCTTTTTGTAGTTACTTGTTCGTGGCTTCTTTTTCATACTTTTCGTATCTAACGGTTTTTCTTTTAATTTTCTTACCTTATAATAATTAATTTAGATGGCTGACCAAAACATTAATCCATTCTCTCAGGAACCCACAACAAAAACAACTCCAGAGAGGAGACAGCTTTCTCAAAGCAATCATGCTGTATCAAGAAGGTGAGTATCACTTGTTAGGTTATGAGTTATGATCATGAAACAGTAGCGAGGGAACAACTTATTATTGACGGTTCAACGTATTTTCTCTATTATTAACTCCATATTTTCATAAATATATTAGATTCGCCTCATTCCTAGTTTCATGCTTTTCTAACAATCAGTATCCCATTTCCCAATTGGAAATAATATATGGGCTACCTTTCAACAGCTATTCTCGACTGGGAATCTGCGAACAAAAAATATGCAATTAGAGTCTTAAATTGTCCGAAACTACGGTACTTTCGTGTTAACGCGAACTTTTCGATATCGAACAATAATTTATAATTGACTAATGTTTTATCAAAATAATATATTAGCTGGTAGGCCAATGTAGCCAGACACTAGGCTAATTATGTTGATTTGGGATCTTCCATCAAACGAATAAATTATGCTAGCCTAGTTCATTTTAAAGAAATAATGGTCTATTGCTATTCCATAATAATCGTGCATGTTAGGAAGGTCGTGAAATGACGTATTGATTTAATGATGATGGACATTTTGGAAATGTTATTCATGTAGGCCTAATAATTATTTTCTATTATTATTATTTGTTGTTTCAAAAACGATTTAAAGCTTTTGATATTTCATGTATGTTTTGTTAATTTATCTACTTGTAGCATACCAATTGGAAATACCGATATAGGTACCGTATTGCAAATAACGTTAAAAATTGTTTGATTGGTATTCAAAAGTTCGATGAAAGTACCGAAATCTCTATTGTGTGGGGTCCTGAAGCCTCTAAATTCTATTGAAATATCGCTCCAATGTATCAATACATATTGAAGTTTCTGCGCTTATGGGCTTAAATCTTATTCAAAGTAATGTTTTTGGCTTGCAATAAACTTATTCCAAAGTTAACTCTATTTCTGGAAGGCTTCTTTGGAAAGGGCTTTTAGCTACTCTGTTGTGGCCCTCTCCATATCTACTTTTCCTTTACGCTTATTTTCAATTTTTGGGGAGAGAAATCACAAGAGATCACAAATTTATTAATATTCAGCCCCTGCGCCCACTTCTATCTGTTATCCACTGCTATCTGATTTCAGTCAGCAACCCAATGTTGCCAGATGACATTTCGGCTGTTTTTCGGGTAATCTATCCTATCACCCAAAGTCATCTGGCAACGCTGGGTTGCTGACTGAAATCAGATAGCAGTTTCAAAGATAACCATCGTTTGAATTGAATGCTTTTCATTATTTTGAACCTAAATATCCTCATAATATTGATCACTTTTACTGACCAGCCATACTGTTGAAAATCATGTAAAATTATTGATTGATTTTAAGAGTAATTTATTCTTTAATACTCTCTTTTTTCCATTTCCAGATTACAGAAGGAGCTCATGACACTTATGGTGAGTACCATAAATCGAGTAAATATTTCCTTTTTATAATAATTCATACAGATACTAAAATCCAACACATTCCAACTATGCCAAACACATATCAACCACCGATCTAGGAATCCTCCATATCCCACTTTGCCAATTACCTCATTACAGCTTTTCACAATGATGAAAATATACAAGAACCCATACACAGTGATGCAGCCATTGAATAGTGGATGGAATTTCAAACACCTTGAAAATGGTGAAAACCCGTGATGATTTGTAAGGATAATAATAATTCATTTCCAGTCCAGATGCCTTAGCAAAGTGAACGAGTTATTATAGAACAGTATGCAATAAACAAACACGCCAAAACAATTCCAATTGCCTAGTGTCTTGAATGATGAAATCACATTTTCATCACTCACTGACAAAATGATTAAACTCAAACCTACCGCTCACCCAGCTTCTCCATCCGGAACCAATAACACTCCCTACCCACAACCAGTAAATCCTGAAAAAGAGTACACTGATCCTCAGTTAGATTTCTCACAACAATAAGTTTTTAAGTTCAAATTTGTACAACATTTCAACACTACTTTTAAATTTAATGTTTAAATAAAAGGATGATAATCATACAGCATCATCTAGCTCAAATGGTTTTTCTCTCGGTTATTTAATACTGTATTCAATAATCCGAAATTTTCTTGGCTCTCATTAGCTCGGATAGTTTGATTCTTACTGTAATACTCTATCTGTCTTTTACATAATACAGTAATGATAATATTGTGTACTTGAGCGTATGTTCTATTTTGTAGATGAACGCAGAAAAAGGCGTGTCAGCTTTTCCAGAAGGAGAAAATCTCTTTAAATGGATTGCCACCATTATTGGACCAGATGGAACGGTAAGTTTTATCTCGTCATTCAGAAAGTTTCAAACATGGTTATTTCAGTTGAATCTTCTTTCGAGAACATGCATTTTTGATTTCATAGGTACTGTTTGAAATGCATAAAGTGCGATTTATATGAAGTTCATTTTTTTAAGAAACGGAAATATCTCCGTAGGCTACCGGTACCAAATTAGTCTCCCATATGCGGTCAAGCTAGATAAAGCTTTGCATATGTGTAATTCAATCAGAAATACAGGATAATATTATTTTATTTTACTTTTATATTTTACTTGAACATGAGTTATTATATTATTGCAAGATGTATGTATATTTTCATTTCTGATGAATAAATCATTATTTCAGTAGAAATATGGTAGTAAATTTATAAAATCCCCTGTTGTACAAGCATCTGTCTGGATTTGAGATAGTTCCAAAAATAAAGACGATGAAAAAATATTTTTTTTCAAGCTATGCTGCAATTTGAAAAATAACTAATTAATCCATTGATTTTTCCCAAAATAATAGTAACTTAACTTGAAATCCTTGAATAACAGAAACCTCTTGTGTAGTAAATGGTTTAACGCTTCAGTACCAGTTGCACAAAGTTCTGGTAAGCTTAATCCTATTAATAATGTTTTTATTATGAGTATATTCGGTGATTTATCCTCTTTTGTATTGTCATCAAGTCATGAAATAGTGAATTGAAATACTTGCAACATTGTGATTGTTAACAGGTATACGAGGGAATTACTTTCAAGCTATCGCTGGAATTTTTGAACAACTACCCTTACGTTCCTCCTATTGTTAAGTTCACTTCGCCGTGTTTTCATCCGAATGTTGATCTTACCGGCAATATCTGCCTCGACATCCTCAAAGAAAAATGGTCAGCCTTGTATGATGTCAGAACAGTTCTGCTCTCACTACAGTCACTACTTGCAGGTAAACAAATAATCTATTCATTCTACATGTCATCCACATATCTATATTAGAATTTAGTTTTCAAATTTTGCTAGAAAAGGGGTGCTCCATGTGTTTTCAAGGTGATCTATGTACATTAATTGATAGCTTGAACTATCGCCAGTGAGTGGGATAGCAACTTTACGACCTGTATTTGGTCCTTGTAACACAAAGTGAGTCAGCTTCAAAACGTGAAAAAATGATGATAGAAATGAGTGATTTATAATATAGTCTGGCAACAGACAAAAGAGCCTCCAAACTCTACTGCGCAGAGAGAGCGCACGTTATGCAATGCAGCAGTTTATCTCACTCGCTCACTAGAGTAGTGGTACTATGTGATACTGTATCACTTCGGTGATACGATGCGCGAAGGTTCTTTTGTCTGTTGCCAGACTATAACAAGATGAATTGAAACAAAGGCTGAAGCAATGAAGTCCATGTGAAATTAGAGATTCGAACTGAATTAATGGACCTCTATAATAATTACGAGTACTATTAGGTTAAGATATTCCTCACGAAGTGTAAATATGTATTATTGTAACGTAAAATGCGGTATTAATTTTGTTTGATTCCTAATTACTATGAGTTGGAATTATGCCATTGCATTACATTTTGTGAATGATACCATTTTACGTTGACAATAAAATAAACATGCAAAATTGAATTTAGTTGGACATATTTTCCAATTTATTGACACACTCAGTTTCGAAACCAAGCAAAAATTACAAAGATGAAATTAATGAAAGTACATACATAAATAAGAACAGAAGCGAGGAGCTAATAGAGAGGAAGCGGTGTAAAGAAGGGGAGAAATTGAACGATTTCGATGGATACAATAGTTATGTATTTATAGCTGTATTTTCAAGAATAAAAACACATATAGCAGGATATCCTGCTATAGTTATCACCGTTGGGGGTCAAGTGTAAGAGAGGGCCGACTGCGCCCCAACTTCGCCCTCCCAGGTTAAAAAATAAAGGCAGTCATTCAATTCAATTGTTAGTATAGCAGGATTCTTTTAAATTGTCAGAAACAGCTGATTGATGTACGCTCGTTTACTAACGTTAAATCAGATGTTTTCTGTGATTAATTTAATTGTTTTTTAATTGACAGAACCAAACAACGACAGTCCCCTAAACCAGACTGCTGCAGAGCTATGGCCCAACCAGACTGAATTCAAGGTGCACATGGAAAAGTTCATGGCTGACATGCGCAAACAAAACTCGTAAGTCAACATTATTATGATGATTTCAACTTGAGATCGTAAGGTATAGTTTGAGCTTTAGCCGTTGGGTGGCATGTGGTATTTGATATATCACTCGTATTACTTACTACAGTTTCAAAAATATGATTTTAACAATTGTCTTCTCTAAAGGTGCTTACAGACTTGCGTGCCGCGAACCACGAACAGAGTGAGCACCGTACAAACGTGGCGAATTCATTGTTGTGAGAGACGCGTAAGTTTGTACGCACCTCAATACATAATACTGGATAAGTCCAGCGACGTTATTCTACGGCCGTTGAATGCAATTGGCTTTTGTGCAGTCTGACGATAATGAAGTTTAAACTGAGTTTCAACCCACAGTACTGAGCTATGAATTTTCAACAACACAGTACTGAGAAGTGGCAAGTAGAGCCACGCTCCCATTATATCAACTAAATTAATTTCTAGTTTTAAGGTAGGCTCAATATATTTTTGTTCAATTGAGCAAAGTTCTAGAGGATTCTAGAAAAGCAAAGGCCCAGGAGAGGCCTTTCAAAGATATGTCTATATATATTTTTTTATCGTATGGCTTTTATTATATGTCTATATTAATTTATTAGCCTGTCAAGCTTTGAAAAAAAGACTTGTTCAGAGTTACGCCGTTGACCTTACTAATAGTCTGAATCTCTTCTACAGGTAGTACATCTAGCAGACCTTTGGAGACGTGAACCATGCCATGTGACAACGTACGTTTGCATTATAAGTATGGTTCTGAAATTCTGGAATGATGGACAATTATTTTGAAGTGTTTGTGTTTTATATTGTACATGTTACCTGTCATCGTTATTGAACATTCATTGTGAGAGAATTCAAATTCAGTTTCTTATTTTTCAAATGATTATTTCGATTGATGAATTATTAAAGACTACTATTTGTCTATGATTTGAGATGTTTTCTACGGTGGCGTGGACTTTCTTACAGTGGAATTTCTTACAAACAATAATAATTGTATTCTATTTTGTTTATTGTATCGCAGTCCAGCACACATTTGTTACTTGTATTTGTATCATTTTCCAATACATAATGTAAATTATGTTTCTTGTTTGCTATTACTGTGAACCTTTCATGCTTATTAAAAAAACTGAACGATGCCTATCGAGCTCCGAATGGTACTTTTAAAAAGCTCAACTCATTTTATGAGATGGTCCCGTTTTAAGCTTTCAATATTATTAACTTAGAATTCGTTTAAAGTAGATACATTTCATCTGAATAATCAAATGTAACCTAGCTAGATTAGTTGTTTTGAGAGCTGCTTCTAAGTAACCCTGAATGACTAAAGATGTAGGAATTTTGTGCCTACATATTAGAATCATTAATTCCTCCAAACGTGATACTACATGAAATAAATTATTTCTTGATTATAATTATTACTTGACAGATAACAGTAACAGATACAAGTAGAATATAACAATAGTCTGTGCAATGAGCAATGTATTGCTTGTAAGAAAGTCACACCAAATTTTGTAATAAATTCCACTGTAAGAAGTCCATTTAGCCGGTTTCTATATTCTGGAATGCATTCTTATTTTTTTATAACATGAGCATTGTTCAACTACTCATCTTGTTTACCGTACATAGTTAAATTCTTAAACTGCGTCTCTTTTTTTATTTATGCTACATGAAATATCTATACTTCATTTCTATATTTTCATTTATACACTTGAAAAAATAGATTTGCTCTCTGTGAATTCAGTCCACCAAGTATTCTGTAACATACTCAAGTTAATCTAAGAATTAATAACTTACTAAACAGTTTTGTTTCTTTATATTATAATGATGACAATATTATTTCAGGAGATATATTATTTATTAAATTAATCTCTTCTACTACGCAGCTCCGCCCAATATATTACCCATCTGTATAAAAATTATATCCCACAATCAATTATACAGTAATTCAATAATCAAATTAACTAACAGACTAGTTGTATTTCTGTTCTTACAATTTATTTTTGTTCATTATTTAAGGCGACCCACAACATACATCACTTTGTACATTAAACGCTGTACCAGTAGTTGCAAAGGTTCTCTGGAAAAATGTATTGATTTTCATTAATAATGTTATTTTAATTTTATGATATTATTATCCAAATCACTATCACTCAGATAATACTGTTTTGTGAAGATGCTCTGAATTGTTATGAATAGATAGCCTATTATTTTATTGTTTATTCAATTAGAAATTTTCACATGATATCCTCCTGCAAAAAGTTATTAAACAGTTATCAAGTATCTTTTGTCAAAAGTTTAAGAAACTCTATTATTTATAATTACCATGAAAGCAATCACACTATTATTTTTGTTTTGAAAAATGGGTGTCTATTTGCCTGAATATTGTTCATATTGGAATTCAGCGTTTTTGAACTCATTTAACGAATTGAATCAGTATCTTCATAGTGCAAATGATTCAAAAATTTTTATTCTGTTATCAACTTATTAACTCGTTTTCATAGAATAACGCATTAGCCTTACCGCCAATACAGCAAAATTCCGAATTCTGAGTTCTTGCTTTGACTTTGATATGTTGAACGATTCAAATTTATAGAATATGACATCAAATTATAATATTTGTTCAAGATCATCCATTTACTTTTTTAATGAAAAATTTTCTGGAATTGAAAGTTTAAGTTTAAGAATACTCATTGGAATTTTGTACTTGGAATTCATCTAATTTTGATTTGATTGTGCTGTGTGTTAATGGCAATTCTACGACAGAAATATGTTAGACCTAGACTTACTACTGCATTGTAAGGAAATTTTTGGCCAGTGAAATCAAGTTCATGCTATATTTATGTTGAAATATTCTGGCTGTATAAAACTGTTAATTTTCCTCTTCTCATACAATTTGTATATAATTATATGTTAAGATTTACAATAAAGTGTATTATCACAAATAGACGTGTTAACATTTCTGAAAATACATCTTCCTTTCTCTTAGCAATGTCAATTCCAACACATACAGTCTCTGTACACTAGACCATTATTATCCCATTACAATATACAGTAATTAGGCAAGATACGTTCAGATATAGCAGGTTCATTTTAACTTGTCAGAAAACAGCTGACGTAAACAATGATTTTACACAATCAAAATTAAGGCTCTATAAAGACTTATAAAATAAAAGTATTTATAGAGCCCTAATCCCAATGGACGGCCGTCTGCCGTGCTTGTAGCCACAGCCTCAAGTAAAACCCAACTCCAAAAGATGCTCAGTGTTCAATGTTATTGTTCTAATTTCGCGCAAATTAGTGTTGTTTGGAGCAGACGAAACTTGTTAGTTAAAATAATAGAGATGACTGTAAATTTTTCTCCAAAGTTTTTATTTTAAATATAAATATCCAATAATTAACATGAATAAACACCACATAAAAGTAAAATAGAATTCAGCATTCAAGTGATAAGAGTTCAACTTTTTATGTTTACAATTCATTTTTCGAATATGTTTTTGATCTTACTTCATAACCAGTACTGAACACGCAGCTTTGAAATCACGATCTGGAAAGAACAAAACGAGATTTATAACACTCGAATGAAATCAGTAGTTCTTAAAAATATATACCTTTTATCATAATTAATATTGTCAATAAAAAGATTTCTGATTTATGAAATTTCTATATTTAACATGTATGGTAATGAAGCTGGTGCAGGGAAACGCAAAATTTTGAAATTACATTAACGAGGGTAGGAAAAATGAAGGTTAAGGATAAAAACATAAAGATAGATTCTTGTCATCAACTGTTCTAATGAATAACTTTCATTTCTTGTAGACAATATTATCCTTTAGATGATGCCATTCCTGGAGCGAACGGCAAGATTTCGCATGTGGGGTGAAGATCATTTCCATACCAGAGGTTATGTTAATACTGTAAACGGAATCGCCGATATTGAGGACAGTCGTCATTTGCATGAAAAACTGTTGCACAGCCAACAGTTTGGTGTGCTGCTTCAACACGAGCAATGATTGATTGGCCATTACTTCCCGAGAATGAGAAATAGAAAATACATGTTTATCATCTGAAGGATAAGTTTAATGTCTGAAAATTTAAGATTCTTTGTTAGAATACTTCCTCGTAATGGCAAGTATTGTAAACATTTCTCTTCATGTTTTCAACATTGCAAGTTTAAACTTCTTATCTTCGCTAGAGCAATTTCCCGTTTCCCTGCGCCACCCTGTATTAATGAGTATAGTGCGATTCACGTCAAGAAGTCAGCATTGTTTATATGAGGAGCATTGATGCCAAGTTTCATTGAGAGAAAGAGAAAACTGCACCAAACGTGTTTGTTGGGACTGTGTGCGACAACAATGCACAGTGTGGCAACTATGCACAGTGCGAATAGGATAGAGACATCAGCAACTGCCTTGTGCTGAACAAGGATAGCAAATTCCCATCTAAGCAATGCTGACTTCTTGACGTGAATCGCACTATAGTTGAAAATACTCAGAGAAGGATAGATTAAATAGCATCCACTGCCCACCTAATCAGGGGGATCTGGAACTTGTCAAAAATTCTAATAAGGCCGTCTACAAATGAAGACATACACAAAAACAAGACATGAGATGAGACAAGATAAAAACGTCTGTACATTCATGAGGAGAAATGATCCATTTCACCCAAATGTCCGGTCTTCCATTTAAGTATTCCACACAACAGTTTTTCACTACTGCAACCGAATTTTAAACATTTTAATCGTACTTGAGACCTTTGACGATTAAATTATTGCGTCGGCTTCGGTCTTCCAAACCAATAATACGTCTCTGCAAATCTCTATTCTCTGGAAAGATTTTTCACTTGCACTTTTAAGTCTCTATTTTCTTTCAACAAGTTATCTATAGCCCGCTTTATTTCTGCCAAGTCCTCCTTTGTAGCCAAATGCTCAAATTTTGAATTAAAATTACTAATAACCCGGGTTTCAAAGTCCTGTAGGAATTTTTCCAACTCGTTATCCATTTCACTTGATACCACTGTTGCGTTAGTTTTTATCTTACTTGAGTTTCCGGAGAGTTTTTATCTTACGTGTTTCCGGAGAGCTCGTTGGACGTTCACGCTTCCCCGACGCTGATGCTGCTTTAGGCGAGAAGTATTTTGCAATGTTCTTGCTCATAACAAAGTAATGCAAAAAAAAAAACAATAAAATGAACAGTATTCCACATAAAGAGGTTAGAATCACAAACTTTCAAACTATTTCATAACGAAAACAGTAAACTGATGAAGAACCAGGAGCTACAACAAAAACTCGTCCTATCTCTTCGACTGCCACAACTCAACTCCCCACCTTCCCATTTAAAAAAATTGAGTTAGATCACTTGCAGCAATTCAAAGTAACAAATTCCAACAACAGAATACTACAACATTTTTCATCAAAAACCTACTAATCGACTAATATCTGAATAACTTACCTTGAAAATAATTTTTTACAATTTGTATAATATATTTCTCATTTTTTACAAATTTAGCATACTAATAACTATTTGTTATTGGATTCATTCTCTTCCAAATCGAAATCTTGCTCCCATTCGTCATCATTGCTTTCTGAAAAATGATATTACTTCAATTAATATAAATTATATGAAAAAACGTAAATAATAATAAATGAATTGATAAGACTTTGAATAAATCAGTAAATAGATCATGAAATAGAATTGAGTGTTACAGTCAAAACCACAAGGAAATATAATATGAAAAATTATTAATTATATTAGCATGGGGATGGAGTATAAGCAAGTTCATAATAATTTGCTTCGGTTGATTGAAGTATTCTTTAGAAGTCCAGATATCAAATTATTATTTGTGGATGCAATGTGGATAAATTGACAAAATTATGGTAAGTTTTAGTGGAAAATTAAGATTTACTTCAGTTTGTGAAGAGTCACAGCAAGCTTGTTTTGTTATTATTATCATCAATGAATTAATGGGAAAAAATATAAACATCAAAACAAAGAAAGATTTGTTCGAACCTTTATCTCCACTCGACGTCGAATTAGCAGAGCTAGCCTGATCCTTAGATGTAGTAACGATAATGAAGTCTTTTTTCTCTTTTTCAGAAACTTTGAGATTTCCCACATCCTCTTTGCAATCCTCTATCAATTTTTCCAATTTCTCAGTTACTTTCTCATTTGCAGGCTCAAGAATTCCATTTTTCTCGTTTTCATATTCCTGGAGTAATCTGATCTGCTCTTCCTCGGACAGCTCTATATGATTGCTGAATGATTCTTCTGGGAAAGAAAAATGCATTAAAAAATTACAACTACTTGTACATGTAATTAAAGGACAAGTACTTGTAATAAGTTGTGAACCACAGGCGTTTCACGAAGGACATAGGTTTCAAGTCTACAAGTGTTGTTGCTGATGAATGTTCTTAAAATTATCATCGATTAATACTAGGCCATAATATAATTTTTTCAATAACAGAAATATGCTCATCTTATAGTCTGGTTTCAATTCAATCCTCTGTTCAGAAATCAAGACTGTTTTACGCGAGCAATATCTGTATGTTTACCTACATTTACACTGCTGAATCTCGCAGATTATTGAATGGACAGTGACGTTTATTTCTTACAATACAACTTCAAGCTGTTATTGACACGAGTCCAGTGAATAAGTATATCGACTCCGCTCTTTAACGCATTAAACTATCGACCGGATAATTCTTTCCTATGCATTTACATATTTTGAACGAACGACTATCTGAAGTCACGAATGCACTAAATGGATGAATACACTACACTTTGTGGATGAATTTCTTAAAATTCATCATCGATTAATTATTACTAGGCCTATAATAAATTTTTCAATAAAATAAATGCTCAACTTAGTTGATTGCTGAATCTTTTCCGTTGCATGTTATTCCTCATAATCATAATTATTTGTGAGGATATGTCAATTCTTCTTATCAAAGTTCGTTCCTCAACGTCTCTTGAACCCGTATTAAAATGAACGACGACATATCTCAACTTCTTCATTCATACGCCACTAACTGAAAATGTAGAACTTGGACCAGTATTTGGTTAAAATTAACGTTCTTAACGTCATTCAACGTTCACAATTTCAATTAACATTTGTAATTTTGTAGTGGTAAACTTATACTCTTAACAAATTCTCTCATTGTTATCAGCTGACTTCTGAGGTCAGGTTGCTTCATTACATACAAACTAACACTAATGAAATAAATACACAATCTACTGGACATCAATGTAACAGATTTTTGTTTCGCCTGAATAGTTTTACCTTTGTCCCATTGAAATGATTCAGCTACAGCTTTGTCGCGTTCTTGCTTCCTTTCTCTCGCCGCTTCTGAGTCTTCGATAAGCGCCTTTCTGAATAGAACACGCTTCCAAAATTGTGCATGCGTTACCTTCAATACAAAACAAAAACTTGAAGCAAATACAATTTAAATTCACATTATGAGGAATGTTTTAAATTGGGAACACAATGATTACCTTGAAAACTCGCTCCGCTCGCTTCTTCCTAGGCAAAAACAGCCATTTCAGAAGCGTAGTATTGATTGCTGCAAATGATATGATTATACAGAGTGGAATGAAACGCTATAGTTGATCAATGGAATTTGAATCGCCTTCGATAGGTAAAAAATAATTAATTAATAGGTAAATATTTAATTAATACTATGAGTTCTGAAACATCATTCTCATGTCACAGAAAAGGTTACCGAAAATGCTCTATTACCGAGATAGAGAGGGCGGATATAAGAATTTGCAAGTTTACAAATTACTTGTGTCTTAATTCGTTCTGAATACGATTAATTTTCATGTACAATTTGCTGAAAAAATCCAATGAATTATTGAGATACAGTATTTGGCAAAGTATGCAAAAAATCATTATTTATGTGATTATTTGATTGATTTTCTGTATTAGGCCTATAAATTAAAAGAGCTCTAGACTAGAGAACTCAATTATGAAGATTGAGCCGTGTACATATGACAAGCACGTGGTATCCTTCCCAAAAATGTATAGTTAGTGAATAAAGAAATTCTCTGGAAGTCTATTATTAGAGAATAATTAAAGAATTCTCTGGATTATATATAAGTATATTCAAGTGTTAAAAGATTCACAAGTTTGATCAATTAAAAATACTAATCGGCCAAATTTACATGTAAAAAAAAAATTAAACCCAAATCATGCGATAAACTAATAAAAAAGATATTTTAAAACAATGTTGATGCTTTGCAATCATCTTCATCTCGATAACGAAGCATTTCTAGACCTTCCACTAGAAGCTTTTCTCATTATGACAACAACGAATTTAATCAACGCGAATGAATTTCTCTTGTTCCATTGCAGGCAGGGCGGTATAACCTACGATTATTAAAGGGAGAAAGTGATTAAAAAAGTTGTCTTCTATTTTTAAAAACATGCGAATAAGTTATTAGACCAACCTGAGTAGGCACCAAAACTTCATAATTGTGCTGCAGAACTGGATTAGCCACTAAGAGTTTAGTGAGCCGATCATTGGCCAGATGATGGTCTTCTAAATTAGCCAACCATGCCTCATACGCGGCCTCATTTTCTGGCTCTATTTCTTTAGTGAATGTTTCCGAATCACTGTAGATACCATGAAGTCGTGTCTGCAAAAAAGAATGGAACCAGATTGCAGTCTTCTAAAATTCTGTTAAAAGTATATTGTCATGGGTGCATTCACAAAGGAAGCTTGTTGCTATAGGTTACGTGGAATTAGCAGTGCATAGATTGTTCTGACTGATGCTAGTCAAGCTGCAATATTGACAGTATTCTTTTGCTGTGGCGATATCACCGCCCACGTGAGATCTTGGCTTGTGCCTGGTAATGAATACAGTGTCCAAGTTCGAATACAGTTGCCGGAACGGATTTTGGCAGAAACGGCCACTCCCGTCTTTCGGAGGAGACGAAAAGCCGTCGGTCCCCACTGCCTAAAAACAGTCGTCATCTCTCATCATCACCTCTCTCATTACCCACGCACAAGCCTAGAGCTCATGTGGGCATCACCCTCAAAAAAAAAAAATAAAAAAAAAAACGTCTCGAAAGTTGTCATCCTGACAACAAATTTAGCAGGTAACAGACAGCTATAGCAAGCCTTTGAACCCTTGAATATTTGATGAAATATAGAGCTCTGTAAGTGAACGCATCCTTGCATTTTTAAATACAGTCATATTTCAGAGTACCTTAGGCTATTGACTGATTATGTATAGACCAGGCTAATAGTTGAACTACTAAATATTTTTGAAACAGGAATGTATCACTGAATATAGTGGATCCCTCTAGTGTATTTAGTGGATCAATGAATTGAATATTGGCTTTATGGGATATCTAGGCCTGAGCTTTCAAGCATTTTACACAGAAAATCTTGATGGATCTCCATGCATTCCCATAGCATATTTTCACTTGAGCGTTCTATTATGTTCAATTATGATCAGTATGCATATGATTAAAAATAACTCCAACTATAACTAACTATAATAACTCCAAAGTCTGGTGGATTACGGGTACAGTAACAAATTGGAGAATTCACAAGAAGTAATGAAGAACATGAATTTCATCAAATGCTTAAATTTTTGTGAATTCAAATATTTACCTGATTTTATAACATAGTGGCAGATAGAAATATTCAAATTATTCAAGGAGTACCTTGAACTAACTTTTGAATTGATTTCAAATCCAGGGAGTATTATGAATAATTTAAATAGATTTTTATATGGCATTTATCTTGTAAAATTTGAATAGAGCAAATAAACAAATTTAAGGGTCTCATATTAGGGGGTTAGTTCAAGAAATAATATAAAAATATTGGGTAACAGCTCTTTATAATAATTATTTAATTCTATTACATGAAAAATAGATCTTGAGGTTCATTGCCACGCACAGGTTGATCTCCTGTGCGGAAATTATATTTCTTGTAAGAAGTGGTAATTATGTTAAGTATGATTTAATTAATATTGTATCATATTTTAATTTACTTTCCACTAGTACTGTAGCCTACTTTTGTGTTTATAAACATTTCACGGAATAAAGAAAATTCAATACAAATATAATACAGCCTACACTGCAATTAGGCGAGGTGGAACCTACCCGTAGGGTCTCCCCACCGATAAAAAGCCATACGATAAAAAAACACTAATTACGAATATGAATTGTTCATTAATAGGAAAATAGGCAAAACGGACTACCACCTTCAACATTACCAAGTATTAAGATCTGAAGCATTAAAACAGTATTAGCCTACTAAGAAACCAATTATTATTGTTGTAATGTGATCAAAATTACCTGCAGCCTTGTAAGCATGACTGTAGTGCCACCTTGGATGAGTATAGCTTCTTCATCTCCATCATCTGGAAGGGGGTTCAAAGCATTGCTTACTTGATCTAGGAAAGTTGAAAATGAACGTTTCACATTTCCAACTGTACTGTCAGGACTATCAAGCTGCAAAAATAAGAAACAATTTACAGAACTAATTCATTCAATTGGAATATTTTTTCATTTGCAAAAGTTGAATATGATTTTATAAGTCAACTTCTTTGTATTCAAGTATAAAGTCGAAACAATCGTAGGCCTACTGGATCGGGCGATCAAGATTATTGTTAATGACTTGAACGCTCAAACTACGAGGGTAGGCTGATAATTAATGCACACATGATTGTTGGAGACAAACAAAATCAAATAGCAAGATAGGGTGGAAACCAAATTAAAGTATAAATCTTAAGCTTCAAAATCGTGTATATATTTTCCACTATAGTCATCGTTAAGCATTACACATTTCTCCCAACGTGTTACAAGTTTTTTCATTCTGTAACTGAACAAATTATTCCAGCTTTTCTTGAACCCAGGACTCAATAGATCTTTATTTTTCCCTCTACTTAAGAGAAACCTCAAGGGTTATCATTGCTGCTCGCACAATGAGGTGGAGGCAGCTATTGAGTCCTGGGTTCGAGAAAAGCTGGAAGCATTGTTCAGTAACAGAATGAAAAATCTTGTAACATGTTGGGAGAAATATGTAATGCTTAATGATGACTAAGGTGGAAATTATATACACGATTTTGAAGCTTAAGATTTATACTTTACTTTGGTTTCCACCCAATCTTGCTATTTGTTTTTGTTTATCTTTAACAAGCATGTGTGCATTAATTATCAGCCTACCCTCGTATATATAAAAATAGAATCAAGCTATCAATAACCTGAGCTGTAGAACATTTTTTAATTAAGCAGATTATTTGCATTTCTTCTAATTCCAAATAAAAATTTCTAAATTATAAGTAAAACATTTGAAAATTTTCATTTAGAAAAGGACGAAGAAATAATATAAATGAATTTCTTCATTTTTATAATAAAAAAAAACTATTTTTTGGAGGAGAAAGAATAAAATTATTTTTCTCCCGAATTACTTTATCGTCGTTTACAAATTTTCACACTCAGTCACACAATACTAAATCAATAATAGAAAAATACTAGATCAAATTTACATATATGTATATAGGTTGGATTATAGATAAGTGACTACCACTTAAACTCGAAATTCATTTACCTGTAGTGTTTCTTTGACAGCACTGGCTGTGTTTGAAACAACAGCTGTGGCTTCGTTTTTAACAGCTGACGATATTTCATCCAGGTCACGTTTCACAAATTCAAAAACTTCGAACGACTGCAATTCAAGAAAAATGTATTGATACACAAGAGGCAAAATTATTCAAGTAGAATCTTTATTCTAACAGAAAATAATATTATACTATTCAACAATCAAACAAGTTATTGATTAATCTTATGATCCGCTATTCTATTCAATTTTTCTACATGTATTCATATATATTAGCTTTGTACTAGAATCATTTTGTTAAAAAATCATAATTTGATGAACTAATTACAGCCTCAATAAAATAATTTAATCTTTCAACAGTTTTTGATTTAATGACCTTACTGTCGCGTTTTAGCTGGAAATATGAATATCACTTCCAATCGATTCCCGTTTCAATCACGTTTACCGTTCTACAAACGTGTCTATAAAATGCTATCCGCCAAACTTCCGCTATTTTTAATCCCCCATTATGAGTCATACGCAACCCTCAGAGTAGCACAAAGTCGTTTGGTATCCCTTGAAACATAATAGCTGGGACTGTTGCTTTCTTCACACAAAATTACAGATGGAACCCTATTAGAGGGTATTGGAAAAATTTAACGAGACAGATCAGCTATTCTCTATGCTCTATCGCTATCCATGTTCACACGTAACCAACCCACGTGGATGTCGACTGAGTGTGCTGGGTTCAATATGCACCGCATGTACAGGCGACCATGCTTTATTAAGCCTCCCACGCGTGGGTTGTGTGAGTGCTGGGTGCAATATGCGGCAGGTCTAAAAGCTCTCATTATACCACCGGTGTTGCATCAACTACTATTTTGTTAGGCATCAAGAGTATTGAGCCAATAGTAACTACTGTATAAATCGAAGCACAAATGAGTTCAATTATCATGATAAAGAAAGTGGTTATGATTTAATAGAGACTTACTTTCGATCTTGCAGCTGTAACAAACGATCCCCACCATCCTCCGGCTTCATTTCCGCTCACCACTGACGTATTCACTCTATCAGTTTGCTCTTCTTCCTTCACTCTAAAAAAATGTTACAAAGCAAAATAATACTGTATTCAGAACGTGACTAGCGCTCAAGTTAGAGAAAGGTGAACAATCGGCATGCAAGGTTATCAATGCGAAAATGCCTGTTTTCAAACCAATCATATAATTATGAGAAAAATATTCAACCAAAATATCACAATACCGTAACTTTGATAAACAAGGCTAGGATGTTTTAGATCACCTCAGTAGTCATTTCAAGAGAAAAGAAACAATTATCTTTAAATTTAATACTTTTACCAAATGACGAGGAAGTGAGAGAGATAAAAAATACATGAAATGAACGTAGATAGTTGGAATATAGAAAATATTAAATGAAGATATGATGTAAATTCAAACATCGAAGATCGTAACAGGGACAAATCAAAAGATGACCAACATCCTGATGAAAATGCGTTCAATTTGATCAATAAAATCATTGAAACACCTTAAAACTACAACATAATAGATAGCAACATGATATTATTGATTTCATATGGATATAATTGAATTATCCCTTAAAATCGTGGTAGGCTCCCATCTTACGGCCACTCAAAACTTGTAGGTTCCACCAATCATAGCGCCTGAATTGCCAGCTCCGTTCTCTATAGCACGAATTCTATTAGAGGAATAAATCCAACCAGACATATAGAACAGGTACCGTAATTTATTTGGCAATGACATCATGTCTTTGATGAAAAATAATCAAATGATTTATCTTTATTATTATGCTCATGAATTTGATCATGGAACTTGTTGAATATAATAGATTTTAGCTGAGGTAGACTAGTGAAAATATCCACCTCCAGCCAAAAGCGTGAAAGAGATAATTGCATGAAAAACAAATAATAATAATTATTGAAATGACAACATAATTATAGAATAAACTGATAAGTTATTCCATGTGAACTTGGATCTATAATGTGTGACTCCTTTGATAGGTCTATCAAATGGAAGTTGTACTGTAGGATACATCAAATGGTCTTTCAAATGCTATCTTCTGGGTGTAGTGGGGTAGCAACGTTTTCGAGTGATAGTTCACACATTGCAATATAGATTCTAAAATTAGCATGGACATAATTCCAATAAAACTTTAACAATGGATAAATTGATATGATTAATACATAATTGACAAAATTGTTTCTTCATAGAGAGCTTTTCAACACAGATCGATCATTTAGACCCTTGTTTACCAAATTACCTCAAATTCTCGGAGGAGGATTTGTTATTCTTGGAGGAGGAAAAATCCAAAACAGAGTGAATCAGTAAAAAGCGTTAAATAAACTCATTATTCATTTAAAATGAGCCATAGAGGGAAATAGTACTACAGTAGAACGTCGAAAATTCGGACGTCAAAAATCCGGACCGTCAATAATCCGGATATGTAGACTGATATTTTTACTGTACGTTGTACACATGTTGCTGTAAATAAAATAATTATGTTAAAGTGATTGAAAAACATGTTTTTAATTTATAGACCCTATACTCTACCTACCAATAATAGAAAATATACAATTTAAACATTTTTTCTCAAATAGTGCGTGATTATCCGAAAAAATGTAATTTCGATAATCCGGATGGGGTCCGGTCCCAACTAATCGGGATTATCGACGTTCTACTGTATTGTCAATCATAATTTTTTTAGAAAGTAAGCGAGAAACCGAAGACTATTCTTTTGTGTTCATGAAATTATAACCTTAAAGCAAACAATAAGATAAGAATTTTTTGAGTTTCAAAGCTGTGATTGAACCTTTACGTCACAGTTACATACATTATCCAAGAAACATCAATGAAAACATCCATTTCATAATGAATGAAAGTTGTTCCTTCAAATCGATTATTGAAATACGATTGTTTTTTGTAGAACTGCGACTAGCTTACTAGCCTAAATCGACCAAATAATGACGTCCACATTTCAAACTCTATGTCAATTAAATCTAGGCCATTCATCTAACGTATATCATAACACTAACGCTCTATTTGGGATTATGAAATGCTTCAATGAATGAAGAACTTTATTGAGTAATAAATTATTCAACTATCAACTCACAAACAGAATTTTAAAATGTAAAAATTAGTGAGAACAACTATCTTACTCTGCCATAACTGATATAGCTGTCAAAACAAACTCATGTAATAGTCTTCAGGGCTAATGTCATCTGCGAATTCACACAAAACTAATTATAACTATCTTGAAAGTCGATCTCATAACTTCAAGAATTATATTTACAGAAATATTCAGATTTCGCTCCGAGTGTTATCACTTCGTCGTGAACAGACAAGACAACACACACAAACGAGGAGAGGATGAAACAGCTGTTGGCTGTAGTAGTCCATCCATTGGGGTGTTCCGTTCTGATTGAACAGGCTGCCCAACCTGAGAATAAAAACTCCCGTCTCTGCAACAAACTGCTCTACAATCAAGCTGAATTTTATATTTTCATTCAAAAAACGACTCAACCCCCAATGTCAGTGGGTGGTTATTCCGATTTCTCGCTCAGGAATTTAGCCGACCGACCATGTATATATCTGAAAGCTTATTTACAGATACAGATTACATAATAATGAATTAGTGAGCCCGTAGACTAGTGGCGCGCTCAAGTGAGAGACACAGTGAACAATCGGAAGGGATTAAGCTTGGTTATCTTTGGATCAAATGTAAAATGCCTGTTTTCAAACCAATCATATTTGAAATACAGAGTGATTCTAAAATAGATCGACAAATTTTGTGAGCGGGTTCCTGACATTGGAATTAAGAAAAAAGTTCCAGTAAACATGGGTCCTAAAATGCTTCGTTTCCTCTCTAGACGCCATTTTGTTTTTTTCACTTAGCCTATTATTTTTTTCTAAATAATGGTTGAGCATAGGGAATTGAAACTTCGCACAAACATTTATGACAACTAGACAAAGCTACAAAAAAATTATGACAATTTTTCAAATTCATAAAACAAAATGACGGCCATTTAAAATTTTGTTTCTCAAATAACTCGTGAACCGTTAATTTTACAGAAAATTTACAAGAATAACTTGTTTTAGGTAATTTAATTACAAATCGATTGACATCTTATTTTTTAAGATTAGACGAATATTAACTAGAAGGAGACTAAGAGATTGAAACAGGCCCGGACTGACTGGAGCGCCCTTCGGAAAATCCAACCTGCGCCCTTGGGAAATTTTTGGGATATTTCCCAAAATGTGCTGCAGTTAAATGCAAGATACACATCGAATTTGAAATAACTTATTAGAAAAATATTGTATAAAAACCAAATGTATGGTTGGTTAAAGTATTGTTAAATTTTGTTGCCAAAGCAAGGAAATGGAGCGCAACGTTTTTCTTAGAAGCTCATCGACAACGGAGTGAGTGTGGCAGACAGTTATTTATCATTATTATGTGATTTTGATATTCTCAGTCAAGTCACAAACATTCAAGACTGCTCTTGGATGGGTGACCGACACAAAAATAAGGCAAGGTGGAACCTAACCGTAAGGGTCTCCACACCGATAACAAGCCATATACGAACCTTTTTTTTAGTACTCATCTCTGTGTGATTTTAGTATATATGAACTCATGTGAACATTTTGTATGAATTGCATATTGCTCTTGTAGCTAATGGAATGAATCTTGAATCCTGAGTTTTGGAATTACACGTCTTCTTTGATCTGAACTAGTAAATCTTAGTGTGAGTTATCGAGTATAATATTACATTCGCTATCTTGTGTTTGCTGTATCATAGGATAAAAAAATATTACTCCAATTTAATATTTTATTCTGGGATTATTGGCCACCAGTGTCACGGGGCCCCCCAAGCTCTTGCAAGATGTGCAAATGAGTGAATTCGCCTTTGCATCTATAAAGCTTTCTCATTAATAGCAAACACTTGTTGGACAAGATCTACTACTGTAAATGTGAACAAAAGATTATCAACAACACAGAAATTGTGTATGTTATGTGGGGCCCGGCCATGCAGCCCCCTTCGGGGGCCCTCCGCGATCGCGGACCTGCGGACCTGGCCAGTCTGACCCTGAAGTCACAATTCGATAATGGAATTACAACAACTCTCATCTCCCACAAAATTTGAATGGAGTGATCGGTTGGATTGTTGGAGAGATCTGTCATTATTGCAAAGAAACTTGTTCTAGTTGTACAGAGTTAGTTGTACAGAGTCAGTTCTTTGTAGTCTTCAAGCTTGTATACCATAATAGCATTGAGCATAACTGAGATTTACTATATTTTAGTGTAGTTTTTTTGTTTTCACTACAACACCAATCGTGCAAGAGAAGGAATGACGAAGAGTGGCTGTGGGAGAAAGGAAGAAGACGATGAGTATAAATAAAAAGGAGAAGCGTTGTGAGAGAGAATTGAACAGGATCCACCCATCCTGAATATTTATAGAACACCCTTATGAATTCAATCCACCTACCTACCCAGTAATTAACACACCCTAATAGAGATATTACTAAACCCTGCAGGGGTTGATCAAAGGCAATTGATTTGTTTCATGATCTGAAGTTCTTTATTATGATTTCCTTATTGAATTTGAAAGTGAACAAGTGATATAGGTACCGTGAAATATGTGACCCTTTTTGAAAATTAAAGAAATATGTTTCATCAAAAAAAGATATGTGTGAGTTACAGATGAACCATTGGAGCAGTCTGGAATCTTTCAAAACTCAATTCATTTCATTGATTCCTATAGAGAAATAATGGTTACAATCAATAAAATGATTTGGGTTTTAGAAGATTCCAGACTGCTCCAAACTCCTTCAATTCCACTGTGTATAGTGATATTGCATTATATTATATATCAACTATATAGTAGTGATACTTCAGTTTCTACAGTAGATTTTTTACAACTTTATAACGCTATATGTAAAGGAAAATATTACAATAAGAAGAGTTTAATACTAGATGTTGTGGTGAAATATCGCTAGGATTCGAAACACCCTAGTCTCTACGTATACTGAATTAATTCATTTTTTATGTATGGGATATTGGCAATAAAAAAATGACATGGATGCAAAATATATTGTTCATGAATAACATGAACATTAACAAATTTATGAATGTCACTACTGAATAGAAGGCTAAGCCCATAAATGGATAATAGTAACTGATTTGAAATACCGGTACGATCGAAAAAGATTTTGAGTGAGAGTGGCAATTTTTGAAAACAAACGTGATTTTTCTTGAACGTGATCTACGGTAAATGAACTTGTTGAATTTGGTGAAATATCATACAATAGAAAGTACCAACTCTAGTATCTATTAACGATAATAATGATTATAATAATTATTAGATTCTCTCCCTCTCTCTCTTTTGCACATAAATAATTTATTTGATACCTATCAATCAGGTTTTCGTCCGGGACATAGTAACTCACATGCACAGCTTTGATAAAGGTGTCAGATGATATCCATAAAGCAATGGATGAACGTAAAGTGACCATATTATGCCTTATCGATTTTTTACTATGACTTCTAATAAATAATGGATATTTTTCGGAAATAAATACTGTAATCTATTGATAATATAATTGAATAATTTTTCTCAAGGAAATAACTGCTCCCTTTGGAGATATAAAATATATTATTTTTTGAACCTGCAATACTCTAAATCTGAATCTATTACATTATTATGTAATGATAAATTCAATCTTCTATCACGTGTTTCTAGAATATAAACATTAATATAGTAATAGAAAATGTATAGAGTTATACTAAGAGAGCATTCCTTTTTCCTTTCTTCGTCCTTAATATGCAGATTTAAAAAACCTTACACATACATCATCGCACAATTGAAACGGGAATATTCCAGTCAAATCTGATGAAAATATATTCACGCGTTTCGCTCTAAATGTGTTAGGCCTACATATACATACAGACAAAAGAATTAAGAAAATCCGAGTCAAAAGAAACGCCCTACTGGGGATGGTAACATTTCAAGAATAGAAAACTACAAGTTTGTAGGAGGCCATGAATGTCAGTGACAAAACGAAGGCACCAGAACAGATTCAAAATAGAAGAAGTTGAATCATCTGAATCAGAGTGAAGTTGTAGACCAAAGTCCTCGCAAATAGTGATACAGTAATATGCTTCATTCATGTGGACGCCTTGTCCCATGGAAAAAGAAAAAGGAAATTGACTTACCCATTCCAAGTTCGAAGAAAACAGAGATACACCACTCCTTTAAAATTTATTTTCATATATAATGCGCGCACATACTTACCATATGTACCCAAGCTTAGGTGCACTGGACCTCATCGACCCTCTCATTCTAAATACTGCGTGCTCTAGGCTCACTCCTCCTCTCACCTCTCACCTAGACATACACTGTTTATGATTTGAAATAAAACATGCTTCACAAAAATAGGAGTTACTAAGAGGTATCCTCAACCTATAATTACAGTCCACATGAGAGAGACAGTGAGTATGCCAAAGATATGGTCGGTTTCTATCTCCAGGTGTTTTCTCTGTCTCTGCTTGGTCTTCGTTCGTCTCTCCCCCACACAGAAATACGAATAAGAAAGGAGGGAGAGTCTCGCGCAAAGCCAAAAGAGTTTGCAAGAGATATAGGACTTATACATCGCCTTCTCTTTTTATAAGTCTGTCACTTTGGTTTTCTTAGGCCAAGCTTAGCTGTCTCATAATACAGTAACAAAGATCCGACTTTAAGATTAGCGCAGTCGGCTCCCTCTATAGTGGGGATATCTTTCGATATCCCTTTGCCGTCCCTTTTTAACCATCTTTCTCCCATCTCCCGACGTTTAACTTCGTTTCTCTCCTTGCATACTTTCTTCATGTTCGCTATTATCATCCTCATAAATTTACTACTCAATCCATAAATTTACACTTTCTTTCCCCATAAACTAGTTTCCCTTTAAATGAATGTTTTGATGTGTTTCTATCAAGTACATTGACAGTTTGGTTCAAGTCTAATCTGTGTGACTAACATTACAATTATATCGATCTATTTATATTGAGCCTATTTATTTTTCAAGTAACTTGTAATTACAAGTATTATCCATCGTTGTTTTATAGCAATTTAAAGTTCTATACCTCTAAAAAAACACCCGTTACAACAGAATGGTTGATAATTTCAAGGAGGGCTGTTGTACGTGGGGCGTTGTTGCTTCTCGTATGTTTGTAATCAAATATAATAAGTTAAAATAATACAAAGATAAAAATAATAAAAGAGTCAAAATAATGGCCCTCATTCATCCTCAAATAATTGTGCCAGTCTTTTGGATGGAATCACATTTCATTCAAAATATTAATATGAGAGTATTCAACTTGTTTTCAAAGCCACTGTTTTTCTTCTTTTAACTATAACATACCACAGAAACAATAATTCATCGTCTGAAAACGCGTGATTGAACACAGAATGGTGTCTACACATGGTTAGTAATTAATAACGTAATAAAAACAATAAGAATATTTATTTGCCATTCAATACAAATATATGTACAATAGGCTTTGTCATTGTTTTTAACAAACATAGAAAAACATTTTCATGTTGTCATACCAGACATATTAGTACAGTTCATATAATCATTTATATAATAATATAATTATAATGCTTTTTCTTTTAGCCACTTGGAAATCACTGTCCTATATCTTGATGCCGGTAACTGTTTGACTGCACGAAGTAGAATATAAAACGTAAATGAGCAAACAGTCAATAGAAGTTAAATTTTGGAAGTTGAGATACGCATAGGGCCTATATACCACTTACCTTGTTCACGGCGGGCTGTGCATTCGCGCTTTTGTGAATGAGTCATTTCCGCTCTCCGCTCGACGGCCTGTCCATCTTACCATTGCTCAAAATGCTGAGGATGTGAAGAAAAATCGCAATGCATGTTTGCTAATAAATATCAGAAGCCAATTAAATATCTAGCTAAGACTTTTGATACAATAGATAAGTATAAGAATATACTTTTTACAAAACTTGGAGCAATAGGTTTACAAAATGTCACTTTAATATGGCAGCTTTGTTGATAGGTGACCGCTGGAGGTTAGTTGCACTCCTTCTTGCTGTCTTTAAAATTCATACAAAATAATTTAAAATCGCTTACAAATAACATGCAAAGCAGACAGAGACTGTTGAATTGTTGTGGCAGACTTTAGCCGCACGCCCAGGATGCACTGTAACTAACCTCCAACGGTCACCTATCAATAAAGCTGCCATATCTCAGTCAATATTAGTCCAATCTTAAAAATAAGGTGCCAATCGATTTTTAATTGAATTTACTAAAAAAAGTTATTATTGTAAAATTTTTGTAATATCAATGGTTTTCTATTGGACTGGTCAGTGCACTAACGACTTCCGGACAATTTAAATAATATGACATTTAGATATGTTTCTTACCCAGGTACAATGCCCTAGAATATTGGTAGGGAGTTCTGAAACACTCTGTATACCGAATTGAAACGGGGTTTTTTCAATTCGTTCTTAAAAAAATCCCAGATAACGCAGATTCTGGGCGTATCTTTAAAATATTCTTTTTTCAAATCTGGTCTCAGCGCGCGTCTAGAAGTCCATCTGAACATGCATGCAAAATTTAGGTATAAAGTTTTTGGTTCACTAGATTTTCAGCAGAATGATGAACGAGTTAATTTCAATTTTCTCTCTCTATATAATATAGAGAAAATTATAATATATAATATAATTATAATATCAGCCATGGCGAAGCGTGGTATGCTTGTTTGGTCATCGCCGGGTATATTTTAGGAAATATACCCCGTAACTGCTTGGAGTTCGTAACTGGAAGAGGCAGGCCGAGGATCGAGACAGATGGAGAGGCTATGTGAGGGAGGCCAAGGGTTGTAAAGACCTGTAGAGCTGAGGAGTAAGTAAGTAAGTAAGTAAGGAAATATACCCGGCGATGACCAAATAAGCATACCACGCTTCGCCACTAATATCAGATATCTCACTGACAACTCTCCCAACTCCCACTTTTATAGTAGGGTACTGTGTGTGCTCTCTGACAGAACATCTACAAAATGAGGAGTACCTATTAATGATTTTATAATTTTTACGTTTATTCTTGACGTTTGAATTATAGCGTTTGAAATTCTGAACGGTGAAATATGGTAGCGAGTAGTCGAACATTGTTTCTAGAAATACAGTCGTTTGGATAGTGAACTTTTAATATTATGCATTATAGCACTCGACTCTTTCAGAGACAATTTGATTCCAGATCACGCGCCAAGAGTTCCGTTGACTTACACAGTCCTGTTGTACACTCCTATTTCCCATTGCCATTGCCCTTGCCCTGTACCCACATCTCCATCTTCATCAACCATTCCATTTTCACTGTTTAATAACGTGTCTACTGGATTCGTCTAGCTGCGGGACTCGACTACAGCAGGAAGTGTACGTGACTGCACCCCGTCACACGTGCAGTAGCCCCCCCCCCCATCTAAAACGAATACTACGATTGTATTAATTCCTGTATGAAACCAATATTTCTAGCTTTTAGAGAATTATTATTGTTTTCTTTGTAATTCATGTAATACACATAAATTATTTAATAGGATTTGTAGGTTGAGAACACTCTTGTTTACCAACCCATTGAAATGTTTTGTTACATGGTAGTTTATATTTTCTATTGAATAAAATGTGCTCCATCCTACAAGGTAAAGATTACTTGGAAAATTGGATTCAACAAATTCTTAATTCTAAATGCATATTGATTTGTGTAATGTGAAGAGTATTTACAGCAAGAGCCGCCACTGTAGTAAGCAGTGATCGCAGTAAGAACTGATGGCTCGATGAACCTGAAACTGATTTCAGGTTCAGTAAGAACTGAACGGTAAGTTTGGAATATACGGTACATTGTTTGAGTGCTTTGAGGTTGATTGTCTCTTATGGATTATGGGTGTCATCATTGAATATATATCCTTTGGATATAATTATATTCAATGGTGTCATCCAATGCCCTTTCTCATCCTCAACGCTCTTCTGTGCTGAGCCCATCTCTTCGTTTTGCAGTAAATTTTGTTTCTACAAAATAAAATTTTACTCATATTCTTAAAATAATTTGAAATCTATATCTAATGCTTACAAAATGACGTGATAATTCCAATGGATGATATTCTTTAATCCTCTCACTTGATTTTAGCTTCCTTGTTTTCATGGTATTCTCAGTTAGTTATCAATCTAGTTTGATTGATCAGTTTGACTATTTCCAGTCCACCAATTGAGGCGGGATATTAGCCTTTGTATCGCTTATCATCAGTCACGCAGAAATTAACCAATGAAGGATTCCAATCAGCTGTCTAATTCACAAAAGAAAACAGGAAGAAAGCTTCTCGGATTTCCGTTCCCAAGATTCGGTTCTGAACTGTTTCTAAGTTAAGAAACTTATTATCTACTAATACTACTAAGTATAGCAGGGTTCTTTTAACTTGTCAGAAAACAGCTGATTTAAAGTTAGTAAACGAGCGTTCATCAATCAGCTGTTTCTGACAATTTTAAAGAATCCTGCTATACTAGTAGAAATAAGGCCTATAAAGAAAGAAGGAAGTACCGCAAATACAGTGCTTGGGTAGTGAATAATAATCAACACAGTTCTTTCGATATGTTCCAAATATTTGTTCTTATTCATCTTCATCTACTTAACCTATTACAAAACCGTTCATATTCACAAAAATATTTATAAAATGACATAAATATATAAATATAGTTCTACAGTATGTACCAACTTGTATTTTGTCTAGTAGGTCATCGTCTTATCCTACTTATACGTAAAGGCTAACTGTGTACAAAAGTTGCACTGCTCTAGTTCAATAACAATGCATTTTTATAAAATTGAAATTTGGAATTGCTCATATTGCTATTGAACTAATAAGTTGGTCCACTGCTGAATATCATTACATACTATATTTTGGTTCCCATGAACAGTATCTGAGTTCAATACATAGGCTAATTCGAGGCGAAATCTATGTGATAACAAAATTGCTTGTTTTGAAGATGAAAGTGAACGGTGAGACTGCTAAATAGCACAATACTCCAGTAGAATGAGTAAGCAGTATTTTTCAAAAATCACATCATTTAGAAGAATTTCAACGGTTTTTTCTATGATAACATTAAGGATGATTAAAATAATAATAGTAATAAATCAATTACAATAAAAATAACTAACTCCGAACACCTTATTAATATATTTATTAAGTATTCATATACCAAAGATGAGCTTGAATGAACTAGGTAGATCTCTGAGAGCCAGACCAAAGACCATACATTTTACACTATTTCTTCAATCAAACATGTAAAATCAACGTCACACTTGAGATTCGATTTAATTATTTACCAGCCATTCAAGTCATCTTTAAACATTTTAAACCATTGCAACAGCTCTATCATGGCAAGCAATCATATACAATCAAATAGTATATTACGCTAAAAAACCGGGAAATAGGTGTTTACGGTATGAGCATATAGGTAGTTCCAGGGTGAGGTTCGCCGAGCCTGGGAAGCTAGGCGAGTACCGTAAACACCTTCCTGCGTACGATACTTTTCGCCACACTACGGTCCGTCGCACATGGAGGGGTTGAGAACAGACTCAAAATAGGTACAACATTAAAACAAATTCAAATAATGTTGAGGATGTTGAAATACATATTTTATATTCATATAAATTTATTGAAACAAATGATATATATAGTGAAATAAACTTACTACTAATTTTCTGTAGATTAAATTTCTGTTTAACCTCAATCCAACCCTGCTCAAAACAGTATTGACAATAATTTATGGGATCACCTAATTCTCCGTTTCATCCCTTCGTTTTCAATCTCTCCGTATGCTGAGGCTCTATCAGCAATTAATTATATTTCATAATGAAGAATTATATTTGATCATTTATAATCAATGTAATGGGCCTAAATATAGTTATAGGCCTAATCTTATTCAAACCAACTTGTTTCCTGTTCAGTTTCCATACTCCAGCTGATTTTACCAATCTCCAGCTATTTTACCTATCTCTAACCGACACTCACCTGTAAATAATGGCTTTCCAGTCTACATAGTGAACAGGAAACGGCTTCTTACCGTGTAGTGTGGCGAAAATTGTTTAAAGTTCCACTTTACTAAATGAAGTTGTGGATATTTTTTTAATTTTTTAGCTGTGCAAGCTTGTCATTATATACTTGGATAATAATGATATTTCCATTCAATTTATTATTATATAATGATGAGTGTTGGGAGTGGATCTTTGGCCAATTTATTACGAGTAAGTCGGGCGTACTGAGAAATTTCAATACATAAAACTAATGTAGTTACAAATTCCAGGTCATGAACATTCTTCAAAATTAAAGAATAATTACGGTGACAATAATAGGCGTAGCGTGGGCCATGAATTTGGGGGTCACAAATCAAAATTAGGGTAATACGAGCCGGGAAGCGTACTACAAAACGGTACTTTCATATAGTAGTCTACTGAATGAAATGCTCAGAAATCACTTTGTGTAGGACTAAACAGAAACAATCAAGTACCACCAGAAATTTATTTTATTTAGCAGATCTCAGCATTTTTTTCTACAAGATGTTGGGGGGGGGGACACGTGCCCCCCCAGCGCGACGCCTATGGTGACAATAGTCAACAAAAAAAAATAATAAAATGATAGAAAGATAGCTTCAAGTACATTTTCTATATTCACAAAATTGTTCGCAATGCAACCAACAATAGACTTAGAAATAACGATGATAATAATACAAAAATCACAACCATAAAAATACATAGATAACTACGAGATTCTTCGACTCTTCAAATAATTATCATTAGTATAGAAATCTAAATCGTAGGTCAAATTTTCAATGAAAACTCTTGATCACCCAAATTCGTACCAAAATTTCATAAAAAGAACATTGAAGAAAAGAAAAGAATAATTATAGTGACATAATTTTAAATCGAGAACTGATGTGAGAATAATACTTAACACACTGATGGTAACACTTGACACACACACTTCACACCCCTAAAGAATTATTGAATGTTTCTTCAGAAGTGTCAAATATACCAACACATTTTCACCTATTCAGCGAAAAGCTTAAGAAATTGGCAGATCAAGATGCAATTTGAAGCAGCTGCCACGATCACATAAATTAGAAATCAGAAAAGATGAAAAATGTACGTTATTAAGATTTTATTTGCTGCCTATTGTGTGTATGTATTTAATACTGTTGGGTTACCTCTCTGGTTTTGTATCCTTGTCTACTCAATTTTGAATAGAATTTTATGAACTATTCACTTGCAATTATTCCATTTACAATAATCTAAAATATATTTTGAAAAATACATATAATATATACAAAAATAATTCTCCCAAACAAGTCTAATTTATGGGAGATCATTCTTATGATCTGTTAAAAAGAATCATATTCGGTAGCCTATGCTACCAAGAAATACACATTTGATAAAATGGGTAGAAAAATTACAAATCTCGAGATATTATTGCTGATCAGTCTTCACTAATTTTTACTTTATGATTTAATACTTTAATACAGTATAAATATCTTCACAAATAAAGTAGCAAAGGCAAGAATTTTGTCTATAACTATGATTGAATAACACTTATTTGTTGATCAGGCCATTTTTAATACATACAAATCATTTCGCTCTTGTTCTGATGGTATGAGAGATAGCAAAACTCTATAAGAATCTTATTGGATTACATCTTTCAAGCTAAGAAGATTCTTCAAAAATGTGAACTGCATTGAATCTCATCAATCCTGCGACATTTCAACCTCAAACTAATAATACATCACACATATGAAAAAGCAGTCATTATTGGAAAAATGTCAATTTTTATGAAATTTTTGGATTATTGCAATCAATATTACACCTATGGATTCTTGAAAACTATTGTATAAGTACTTTTACTTGATTGGGTAACAAGTAATCATATCTTTTGTTGCAGCATAGGCTGCTCTTCATAAAACTATCTAAAGCTTACAATGCCTTGCATAATTCCTCTTATTCAATAGGATTTTTCCAAACATTTTGTTATTGATCAAAATCTTATTGCTGAATTTCCATTAAACATTAGTTTAATGATTGAGAAGTAATCCATTATTCGTAGTGTCCAGGTTATGGATTCAATAATAATTTTATTTACTTTGGTGGAACAGTATTGACCAAGTTATGAAATCCTACTGAGGATGCACAAGTAACATTGCCTTGATCACTACATTGTCCTCTCTCAACTACTGTAGCAAGTTTTTCTCACATCTGCAAGAATGACACTGAAATCTTCATCAGACTTCATTTGAGCTTGTCCATTTGCTGTGGCAACAAGTGGCTGCATATGGGAGCCATGCAGGGCAGCATACTGCTGTTGCTGTTGCTGCTGCTGCTGCTGTTGTTGTAGATGTTGTTCTTCAAGATTGGGGGTAAGATCGAGCAGTCCCTGGTTGGTGTAGGTTGGAATTGTGGGAGATGTACTGTAATGAGTTGTGTAGTGTGGTGAGTGGTAAGATGCCGATGGTAGGTGAGTAAAAACCTGATGTTGCTGCTGCTGTTGCTGCTGGTGGTGGTGGTGATGATGATGATGGTAATTGTGGTTACTGTCCAAAAGCATGCCACTGGGTGCTGCTGAGTCAATCAAGTGATGCTGTGACAATGCACCTGCACCTACCCCAATCCCTGAGCCACCAATCACTGAGGAATACTTCAGGTACTTGTCAAACTCTAGAGAATCGATTCCAATAGTTTCAGGCCCCAATCCACTTGAAACTAGTTCACAGTTGTCGGACAGCATACCAGCTGATCCCGGATCGTAGGATATCATTTGTGATGATGTCTGATGAACAGGACTTTGCTGATGTAGATAAGATGTCATACGGCTGTTTGATGCTGGACCTGGACTTCCACCAGTACCTGACAACAATCAAATGACATGATTAGCTGCTCAGAACACATTATTCAATTATCAATTTCAGATGATAATTCATGTGTGTTGCATAGGAAACATGAATGATGAATAAGAACATCTATTCAAGTTGAGAACCTATTAAAATTTCTTTTGTATAAAGTGTTAAATATTACTATCCTAGAATAAAGAAGAATTATTAATGTTTATTGAAGATTTTTTATTTCTTGTTCCAGTTACTCTTAACATAGAATTGCAATAAAATACATTAATATAATCAGGAATATTTTTAAAAGGAAATGAATTAGTAAGTAAATATAAATGAATTAAGTTAAAATGAGTAAGTTAAACAGTAAATGAATTACTGTATATCCATTATTACTATAGAGCTTTTCTACTAAGATTCCTCAAATATCCAAACCGAAGAGACTATTGATATTACTAATTCGTAGCATTATTTAGGAAGAATGAACTACAAGAAAAATGTAAGGGGAGAGGGCTAGGGGGCTAGGTGAACGCGAAAAAAACGGCAAAATAATTTTGTTTAATATTATAGGGTAGGCCTAGTTTGAGTAGGCAGAAGCGAGGAGGCGGCAAGTATAAAACAGAGCCAGTGTGGCTCGGGGCATATCCTTGGGCACTTAAGAATCGCTTTATAAAAATGTATAAACGAGTAAGGCGCATGCGCAAATGAAATACTAGCGTTGGGCGGACAAATGCACGTATTTAGAGTCGAATTAATTATAAAGAGCGATAAGAGATCTTGTACCCTCCCATTTGCCGCTCAGATATAGTTGAAAATAATGTATAGATATTAAAATGAAGTTCAGGAGAACACCGGCGGTACATAGTAAAGTTAGAATGCTTTAGAACGGGTTTGAATTGGGCATTAGTGGGGGTAACAGAGATGTTCCCATCTCGATCTCACTTTTCTTCCAGCCGCTTCTCTTCGATGCTCAAAAAATGTCTCCTAATTCACATCTTCATTGTAGGCTATTCTTTAATTCAGAAGTTTTCTTACTTCTAGAACTAACAAACACTTTTTTCAACTATAGTGAAAATCGCGAGTCAAAATGAGCATTTCATTCAATAATTGAAAATTGATTAATGATATTTTTAAAGAAACTAGGAAGTTGTTTTTCAGTGCACTTGTATCGGGTGTATGACTCGGTGATAATAATACGTAATAAAAACCATTGAGTTTGATAGGCCAGGATTGATATGGTAGGGCGTACTATGGCTGTCTACACAGATCTGAGTCCGAGAGCCCTCAGTCCTCACGTTTTATTTTAAAATTGTGTTGAATACGAATATCAAGCTTTGAGAACTTGTAGCTGTTGAATTTGAACAGGAGAATCAAGAGAGTTGAGTTCACTTGGAATGAAGTACGGTAGAAAATTCAAATTGTGAAGAATAATCAATTTCTTCTGAAGTTAGCCTATTTGAATTGTACTTGTTTTGAACGAACTCAATTTGCATTGTTTAACCATAGAATAGCCTATGCATTGTTTGCAAGAAAAATTATTTCGAAGAATAGCAAGGAACCAAGACATATATTGGATTAAGGGAAATAAGGCGAAATTGATGATAATAGTTTTTGGTAAACTATTAGTAGTATAGATTTGGTCGAGATTATTAATTGACCCACCTTACTTTAGTATCCGGATAGGGAGTACGGCACTTTCAAGTTGATTTTCATAAAGTGAATTATTATTATTATAAAATCAACTACAATTATTAAATTGGAAAACATTCAAAATACCGACCAATATAATTAAACAATATTACATTGTTCATGAGGTGAAATTGACATGATCTATACTACAACTTTCACTATTTAATAATTATAAATACTTATAGGTTTGATGATGATTATGATGATGATAATAGTAATTATAATAATAATAATCAACTATTTTCTATTATATTACCGAATATAAACTTATTTTGATACACTTTATAATAACATTATAATGACAGTGAACTAGGTAGTTCAGTCTTCACCCTTACACCGCAGAAATCTGATCAAAGTTATCGTGGTAACTTTGGGATTCCTAATAAATTACTGTTCCTGGACATTTCTCAAATATTGATCTGACTACTCTGTCGAAAAAACTTGGTTTTTGATTCACTAATTTTATCATTTGATCAATTCATCAAAATAGTGACTCATCTATCCAGAGCATCGACTAACTTTGCTGGAAAAAGGTGCTTACTAAATGAGCACGAAAGTTTCGCAATGTTCTACCACAAAATGTCTAAGAGAGTGCTACTCCTGTTATATTGAAAAATAAACTTAATAATGTAAATTAAATTAAAATTAAATTAAATTAATGAAAATAAATAATTGATGGAAAAAGAAAAAGCTTGTAATTCGCTAATATCAATGCCTTCAATAGGATTTTATGTAGGGTATCGAGATTCAATCAACTTCATTCATTAATTTTGTGATCATTAGTTGATTGATAGAATTTGGATGATTTAATTGTCTAAGTTGGTATTTTTGCTTGAATTTTTATTCTTGACATATGTTTAATATATGTTTAGAATGATGAGTTCTTTTTGAGAAAATAGCCTCTGTAATTCGCTAATATCAATGCCTTCAATAGAATTTTATGTAGGGTATCAAGATTCAATCATCATTAGTTGATTGATAGAATTTGGATGATTCAATTGTCTAAATTGGTATTTTTGCTTGAATTTTTATTCTTGAAATATGTTAAATAGATGGAGGCCTACCTGCTGTATGCGTTTGAGCTTGTGATTGGTACTCCGGAGTCCTAGTGCCATGTGCGTAGAATACGGGAGGCCTTGGACTGTTGTAGTGTAGGCCTTGGTGGGAGGTAGGTGTAGCGGTACCCAGGGCCTGCTGATCCTGTGACGTCGCTATTGGAGGATAGAATGTACCCGTAACTATACCCGAGTGCTCGTATGTTCCCAGAAGTCGCTGGTTCGTACACATCATCACCATACCTACAGGAAAATGCCTTCTATTATTTGTAATTTATATAATACAGTACTTGTAATTCAATATCATCTTACAATTTTATTGGACATATCTTATCACGATCAAATCTGACTTGATGGTCGGTGGTTTTATGCAAATTATTAAATTATACTTTAGAATCTTCTTCAACTATAAATCTATAAATTTGAGCTTAAATCTCGACACTATATTGTTATAGATATGGGCGCTCAGCTGTGGACTGGGCTGGGTGAGGAGGAGCAAGCATCCGGCTACTCAACCGTGCATCAATAGAGACTGTCATATATCTATTGAAATTATTGTTTCCACACTAGAATAGACGACATGCAGTCAAATTTTACTGTAAATAACATAAATGTTACTCACTGGACTGAAGCGCTTTCAAGTTCCTTTGAACTCTTTTTCAACAGTCAATTGTCAATTTCAGTCAATTTCAACAGTCTATTGAAATGCCTCACACATATAGTTATATGGCTGTTATGAATGTTTAGCTAGAACATTCCTGAATGTTCTTGTACTTTTTAGATGTTTCTACACAATAATTTGTTGTTTACTAGAAATGAATAGAATTCTCTAGATATTTCCTTAGTTGTATAATATAAAGGCTAGGAAGGTTTTCGAGTTAGTCAGTAGTCAGTTGAGTTGTAGTTGAGAAGTTAGATGTGAGTTGAGTGAGACAAGGTGGTTTAGTGTCAGTTTATGTATATAGTATGACAGTTTATTGTAATAATTTTGTGAAATAGACAGTTTTACATAGAGTGCCAGTTTATGTGTATGGTGATAATCCGTGGCGAAGCGTGGTATACTCATTTGGTCATCGCCGGATATATTTCCTATAGGAAATATTTCCCATGGAAAAAATAGATTTCCTATACATGTACATTTCCTAGACATTGAACAGTTAATTGATGTATAGTAGCACTCTTGCCTGTAATAGTTTCAGTAGTCTCTGAGTTTGTGTGTAAACTGCTCAGTTTATTGATTGGTGTATCAATAAAGAACAGTTATCACTTTTTGTGTTGCTAGCTTATTTTGTAGTACAAAGTATGTACTCTTAACAATATAGGTTCCAAGATCGAATATGAATCTTTAATCTTTCCAACTATACTAAATCAATTAAACTCTGTTTTGGTTTTGGTTTTAGTTTAGTTTTTGGTTTACAAAGTTCTAATGTGAGATAACCATTCTTGTACGAATAATAATAATACGAGTCTATCGTTAGTGCTTGTCTATTATATGGAATAGTGTAGTGTAATCAATCACAAATTTAGTGCTTTGCATGAAAATTGTGAATTTTAGTATAATGAGACTGACCTTTGGCGACGCCCATAGCTGCAATAGCACTAGTGGCCTGTGGCGGATAACTAGCCGGCCGGTAACTGTTCCTCGACGCATAGTAACTGCTACTGCTCGGCTCCTGGTGATAAGCAGCCGATTGATTGTGGTGATAGGCCGTCAGCCGCTGCTTGCTATTAGCTGCGTGATCTGCAGCAGCAGCAGCAGCAGCATTGTTGTAAGCCAAGTGATCCTTGTCTTGATCCATGGGAGACATTTCAGGAGTAGGCAGAGGATTATCCGACGATGAGTCGACAAGTCGAGTGTGCGAGTCTTCGTGCAGGTCGGGCTCAGGACTGCAGGTCGGAGATGATTCCGGTGTTTGCAGGCCGACCGGAGAGCTGTTGTAGTTGGCGTAGGTGGCAAGCGGGAAGTAGCCGAATGCCGCCGCCGCCGACTGCGGATGCTTGCTGGCCCCTGGACTGGAGCCGCCCTGGCCTTGGGGTGCGGGTGGACTGGGGCCTCCACCGGGCACTCGCTTGTTGTGCTTGCGACGTCGCGGCCTGTACTTGTAGTTGGGGTGCTCCTGCATGTGCACCACTCTCAGTCTTTCAGCCTCTTCCACAAACGGACGCCTATCTTGAGGTGTCAGGCTCCGCCATTTCTTACCTAAAACACAATCATCACTTATTAGTCATTATCTACTACATTCGAAATGCAACAAAAACAGCTACAATTTAATCAACCCATTTATTCAACCGGTAGACGGTAGTATGCGATTCCCACCTCAATAGAAAACTGAATCTCATTTAGTACAATGGTGGACAGTTCATGTCAGAATGACAACCGCTTGGGATCTGGGATGTACTACCTTAGCTCTATAGCAGGATCCATTTAACTTGTCATAAAACATATGATCGACGAGCATATGATCACAATACTTAACCTACAAATGCTGAATCTTTTGAAAAGGTCTTTAAAGTTATTCTTTGACTTCTTTAAAAAGGTCTTTTAAAGACTTTAAGACTTCAAGCCTGATTATTGTGTCGAAATCACTGTTTAATTATTACTGGAACAGCTGATTTCTGACAAGTTAATTGGATCCTGCTATACATCGCTACATTCTGTGCCTCAGACTCTGCCAAGGACCAATCAAGCAATCCTAGTTGAATCCTATTTTCCGATTCTCACCTTCGTAAGAACGTGAGGAGACAAAAATAATTATATTTCGAGCAGTTCCAGTTTTATTGCAATGATAAAATTCATCTATCCAGTTGTCTACTTTCTCAAATTACATCTCGATGCCTATATCGTCACTCATTTTATTCTCATGCTAATAAGAAACGGAAAGATGAAAAATGAGACAATCCGGTGGAGAATGACTTATGATCGAGGTGAGATATGAGGAGAAGTGTTGTGACAGGTATCAAGACAGACAGACAAAAGAGGAGAGAAGAGAGAGAGAGAGCGCGCGAGAGAAAGAGAGAGTATGTGAGTGTGTGTATCTGTGAAAGAGGGAGAGTCTCTCGTCTCCCAGAGTTCCAATCGGGTGTGGGAGTATCCACAAACAAATGTCTAGTCTTCCAGAACATATTCGACTAAATAGATATATTGACAATTGGGAACGCTTGCCTCAAGTTGCAGAGGTCATCCAAGATTTCAAGCGTCGTGATTGATGGTTCGAAAACGAATATACAAGGCTTAAAAGTTTTCTTCTTTTTTTAGTTTGCCTAATTTTTTCTATACTGCTACATGCGCACGTAGATTTTCAACATATTTCGACATTGTTTCAATTCAGGGAAAAATCAGAATACTGAATTTTCAATAACGTATGTGAGTTAAAAGTGCAACAAAGAAGCCTCCTGCATCTTGAAATAAATTAGGACTTGGTGAGATTAGCTCGTGGGAGAGAGCAGGTTAATTGGAAATTGTATCAAATAAACTCCTGAAGTTGCTATTACTTTTGAAAAAATTTTCTCTGAAGTTTATCAATAATATAATTTATTGCAAATTATAACATGGAATACTTTATCTGTACCCTCTACTTATAATTAATTGGATATCTAGACAGAATGAACATTCACATTGGTAAAAATGCCAATTTTAAAATAATATGTACTGCCTAGTGTAACAATCTAGCAGCTCTCTAGTGGCGAAGTGTGGTATACTTATTTGGTCATCGCCGGGTATATTTCCTATAGGAAATCATGAGCTCTCATTGGTTTATGGTGGCATGGGATTCCTTACAGTGGCATTTCTTAGAACACAAATTTCAAGCGTGAACTTGCCTACAAACAATATGTTGTGCATTATTGTTAAATTCTGTTACTTGTATCAATGCAGATATGTTATTTGTTACATGTTGCTTGTATTTGTTTCCTTTAACGATAGAATGTAAATTCTGTTTCTTGTTTTCTATTACTGTGAACCTCTTATGATAATGAAATTGAATGCCGATGCTTATTGAGCTCCGAATGGTACATTTAAAAAGTTCAACTCATTCTTGGAGATATTTGGTCCATTGTCAAGCTTTCAATATTATTATAACCTAAAATAAGTTTCAAGCAGTAGATCAATTACGTCCAATGAACCTGGCTAGATCAGAGCCAGAGCTGTTGCTTATCAAACCGGAACGGGGGAGGGGGGAGGTTCAAGATAGAACGAGGAAGGGAGTTGATAAGCAAAAACCTTTTTTGAGCGAGCAAATGAGATATAACAACGCTCTTCAATACTCCGACACCAATAGGCCTACTAATATGTCGTCAATATATTATAGTTTTCGATGCTCCGGGCGCCACACATCTCTATACACATACATATCGAAGGAACAGAGAGCTATATTATGAAAAGTAATAATAATAATAATATGATATCTCAACGGTGGTCCGCGGTCTTATCGGTATAAAAGATCTGTACAATGGTTAGAAGATCGGGTATGCAGCCGTCTCTAGCTAGTGTCAGTTCTCTTTCTTTCTCTCTTCTTCTCCTTCATTGTTAATTCTCTTTGCTCCTTTCCTCCTACTACTTCTCCATTAATTTGTTTTGCAGGTGTGCGATATTGGTCCACTCTCATCATCATCATCACTGCTCATCTACTTTGACCCGAACGAGTACAATACAATAACATGACAAAACAGGGCTTAAATAAATTCCTAATAAGGATTTTTTTTATTCATTACTTATTAGAAGAAAGCAAGTGAATTTTAGAATTGGTGCTGTGGAAAATAACACAAAAAAGCAGAAATGGTATTATTAAAATTAATAGTACGTATATGAATTCAGTTGCAGAGGACGGGAGTCATGAATTATTATTATTATATATGAAGCATACACACAAAAATTAAAATGAAGTCCATACCAACCTATGGTGCCTCAACACGATTTCTAATGAGGTCACCTAACCACTTTTTCCATTTTTGTATTGTATTTATATCTTGTATTATTGTATCGTTTTTGGAAATTGTGAGTAAATAAATGAAATGAACCTTATTGAAGCAAAAAACAGTTTCAACTTGCAGAAGAAGCAGATTGTAGAGGGAGAAGATAATTTAGAGAATGGAAGAATGTATTGAATTGGGAAGTGATTGGCTTTGTGGTCGTGCCGGTGCCTAATCGCAAGATTAGATAAGAGACTTGCACCTGTTATTTCCATAGTAAGGGTGACCACTTCAGGCCTTTTTCCGCTGAATGAAAAAATCGCTTCCCGGTGGTTCGGAATCCACCTAAGGATGATCTGTTTTGCTTAAACGTTTTGTTTTATTACAGATTGAAGAGGGAAATTGAAGTGTTATATTATCATTTTTTGCTGTGAGATCGACATCTTAAAATTACTCTTAGCATAGAATTTTGGTAAAGTGGAAGCGAATCCTAAGCAATGTATCAAATATAAATTAAAGAGTTTTGAGCGAATGAGGCATTTCATTGAACAAAATATAAATTACTCTCTTTATACTGCAGTTATTTCGATCCATTATCTAATATAAATTCAATTTTTAGTCTTCCATGGATATATATTTCTTTGTTTTGTTATTGGTATGACAACTTTTGACTCTTTTGAGCAATGCATGATTCACTCGGATATAAATGTACATCTGAATATCGTAATCGACTATAAGTAAGCCACTGTAAATCATTTTATGAATGAATTGAATATGTTCACTCTGAACCATGATATTCAATCATGTTCATTTATAACAATAATAAAAATTAATATCTGATTGCCGTATCGATCGAAATCAATGCTAACCCTTAAAGGGAAAAAAGGAATTGCAAGTTGCTGAATCAAATGCAGGAAAGAGCAGCGTTTAAAGCAACGCCTCCATATCTATCCCCACGTAACCGAACGGAGCTATAAATTTCCAATTAAATTGCAAATTCTAAACGATTACCGTAACTATTGCATTGCAATCTTTTAATGAGAATACAGTGCGTTTCTATTGTTGTTGGTGGGCGGCCTCTTCCAACTTTCACCCTTCATTATCATAAATTATTGTCAACAATAATAAGGTTGTAGAAGATTAAAAAAAGTTTCTTTTCAGTTCAAGTACGTTCTACTGTATAGTAAAATTTCTTCAATTTGGCGGATGGATCAGCTGATTACAAATGGGGAAACAGACAAATAATGTTCTTTGTCTGTCTCCAAAAACATGTACTAAATTACTAAATTTACCAATTTACTAAATTACTGAGCACATTTTTTTCACATATAAAACATATCAATATGAATAAGGTGATGATTGAATAAAATAAGAATATCATTCGAGGGAAGGGGGGGCAGTCGGAACAATATTCGGTCGGAGCACTCAACACCGTCGTCTATAGTCTACTCCACTTGAAGCACTCGTATTCAAGCGGATTAAAGAACCCGTGTTCCTTGATATCTAGAACACGATATTGAAGAATGCCCTCTTCGCAAGTAACATAAATGACTTTACACACTTTGGAAAAAAACAATTTTTGTTGCTTATATAAGTTTGCCCTAGTTTCTATTAGATTTATGCCGATTTTTTTCTCTTGGATCTCGCCCCCCCCTTTGGATCCGCTACTGTATGCCACGGCTTTAACTTTTCGATACAGCTCCTAGATCTGGACCAATCAGAATCCAGCATTGATTCCAGTTCCGTATCCAAAAAATGAAATCAGCTAATTTGATCAAAATATCGCTGTAGTGATGCGAGAGTAACTGTTCACTTTTTCTTTTGTCGTTAGTCTATACTGTCATAGTCATCATCTAGAAATGATTCATGCACTGGATTATCAATTTTAGGGTTCACATTTGTAGAGACGTATTAGGTACAGCCACAGGTATCCATGCACAAGTTGAACATAACCTAACAATGATGGCAAGTGAAAAAAGAGAATGTGGCCAGTAAAAGAGGAATTAGATGAGGAAGTTTAGCATTGGCAGTCACCGATTGTCACCCAGTCTTCCTGTGAAGGGGCGAGGGGCAGGCATTCGAAAGACGGCATAACTCCGAAAGAGAAAAAGAGCAAGATGCCATTTCTCTTGCACAAGAGATGCGTTGAAAGGAAGAGATCGTCTTATCTGATGATGTTGAGAGGAAACAAAAAAGGAATTGCCGAAATCTATCTGGTAGCTGAAACGATAAATTCTTGAGGAAACGCTTTAAATTAAGGTAAACACGCACACGCACACACACTAATCACCTCTTCCTCTCACCCATCCATGCTTTTCATTAGCTGCTTTTCTTTCTAATGTTCAGTGCTCGTTCAGACTTTCTGGAAGAAGATTTTGACAACACTTATATAGGAACGACATAACAACCAGACACGGCTCTAAATTCTAATATCTTTATTCGGTCTCATCCAAACTATATTGTAATATACAACATGTTGCATACTTGGAATAGCTGTTTACAAGATATGATTTCATAAGACAAGAACACAAGGATTTTGTTGTTGAGAATATTTCCTGCTTACTCACAGCCATCTAGGATTTCTAATCTCACACAAAAGACCAAGTTATAGAGACCTGAATTTCAGGGGACGACTTTAATAGGTGAATGAGAAACGAATCGAAGTACAAGGTGATTCAGATAAGTCAAAACTCAAATAGTGAATGGATCACGAAAACGTTTGACAATATCATAAACAATGTTTTTTAAAAGTTGCTTTAAAAAGTAGTATTTTTGGTTACTTAAACTTATAAAATATAGATTATAAGTTATAATACTCTCAAAATATTCACTTAATGAGAATAATTTGATAGTCCAAAGCAGATCCAAAGCAGCTTCAATGACAATAGAAGGGAGTAGGTTAGCATCATTGAATATTTTTGGTTACTTAAACTTATAAAATATCGATTATAAGTTATAATACTCTCAAAACATTCACTTAATGAGAATAATTTGATAGTAGTCGATCGGCTACTGACAAGTAGAGTTGGGGGAATGTGAGCATGACAAGCAACTGAAGTCACCCGGTTTCGATCTTTCCAAAACTCCGCAACTCTGATCTTACGATTTCGGTTTCCAGGTGTGAATACGAATAGTGCCTAAGGCACAACTCATACGTGGATACTCAGCGACACGAGAACAAACAGTCATGTGTGACGCTCACACGAGACGATTCCTCTTCCGTACTCATAATTTAAAAACACTTGTGAGTTGTCTTAGCTTCCAATAATGCTGCTCTCTCCGTGGTGAAGCGTGGTATACTTATTTGGACACAATAAAATTCGTACTTCCAATTTTAAAGGTATCCAGATAAGAAACACAATCTGTTGATGAAGTGTTCTTGCAATGTATATTTCTTGTAAGTTATCAACTGTGGAAAATAGTTTCAAATTAATGATATCCTTGCACTGCATTTCATAGGGCTTCCGTTCTTGGACATCAAGATCCACATTCTCATGTGTCACCACAGTTGGAACAGGTGAAGATGTTATTTTTTGAACAACCGTGTTGTAGGAAATGTTTCCTTGGAAATTGAAGGGTTGTTTGGAAGAGTTGCACAAGGAGCGGATATAAAATTTATCTGGAAAGCTCGACGCATGACCGCAAAAAAATCGCTATTACAAAAAATGCCTCCACGACGGACGATATGGGTTGAACACTCGAGCGAGCCATGGCTGCCAAATATCCCGATCCAAACAACCGCTGGCCTCCAAAGCAGCTTCAATGACAATAGAAGGGAGTAGGTTAGCATCATTGAATATACAATATATCCTTTAGGGTATATATTCAATATATATAGCATCCAGCATCTTCGAGATCACAATGGTGCTAATTCGTTTGAAAAGGTGTTGGAAAGTGGGCTCCATTCAGTTTTTTCTACTGTTGACCATTTTTTCAGCTACCTAAAAATGACAATACGACCACTATTAGGATAGAATAGGATGACGTCACTCATCCAACTGCCGGCTGCCAAATTTATTGTTTATTATTGAAACTCATTAGGCTCCAACTCTCCCCCTCCCCTCACTTCCTCTTCATCCTATTTTTTAAATAATTCTCATTTTGAACAAGAGAAAGGATAGTGAAGGATAGAATAGAATAGAATAGAATAGAATAGAGAATAGAATAGAATAGAATAGAATAGAATAGAATAGAATAGAATAGAATAGAATAGAATAGAATAGAATAACTTGTAACTGAAGATCAATGTTTTAATAGTCTAAAGTGTGAATAGTCTAAAGTATAATTTTTAAAGTCTTTAGGATGCGTTCATGTCAGAGCTGTGATTAGCGATCCCAGCTGTGATCCTAGCAGCGCCTAGATAATATTGACGTGTTTTCTAATAAGCCTGTTTATGTCGAAGCTGCGTTGTTAATTGCTCTTGGGTCCTGACCATCGATGAGAGCGTTGCTAGGATCACAGCTGCTGGGATCGCTAATCACTTCGCACTTAATTAGATCGGATTTCCAAAAGATTCATACAAAACTTGCATTTTTGCAGCGTTTTCCTGCGTTTTATTAGTTTTTATAATAACTAATTGAAAGAAAATGTTTAAATTTGTTACTCAGGTTCAGCTAGGGTACTCCCGAAATTACGCCAGAAATCGACGTTTTTCCAGTTTTTCTTTGCGTTTTTGCGGATTTTTCAAGATCGACTGAACTAAGAAACCGTTGCGAAGCGTGGTATACTTAACCGGTCATCGCCGGGTATATTTCCTATAGGACATATACCCGGCGATGACTTTGCGTTTTGCCACGGATTTTCAAAACTTGATACACAGGTTCAGCTGAGAAAGAATTGGTTCAGAGAATTTCGGAATTATCTCCTAATTATTAAGGGCAACATTGACGTCTTACCAGTTATTCATTGCGTTTTTCCAGATTTTTCAAGAACAACTGAAATAAAAAGGTTCTAACTTGATACTCAGGTTCAGCTAACGCATTGAAAATAATCGTTCAGTGGAATCTAGAATTATCAGATTCCTAATCTATACTGAATCATAGATATACAGTTTCATAGATGAAAGCATTGAATATTATTGGAAAGAGGTAATAAATTCCATCTATACTGATAGTATGAGAGGAGGAAAAATCAAACTGAATTAATAAAAAGGAAATAAATTGAAGATGGAGACAAAGTTTCTGGATACATCGATAATATTCGATGCCAGAAAGGCTATCGATCACCCTATCTATCCTTAGGCTATCATACATCTATCTATCTATCTATCTAAAGGATGAAGAGAATGCATCACAAAAAGTATATGGGATAGAAGAACGGAGAAAAGGGCTCGAATGAAAAGACGGAGAATTTGAAAAAGTGCCCTTGCAGAAGAAAACCAGTAAGCAGGTAATGTGTACACTTCTACGCGAATGAGAGTAAGAAGCTCTCGGAGAAGAGGTAAGAGTAGAGAAGCTCTCTTCTACCGCTTGCGTATCCCTTTCTGTATAAAGCAAGCCACTGCACATAGCCTTCAACTTCAACCTGTCCAGCCAGGCACCAGCAGAGCTACTACTGTTGCACACTGGCAACTGGCGTGTTTCCTTTGTGGGTAAGCTTCCAGATTAGCATCTCCGCCAATAATTAGCATGAGGCCGCCAGTCGTTGCCTCAAGTTTTTTACTCGTGTGTGTTGTTTAGTTTACAAATAAAAGATGACCATCGTGAATGGGGAATCGATTTGCATTGATAGCAAAGCTGACATTCATTTTCAAAGTACGACAGTCCATAGTTTATTTGAAAAAGCTTGATTCGGATACGATCATTGTTGTATCTACTTTTCTGCAGAAATGATTGATGAGAATTTATATTACCGTTCCCTCGAAATATTAAACAATTGACATCTGAAATGAAAGACCTTAATTAGTTGTCTAATGTAGGGCTTTATTTACGTGAATGAATACATAGTTTGTTATTTCTATTAGTCAGTCAATATTTTACACATCAAATGTACAGCTGATCTTTTCATATATCAACATCTTCGACTATTTTAAAATGTAAATTTTACAGTCTCACAATTTTATACCAAAACAGCTGTATTTTCGAAATACTTTTCCAAACCCGTTGCATAATAGTACATGTTGAACAATATAACACGGGTTTTAGGCCAATCAGAATCCAGCATTTGAGATCCTTATAGTAGAATGAATATTGTGAAACTAAATCAGCTGATCAGATTAAACCGTTATGCGTTTTCCCAGATTTTTCTAAAACAAATTGCCAAAAAAAGTCTTAATTTTCTCCAGGGGTTCAGCTGAGGTGTAGAAATAGTGTGTTAGGAGTATTTTTAAAATGTCCATGAATGAGAGGGGTAGATATGATTTTCAGTTTTGAAAGTTATCATTTGAAACGATGTTTTTCAGTTTTGATGAAAAGGACGATAGGAGTATGGAGAGAAGCATGAACAGTGAGAAAGATGATCAGAATAAAGGTGGAATACAGTGTTGAAGTAGTCGGAGTCAGGCTCAGGCCGTACGAGGAACAGCGGAATATTTTTCAAAGCAGACCGAATGTAAAAAAGGAAAACTGAAACAAGGTCTCCCCATCTCCCCAGTGCCCAGACTATATATGGTATCGGTAGCCGGTGACTACTCTGTAAACATCCCAGTAACCATGGACACTGTTCCTCCCTGTTCCTCCTGGCTGCTACTTGCTGATGCTGATGTATATTAGAAAGGCTTTCAAGTCGGCATTCCTATACCATACACACTCGCACACCTACAACACTAGTGGTGGCTATTCTCCATTTTTGCATTTTCTTTTCTCTCCTTCTTTCTCTTTGTCGGTAGTTACCCCTCCTTATCTATAATACGCGATTTTCTTTGGCAAGTTTCACCTTTCTATGCACTTTTCGTTGCTCTTCTTGTCAACAGATTGCATTGCGTTGCGTTCTGCAGACCACCGTAAAGAGCCAAAGGTTCTTTACAAAGAGCCAAAGGGCCTGAAGAGTCAAAGGTTCGCCTACAGCTAGGCGATCAGTAAGACGTGATTTTCATTATTTGAATAGCCTAAATTTTTAATTAAGCAATTTCAGTAAGTGGACCTGAGGAGGTTTTTCAATGCTCATATCAATTGTTGATCAAGGCAAAATATGATCTCATCATTCGATTGTCATGAATCAATATATTATATAAATATACAGTATTAATTCGTATTTCAATGTCGTTTACCATTGATCACCTTAAGTTCTATAGAAATTTAGTGTTGGTTATTGCCAACCAAATTTTTCAATCTGATTCTATCAGAGGATAACCACTAATTCATTAGTAACCATCCAATCTGAATCCAGTATTAATCATATATTCATTCGCTCAATCATGCGTATTAGAATTCATTGGAATCGGAGTTTTTGGTTTTAAGAGGGGTTCAAAAGTATTCTCAAATTACGTCGAACATGGTTTTCCGTCGATGTTGTTTTTTGCCTTTTGCGTTTTTCCATATTATATTCAAGAAAAACTGAACTAGGAAAGTTTAAATCTGGTACGCAGATTCAGCTGAAGACTAGAGAAGGTGTGAGAAAGAGTCTTTCAGAAATATTCCAAAATTACGCTCAAAATCAGCGTTTAACCAGTTTTTGTGTTTTTTATGTGTTTCATGAGCTTTTTCATGAATAACATGAATGAGTCAAACAAGGAAGTCAAAACTTGATACACAGGTTCCACCAAGGACTTGATATTGCATGTTAGGGAAGTTTCGAGAATGTCCTAAATTATACCTTTAATCGGGGCTTTATGAATTTTAATTCAAGCCTTGCAATAATTCTCCCAGTTTTATCTAGAACAAGTTAGCGAAATTTGTTATTTGGTTACGGGTTTGAGTGTGTTTTAAGAAGGTTTCGCTAACACTTCCAAATAATTAATAATAATTTTTGTCGCACGGTCAGCTGATTTTTCTTGTCTAATACGACTAAAGGCTTTGATCGAAAAGGCTTTTTAAAGTTGAAAGTGGATATTTTATAAATTTTGTTAAACTTGTTTCTTGTGAGAAATGTGTAGTCTTCAACCATCACTTAAAATCGGCCGTCATATTTGAAAGCCTTAGAAAGTATATTTAGATAAAGGTTATTGTGATACCCTGTGATTATTGTTATTTTGAAGTAATAATCAAGAATATCAGCTACCACTATATATTTAACAAAAATATCTTTAAATATATTCTTTACAAATATATTTACTTCTTAAGTAAAGAAGAAGATAAGAGACAACAGAAGGAGAAGAAGAAGAAGAAGAAGAAGAAGAAGAAGAAGAAGAAGAAGAAGAAGAAGAAGAAGAAGAAGAAGAAGAAGAAGAAGAAAGAAGAAGAAGAAAGAAGAAGAAGAAGAAGAAGAAGAAGAAGAAGAAGAAGAAGAAGAAGAAAAAGTGAAGATGCCGTTGACCAATAAGTGGTCCATCAAAGTTGGAGTTGGAGCCCTGGACACCACCTCTAGAGTTTTGTGGCTTTAAGACCCTTCGGAAAATTGTTGCTGCAAGACTGTCTCGGCTAACCGGCAGTTTTAAGGACTGCAGAAAGAGCATAAAACGCCACAGTACTTTAACGGCTGCTGGTTTATTGCAGAAGCGGTTATTCTTATTCCTTGCACTTATTCTGCTTGCTGTTTTCTCTTCTTCTGCATAGCCTCTCTCAATTTATTCTATAATCTTCTTCTTTCTTCATTTTCTTCCATCAGCCACACCCACTGTATTTGCAAAATATTGTATTATCTACTCCTATTCTTCTTACTTCCGTCTATTTTGATCCTCATTGTCATTTTTCTTTTTTCATAATCTTTTCCTGTGATTTGTCCCATGTCTTGATTTTCAAACTTTCTTCATGAATTTCTATCTCTCCATTTGCTCTATACCACCTATTTTCTTCTGATTTATGCCCGGTTTTTCAGTCGCTCAATAGACAGTTTATGGATCCAATAGCACTATTGAATCACTATTGAACCATGTGTTTGCAAATGCAAAAAAAGTTATTGATTCAATAAGTTTATTGAACGACTGAAAAACCGGGTATTAGTCGATCACCTTATCTTTCCTTCCTCATTATATCTTCAACTCAAGTTATTCGTATGGCTTATTTTACGTTCTGAACTCTTCCAAGGACCTCTCACTCTCAAACTCTCACGCGACGAACTCCCTTTTCAAGAAAAACTTGGAATTTTGAATGTTTTTCCCCATCTTTGCACTTTCAGGGGAGAGGGAAATCACAGTAAATAAGTTCTTCTCAAACAACTGAATTCACTGATTTGAAAATAAATGTCCAGTAGCCCACAACAATATAAACATTTAAAGTTCGATCTGTATTCGATCTTGGAACCTTTGGATTATCAGACAGGCGCTTATCGCCCTCGGCTACGGACCACTCCAACATAACCTATGTTGGACTTATGTTGGACCCATGTTGGAACATAACCTATTCCTATGAATTACAAGTATGGACTTATTTGCACAATATTTATTAAAAATGGAAAAATGAAGAGGAAGAATAAAATTCAAAAGTATGAGTATATAAAATGAAAGTATATGAGTATAATTATGAAAGTATATAAAAGTATGAGTGACTTATTTTTTATCTATTTCAACACCAAGACTTGATCAGTTCACTCATAAAAGAGACAGAGAGAAAAGAAGAAAGGACAGACGGATGATGATGCAAAGAGCATTGTAAGTTGAAGTTGCAGCGTGAGCCACAGACAAAAGATTGCTGCTTGGCCACTAGCCGAGCCAAGAAGAGTTGAGCTATGAGCACTTACTATGTTTTATATCTGCCGATCATTTTAACTGCCACCTTCCACAAGAAGGAAACGACAAGAAGTAAAGAAGGAGATAAAGAAAAAGAAGAAGCGCGATGGAGAGGGCAAGTCCGTTCATTCAGGAAGAAGAAGATGATTGACGTGGTTTTTATTACTCGCCGGTTACTGTTAGAAGACTACAGAGTTGCAGGGTCTACTTGTTGAGCAAGGTTAAGGTGAACTTGGCACGGCTCACTGCAATTCAGCATACAATTCAGGTTTACCTCAAATGCATTTATTAAAACCCTTGCAATCCAATTATGGATTGGGTAGCTCTTCCAATATGAGAAGCTTTCATAAACACAGCGCAGTGTCATCCGCATAAGATGTCACCGCCCCATTGAACCTACCATTACAAAGATCATTTATATAAATTAGAAATAACTCACTAGATAAAGCTGAACCTTGTGGTACCCCATTCCCTATACTAGCAACATCACTCAAGCAGCCTCCAACCTCAACTTGCTGAGTGCGATCTGACAAAAAACTTTTAAACCAATTACATATATGCCTCTAATACCGGCATCGTGCTGCTTCCTCAGTAAAATGGTGTGATTGACACAGTCATAGGCTTTTTCATGTCAAGGAAGAGACCGGAAACCTTCTTACTATCATTTATACCATTATAAAATTTAGAGAGTACCTGCCTCATCGCGTCCTCCGTTATTCTAAGTCCGGCTCTAAAGCCAAACTGATTGGGGCTGTAAAAATTACTAGAATTCAAAAACTTTTGTATTCTATTTCTAACGAGCTTTTCAAATATTAAAAAAAATAGATAAAAGAGCTATTGGTCTGTGGTTGCCCATATTCCTAGTATCTCCTTTAAAAATTGTTTTTACCACAGTTTCCTTCATCTGTCTCGGAAACGTTCCAGATTCGAAGCTTAAATTAAATATGTGTGTTAGGATTATTGATAAAAATTCTTTAGCAGCCTTAATTGTAGTGGTGGCAATTCCATCCTTTCCAGGAGACTTATTCAATTTTAAATCATCTATCACTTGTTGTATTTCTATTGGGCATGTGGGCATAAAAAGGAGAGATGCGATAGGCTGGTCGAATTTAACTGTTTCTATATGTTTGAGGAATAGGACTGTCATTTGGATGGAGATCAAGTGTCGCAACTATATTCATGAAATATTTATTAAATTCTTCAGCTATTCTACCTTTATCTGTAATAACTTCCCCTTGTTCGTTAGATATTTCTTTCACCTCAATTGATTTCTTTTTTAAGCCTTTGAGAGAGTCTACTATTTTCCAAGCCTTCTTAGAATCTCCTTTAAATTTAGAACAAGTATCCTGATAAAATTTCTCCTTTACGTCGGATAATTCTTTTTTTTAAATTATTACGTAAAGTATTGCAGCTTTATATCACCAGTTGCTGGTTCCAGGGAAAAATTCCTTTAAAAAGTATTATTTTTTCAATCTTTTTCAATAAATTATTGTTATTCATCCAAGGTTTTCTGAATTTATTCCTTTTGTTATGAAGGGTAAATTTATTCAAGGATTTCCTCAGCTTTTTTCATGTATGAATAACTCTTATCTTATTACAATTAGTATGAAATAAATGGTAACTATATTAAGTGAGCTGACAGTAATCAGACTGACTCAATGAACAACTCTGTTGGCTAGGCCTATATATTTTTCAACAAAATGATCGACCATAGAAGGCAATATCATTCTAGGCTATTATAATATATTACATTGTCTAAAATGTACAATAGGTGAATAAAAGGTAAGAATCCAGCCATGAAACAATTTTCTTAATGGCTACTATTTCAGATTAGCGCTCAAAGTGACGTCTTAATATCTTATAAATTTATATTGTATGGAAGGACACAATACCATTGTTGAATGTCTTTTTTTCAAAAATATTTATATTTTCGATTGTTTGAACCATTTCACAATATTCTCTCATTCAATGTTCATCAAATTTTTGCATGGTTCTGTCAATTTTTTTCCAAAAATTTAAATTAGGATTGATGTTTTTTCTCGAGTTTCCAGAAAAAAGAACATAGTAACAGGCACGAGCCTTTTTATGCAAGATAAACAAAATTAACTCAAGTTTTTGGTATGGAACTTGAAGTTTTCTGTATTTAACCACAATTTTTATGAGTGCGTGATCATTTTCAATTGTTCTTTATTAGGGCATGGACAGTAAGTATTGGGACAACAATAGATCAAATAATATAGAATTTCAGCGCCAATATTATTGAACGACCGAAACCATCAGCTTTGAACTTACCTCAGCTTTGAGGTTTCATACAGATTAGGAATGTTTAGTTCTTCATAAATAATTCAAATTCACAATTCTCTGCATGAATTATTGGATTCCATGAACCATGGAATACTATGGAGGCTAGAGAGATTCTCTCTTAATCACACTATGAAGAATGCGTTACATAGATTATAGTTCGATTCATTCAACTTAATGGCGTTCTACATCTGAACCTTTTTACTAATGTCAAGGGAATACGACTTTGAATCGTACACTTGTTAAACTGCAATATATATGGACATCCAATTACTCAAGAATTCAATTTGGTTGAACTCTTCAAATGTAGGAAATTATATTTGTGTTACAACTATAGCAGGATCCTTTAAACTTGTCAGAAAACATATGTTTTACTCGGCCACCAGTACAATACTTAACCTACAAATGCTGAATCTCGCAGATTATTGAAAAGCTCTTTTAAAAAGTTATTCTTTGGAAGGTCTTCTTTAAAAAGGTCTTTTAAAGACTTTAAAGGTCTTTAAGACTTTTAAGCCTTTTGAATATTGTGTCAAAACCACTGTTTAATTATTACCGGAAAGGCTGATTTCTGACAAGTTAAAAGGATCGTGCTATATTGTTTTAGAGAATGATAGGTTTCATAATACTTCTGTACAATTACACCTGAGCCGAGCTCGGTCCACAGACATTGATTTGTAATTGGTGCATTATTTTAAGACGTTTGCCGTAATGTTTCGACATTATTAGAAATAAACAATCAACCATTGAATAAATTAAGGGGTCACTGTATAGAAGCACAATAGTTTATTTCAATATATTTTCAATGTAGACGTTATGAAGGGATGATTAGATTAAACTAAACTATTGAACATTTCGTGTCAAAGTCTCTTCATTCAAGCTGTGAGACTTTGATGCATCTGCAGATTGATAGTTAAAATTAATAGTGTTGATCGCAGCAGGACATGAATTGAGGACTGTGGCCTAAGAAGGACCACCCATTGCCCATCGATCTAAAGGCTCTTGCTGAGTAGACGATGATAAAACCACGATAATGATGATCCTTTATTCAAAAATATATTTTTCTAGTTTCAAATAATGAGGTTGCAGAAATCTTCAAGATACTTGAATCTTATACCTTGAATCAGGGTTGTAGTTCTACAGTGAGTTAAAACACAGAGAACAGATTAGAAGTATCGCTAGAGAGTATATGGTTAAAACCATATCATCCTATGTATACAGAGTTCTCTCGGCATTTAATTTGTCAAGTGTCATCTACGTGCATTTTTTCATGAAATTTTATAAGTTACACTTATTAAACCCAAAATCTAGAATGATCATGATATCCTCTTCAGTCAAATTAGTCAAGTGTTTTCAGCTTGAATGAAACTAGAGGTTGATTGATTTATGATGTCCAATTATGGCTTTAACAGGTAAACACTACCACTAATTCTACTGCTAATAGATTGATTTGTAGTAATTGAAGAATCAATACGATTTTGCAAATCATCAAACATATCGATTACCTTTTCAAAATTAGTATTGGATATTAATTAATTGATTAATTATTTACAAGGTAATAGCCTACCAATGAATGTTCAACTGATCGATTAGCTACCTATATCGGATTTCTTATTCTGTGTTGCAGTATTATAAATGCCTGCCTTAATGTCACTGTGTATCACCGTTGATTTTAGATAGAATTTCTATCTAAAATCAATGGTATCACTCATCTCTTTGTATTCAAATAACTGGTAATTGTTTTCAAAATCAATTACTAAGAAGATCACGTTGCTCTCAATACGATACAGTGTGAATTGTGTAATGGATTTCATGATTTCATAATATGTAGTTAACTGAAAAAAGTTATTGCTTTATTGAGTTCTTATCCAATTTCTGCCTCTACTTCTAATTAAGTCATTTACTTTTAAACTTGTCAATAAATTGATGCGAAGTGTGATAGTTGTGAAGATAGAGAAGAGAGAATACCAAATCACTTGTTGTAAAATGTGTTAGAAGGTGTTAATGAGGCTCTTATAGAAAATAGTATTCAATCAATCTATAACGCTCAGCAGAGGTGATACCTCACTGAATAGGGAAAAATCTTGTTTACATGATTTTCGATAAAGAAACCACTTGAAAATTGTGCATTTTCATGAAAGATGTTTTATAGCACTAGAATCTTTGTTGTAAAGCTCGTCAACAATGTATATGAGCAAAGAATGATTTGTTCTAGGGACACAAGAAGACTAATAGACTGATAGAAATGTGAGGTAGGCTACGGCTACAATAAACAAATTTTAGCTGATTGGGCATAAATAATGTACAATTTATGTTGAAGACAATCACCAAATATGCCCTGTCAAGCCCAAATACACCCACACAATAACAAACAATAAGACACTTGAATAAAAATCGCTCGTTTGCAAATTGTCGAAAACAATGGTTCACAGAATGGAAAAGTTGAGAGTAATAAAATTGAGAAAGCGTTAAATTAAAGACAATATTCCTTCAAAGGATGGCTGTTAAATTATTTTTGCTTATCAGTTATATACGGCTATTGTTGTAATTTTTAATGAATGTCAGCTATTATGAACAGTGCAATTATAATTATGATTATTATTGGCAATTGATATTATTTCATCAAAATAGTGGGCTGATTAAAATAGTCCATCAAGTGGTCTCACTCAGCTGGCGAATAATAGGAGAGAAGGGCAAGGGGGAGAAGGATCAAAAAGTGAGATAAGGGAAGAAGAAAAATATGAGGCAAAGAAGAGAAAACCACTAGCCTATTGAAGCCTATTCCCTTCTACTTTACTTCTATTTTATTCATTCTACTGTGAATGGAAATGGGTGGAATAAGAAATAAAACTAGAAGAAGAAAAAGGGGAAGAAAATGTTGGTGGTGGTAGCGGTGTATCAGCAAGAAGGGAAGGAAAGATCTAAGTCACACATTTCATAAATGCCTCAAAACATTTCAAAAAATATATTTGTACCTCGAACCCCCAAAAATTTATAGGATGTGATAGAGGGGTGTGATATATTTTGCATGAGATACATTTAGAATGATGAAGCTGTGGGTTACTCTCGTTAATGATGGAGACTATAATATAGCCGAAAGAACTTATTTGATTCAAAATCACTTCATTTGGTAGATTGATTTTCACTTTTGAAAACTAAAACAGAATCAGACCAAGTGCTTACAATGATGCAGTGCTTCTCAAAATTAGTTTCTCGAGTCATCTATTTCAATAACCGTGAATTTGGACTGAAATTCTATAATTTAGAACAGATACGGCATTTCGCAGAGAAAACAGGTGCAATTCAACCGCATTAAAATGACGTCATACAATGGATGTCCAATAACTAATGCAACAAAATCTCTATTGATCTCCGCAAAAATACTTCATTTAGGATGCGAAATAGCTCAATTTGTTATCAAGACTCTGTGTTCTTTTGGATGATTTATAAGTAAAATATATATGTTTGTCTTGAAATCTGTTCAATGTCCACAGGTATGATAGCAATCATGTATTAGCTAAAATTGGCTAGGCTGCTAGCAGGCGTGTGATTCGCTAGCTCCGAAAGTGGTGGGCTACTGTCTTTGCGCTCATAGGTCTTCAGCCATGTACTATGTACATTAATGTACTATAGTACGTAATACACGTACCTAGGTCTATTACATGAGTACAGCTGACAATCTATTGGCATATTCATGGTATTGCCAATAGAATATTGCCAATGAAGTTTTCATTGGCTATAATAATCGAATTGTAAAATCGCTGTATATCACTACTGCATGGTGTGTTTCTTTGTTATTGCTCAAATTCAAATAGTGTGTACTAAACAACATGTGGTATCCAGAAGTCTACCTTAAGTTCGCGATCGTTTTAAATGAAAGTACAGTAGTAGATTGTAGTGCGTTTGCCAGTTTGTAGACATCACTTCCACTTGGACTGGGCAGACAGTAAACTGTTGCCGATTAAAAGAACGGCTAGCAATTAACCTTATCCCCCCCCTCTGGCCCCCACTGGCCTAAAGCAAGCCACACTATTGGCTGGACAAGCGTTAATTTAATGCCACCTTACAAAGTCGGTATGACTATTATATTATTTAATGGATAATTACTGTTGAACAACCTAGTCAAATTAAAACGCTACACTGAATTTTCTGTATACTGTTTAATGTTGCAACTTTAGTCACGAAAGCTGTTTCTACATATTTATACATATACGAGTAACTCGTAACTTATACATCATTCTTATGTATATACTGTACATACGATAGGCTATTGTGGACACGACTAGAATATTGTTATATTAAAACTATAATTCGTGAATGAAAATGAGAAAGAAAATTATTAAGAATAAGAGTAATTATTAGACTATTATAAATGGGTTTCTATACGTCTGGAGACAGAGATTTGAGGAGAAAAATAGTTAGATGGCGACGATGGATTTCTGAAAAATATTTCCATAAACTGCAATGAAATAAAACTATTATTAACGTCTCATAATAATTATAGAGCTGGTATAAGACTTATACAATAAAGCAGGACAGAGAATCCTTGTTAGGGGGTTTTAAAATAAAAAATGACTGAGAGCCTACATTGTAATAAAATATTTTTTATCTGGAAACGTGGTAAAGCGTACATTACGTTGACGGTTCATCAAAGGATGTGGCTTCGGTCAGACACCGCTCTGTTTGTTCATCTCACTCGTTCTACTCCTATTCTCTCATTACCAATATTATTATAAAGTATTCCCTAATCACATCCATGCTATAGGCTACCTTTTCATTATTCTCCTTTCTCACTTTTAAAACGTAACGAACTAATTGTATTAGTGTAATAAGAAATTGATAAACAAATTGAAAAAATAAAAATAAAAAATTGAAAAAAATAAGAAATTGTATAATGTAATAAGAAATTGAAGATACCTCATCTCCGTGTTATGATTCCCGACCTAAGAGACTGTAATTAAATACTCTTGCATTGAAAAAAAACTTCATGTACCACTCTTACCGTATTCAAACTTCAAAAGTTTCACTCGCTGTTATGTGGAATGATACGTTATACATAACTGCAAGTTAAACTCAAATGAATGAGGTTTGATAAACATGCATTACAAACTGACGAGTTTCAGATTCACTGCACATTATGTTCCTGTGAATATTTGATACTCAATGCTCAGTTTGATTGGATATGGATTGAAGCTGTGCCTATTCATGCACTGAATGCCATAAATATCCATAAATAGGTAACAGAAACATCTTACCTTCATAGAGTAGTAAGCATAAATCACATTATACACGCAAAAGAGTTAAGGCTCTACACGACATGACATAATAATTCAGTATCAAAACCGAGACCAGCAAATTCGAACGCTCAAATATCAAATAACAGGAAGCTTATCAGATGAAAGCTGGTCTAACATGAAAGTGAATGATTCGTATTTTAATAAATCTGTCTCACGCAATAGAATACAAATACAGTTTACATTGAAATTATTGAGAAACACCAACATAAGTAACACACACAAAAATTGTTTTAAATTTGTCAAAATTTAATTTTGCCCAAAAGTAAATTAAACTTTGAAGATTACCCACGTGTTTCCAAATATTCTACGTCACGGAGCAATACATTTTATACCAATGCAACAATAAAATACTACAGCATATAGCCTAAAGCTATATACTAATGTTCATTTTCAGTTTTTGATGTTTCAATTACCACAAGAAATAAGTCACTTTTTCAATTCGACATCTGAAGATGTGAAATATGAAGAGAATCTGTGTAAAGTTGGAGAATATGTGGAAAACTGTGGAAAAGTACAGGTCCAGGCCTATCCTACTTGGAACGCTCACAACACACAACTGATGAGCAAGAAAAATATGCAACAGCTGTAGCTGAATTGCCATTGGTCGATTTCACTAAGCCTTGTTCTTTGATTGGTCATGTGATAAACAAAGTGGGAATTACAGTTAGTTGTAGGTTTTGCAGTTGTTGTTAACCGGAAGTAAGGAAGTACTACAAGAAAAAGAAGAAGAGGAAGAAGCAGCAGCAGAAGAAGAAGAAGAGGAGGAAGAAGAAGAGCTTGATGATAATAATGATTGTTGTGAAGTGGCTGGGAAAATGTAGGAGAGTTAGAAAGATCCAAAGATAAGAAGAGACTAGCGTAAAATTAAATGGATGGCGAAAATTAGAATGAGGATGAAGTCGAAGGAAAGGAGCTCCAAAGAGAATGTAAAAAACTTTCAGAAACGCAGAAACTTTCGAAAATAAAGAGGAAGAAGAGAAGGTACTTTTGGATCCAAGACAGAAACTTAAAGCGGAGAAAATTAAATCTTAAATTCTTTATTATTGGCTGAATGCAGACAAGGATACCGTAATATTTGAATGTGGAGTGAAATAAGAGAGAATATGTAAAAAAATATGTGAGTCTTTTAATAAAAATACAAGGTCATATCGAGAGAGATTAATGAATCACTTTAGTGATAGACATTCCTCTGTTTTGCATTTTGACATTCTGTACAACAAGTGCTATAAACAGTTCTGCAATTTGAAAAGGAATGAGAGAAACTCAACTTAAAAGATTGGGACCATGTGCAGAATTGGAAGAAGTTTTAAATAATATGTTATGTAGAGAAACGTCGATAAGGATAGAAGTGAAAAGGAAGTTATATTAAAATAGTAAGGAACACAGGCAAGTAGACTTACATAAAGGAAAAGAGGAGGCCTCTGCTGAGGAAAATTTGCGGTGGCCCAGAAAAGGATGAAAAATTAGAATCAGAAGTAAAAAAGAAAAAGTAGGTGAAGATGTAGGAGGAGTAGGAGAAGAAGAAGAAGAAGAAGAAGAAGAAGAAGAAGAAGAAGAAAAAGAAAAAGAATACGAAGAAAAAGCAACAAGAATAGAATAATGAGCGCGATTTAATTGTGGGATTTTTCCTGTGGGAAAATTTTGGGACCATAGAAGACAATGGGACGGGGATTGCGTTTTCTCTAGCATTACACACGCAAATGCACAGGCAGAGGTGGAAAAGGAAGGCAGGCCTGGAAGGAAGGAAGAAGGAGTAAGCGCTAATAGAGGCGAAACTACTTAAGAAATGAACTTATGCTGCCGTAATGAAACTTTAATAACCAGTTGACTTGAGTGGTTGACCTGGCCATATGTTATTATTCTTTAGCAAGCCCATGTTTGGGTTGCTACTAACTTGTTACGTCGGGGACTATTTGTACCAAATAATAATTGCCAAATTGTCATGCTGAATTACAATGGATTGAAGCTTATGGAGAGAAAAATAGCCATCACATCCAACGCGAGTTATAGAATAAATTCGAATTTAGTTTAGATGTTGATGTTTGAGCCGTTTAATTTGTACTATGTTACAAAATAGGCTAAGTGTCATTGTAGGATCAAGAGCAAGGAAATTTTTCAATTTCAGCGTCATTGTCTAAATATTCTGTAAATTTTGATTCATCATGTTTTTGTAGTCTGCAATCCGAACTCGTATAAATCACAAGAAGAGGAATCGGAATACTAATTCAGTATCTAGTTGAGATTTCCTACAGAATTGTATAATCATATGTGATCCAATTGAATAAAAGCATACCGTACAAAGCATAAAGTATTAGATGAGCTTCTGGTATCATGGAAGATGAAGTGGTGTCAGAATTAATTAGGCTCATCAGTAAAACTCTGCTGACGAAATAAATAGCACACCACGATTAGATTTCCAATATTCGTTTAAAAATGTATTACTTATTCATTCATTTATTTACAAACAAAAATAGAGACAACAGATATCCCCTTATATGTTTCCTTTATTCCAACTGTTGCAAGTTTTACGATTGATAAAACAAATCTGAGCAATTTTTCTACAAAAACAAATAACCACCCAATTGTTTTAAAATTATGCCAATTCTCAACAAATAGCAAATGTAATGTAGCTGAGTTTGAATTATTTCAATATTCAACAATCACTTTCATGATAAAGGCTTCAAATTCAGTTGTATGTATAACCTGATTAAGAATGGTTAGAAGTGGAGACGTTTTCATAAATATATCGTTCCAAATTCTGCTAATTTACAGATATCATTGTTCTGAAGCTATTGCTGAAATAGATTACAGAATCAATTATTATGAAATCTAGAAGATCTTGATACTAGGCTCCACGAATAAAGTACTGTACTAGTTAGTCTGAGTAGAGGTGGAAACAATTAAATATTATGGAATTTCGCCGCATTATAACTGACTATGTTTAAACCTGATCAGCTGTGAAGAAAAAAGCAGCCAAGATAATTTAAGTTTAAATTAATATTAGTTCAAGATAATTTTATTGAATGGAACTGGATGAAAAATTTGATCGAAGACATATAGCTTTATAAGGCTGTTCAATTTTGTTCTGGTAAAACAGTGTTATTGTATTATAGAAATTTGCTAATAAAAGGTTATACAGTAGTTGAGTGCAACATCGTTTCAACTTGACGAATTAATTAACACGTTTGTAAAAACTACTCATCGTCAAAAAGCATGAATGGTGCGGTGCGCGCACACAACTAAGACGACATGAGTTGTGCACGCACAGGGGCAGTTGGCGGCATCAGTTGGGGCGTCAACCGTTTCCTCTTCAAATAAGGTACGCTCCACTGGGCCGATTAATCGAGACTCAGACTGGCACTGGCCTCTCTCAGCTCTCAGCACCACCGTAGTAAACTTGCTTTCTTAACTTTGGAGGCTCATGCTAACTCAACTTGAGCTTGCAACAGGACTATCGCAAAAACCATAACATGGTAAATTGCTTCTATTTAGTAGTTGATATCAAATAGTATTTTCGAAAACGTTCTATTAATATAACCTAAAAAATTAAATGACAATCCCTGACGAATAATTGTTTGAATAATATCCTAATCAGTAGCGAAAAAAGTTGCCGTGACTGAGATTCGAAACCCGATCCTTGTGCTCTATAGTTGAAGATGAAACCAAGAAATTTAGCCCTTTATAACAAGGTTTGCTTTAAGAGAGATGCATTTATACATTTTCATGATGATTCATTTTTGCATTAATATAAGATAAGTTGCAATTTTATTTGATCATTTCATGCAATACTCAGCGAGCGATACGAGCGATAGTCGGACTAGCCGGAGCGACGGACTACCCAAGGGCGGATTAAAGGGGTTCTACTGTATCATCATTTTTCTAATGCATGGTTCTCATTCATATTTAAGAACTTTCGCAGCTATTAATTGTTGTACAATATTTTGAATTGATGATCGTTATCAAAGTGAGACTTTCCGCTATCTCTGTAACATAGGTTACTATTAATTTGAAAAGAGACGGACTTTTAAAAAGCAAGTGGAAAGTAACTGTAAATCAGTATCTTGGCCACCTCTCCTTAATTAAGTGGAGCATATTTTTTGTAGCCTCGCACACTTGCTTACTCCCCTCACCACAATCATAACATCCTTCCAAGTAATCATGTGGGAAAAGTCAGCTCTAGTCCCACGTCACCATTCACAAGAATTCATTCGCCAGCATTGTTCGAGTCCACTGGCCGCCATCGCCATCGCCATCTTATTTTAATAACAGCTAATTCAGTTTTCTAAACATTTATATAGGTGGGCCCGTTATACGCTAATCAAGCCGGCTGTAATGAACACCGAACAACCAAGGCAGCGATTTACGATAAGACAAAAACTAATTACAAACTGATTTATTTCGAGTGAAATTATGTATAAAAGATATTCAAATAATATATTGATCAGTCAAAGCTTGAATGTCCCAGGGCTTTCATGTGTACTGACTCAATTGACTTTAATTTACCTACTCTAATGAAGTTGAACTCTCAAAACACAAAGACAATAGATATTTTCAAATCTTATTTTTATGATATTAAAATACTTTATCTACGACCGTGTTATAACGCAATCATTACAGTTTCATAATTGAAATCGAAACAGTACCTTTTTAGAAATGTGATTTGAAACTTGTATCGTAATGGCCTCATTAAGATACAGATTGTGTATTATTATACAATAATAATATACGGTACATTGATAGTTTGATACATTGATAGATTGTAATAACTCTTGGAGAAATGAATATATACATCAAAAGGGTTGATCTTGATAGTTTTGACTATTGTTTCAAGGAATGGAATTTTGTGGTCTTGAAATGATCAAGTTTCATATTCAACATGATTATCACTGAACTCCAACCCTATCAAATGTCAGTAGAAAAAATTAATTTTCCCATTCCAGGAAATTGTGTCAAAAAGAGTTCTCTTCGGAAATAGAAAAGCGTTCTCTGGAATACCGTTATTGAATTGAATTCTTAGAACTAAAGATATACCATAGAAAACTTGTTCAGGGTCCACCTAAGGCTGTCTGCTTTGACGCATTGTGGTTGCAGTTGCAATTTGCGATTACGATTTCTTCAAGTACATTGGCTCTTCAGAGCGCTTTTTTGAACTGCGGTGCTGTTCACTGTACATGCTGTCAACATCTTTGACACTGTACTTGCATGGGAAATGATCATTTTGGTACCCTCATTGAGCTTTCACCAAATTATAAATTATACATCATTTTGATGGAAAAGGTCAATCTTTCGCCATCTCTATCTCGGTAACAAAGCACTTTTGGACCCATGTTATGAACGTTTTCATTATTTTTGTGTGAGGAATCAGCCTGAGAAGTTTGGAATATTCCTCCTGAAACATTCTGTGAATCAATACATCGTGAACGAAAACTTTTTATTAATTGAATTTTTCATGATTTCTGAGTACATTGAACCCGAAAAAGTATTCTTCATTTCAATAACAACTAAAACTTTAAACAAGATTTACTAGAAATATTCATCGTAATGGTAGAAAGAGAGAGTAGAGATGAAGGAAGAGTATAATTTCAAGAGTGAGACGCAGATTGTTTAGTCTAGACAGGGTTGCATTCGTGCTTTGGCTACTTTATTCGGTTAATTACTTTTCAAGATGAATGTTATTTTCTAAAACTCTAGGATTATGTTCGAAGAACGTTTGAGGTAAACCTTTCAAACTTGAAACCAAAATCACTTGCAAAGTCAAACAAAAAATATTGACATTCAGTGAAAAAATATAATGAATTGACCGAAATATCATTTGAAAAAATTAATATCACTAGTGCCCGGTTTTTCAGTCGCTCAATAGACAGTTTATGGATCCAATACCACTATTGAATAAATAACCATGTGTTTTCAAATGCAAAAAAAGTTATTGATTGAATAAGTTTATTGAACGACTGAAAAACCGGGCATAGCAGTCTTTTATCCTTTTATGCCATTTAATGTGTGTGTACAGTAGTTGCAAGCAGTCCGCTGAGCTCTGAAGTTCTCGCGCCAATAGGACACCTTTACCGGTACACCTTAATGCAAATACGAGTGTTATTCTGTAGTGTTATTCTTGCAGTATACTGATCTCACATAATTATTCAAGTAGATTTACTGGGGTCTGAGGTGGAACAATATTTGTTGCAATATTGGTTGAAATCATGGCCACCTCATATTGGGTTCCGTGATTTTCTGACTGAAATCATCCTGCCGAAAACATTTAACATGATTGCTCAAGAAATAAGATTCCGCATTATTCAAGGTTATGTTACGTTTCCTACCAAGGTCTCCGAGCTGAGAAAACTAGACAAGATCCGACCTGGCGTGATATTCACCAGTGGTTTGCTTCACTAATGCGCTTTCCGGAGTTATTCCCTAGTTCACTGTGATGCATTTCCTTTTCCAAGTCATCCAGCGTTACGAGCATTTTATATGTATATATGTATATATAAACCCACATACATACTCACACACAACGTTCGCTTTTTTATGCAAACCGCACAAGATTATTCATCAATTTGTCAGATTTTTCTGCAAATAGCTATTTATTCAAAGGTGTTAGATTAGGTGTCTAAAAATTTTATTATTGTTGTGAGACTATGCGGCCAACTGCATGATAGATGTGAAAAATATGTTCATTCAAATTACATTGACTAGCAATTTTCTACCAAACAGAAATGTCTGCAGCTCTGCAAATTTTCTGTCTATAGATGTTCGATATCGGTAGCTGAAGAGAAGCTTGATTCCCCAACATTGGGTTACAGCTTATAGATAGGGCGAGATGAAACGAAACACCCGTCTAACCAATAACATCCATGTTTCATAATCAGCATGCGCTGAATAGCCAAGCTCTTTATTTTTAATTTTTCTTGAAAATCATTAATCTTATTCCAAAAGTGTTTTAAAGATACAGAAATATAATGACTATAAATTTTAATGTGTCCGGAACAGTCAGTTTAACGATTCTCAACAGTGAGTTCAACAATCAGATTGGTTCCCCTGGTAGCAGTTATTTGATTTTATGGGTGGTTTATGGTGGTTTAGGCTACTGTTTAGCACGGTTCGGGATCGCCGTCAGTCCAAACATGATGTTAACGATTTGATTGTATAGGAAGAAAGAGCCAGAAGTCACTCAAATACAAATCACACAGAACCGTCCACGTCTATGAAACGACACACTTCAGTCACTGAAACTTTTGTGATCCATAACGAAACAGTCATCCTAAATTTTTTGTCGCACCAAAGAATTCAGGTTTCTAAATCTTATGCAGTAGAAATTAGAAATTTTATTGGTTTTAAAAATTAATCTGTGAGGTGTGAACTGGCTTTAATAAATTATTATGATAATTATTTAGCATAAATTGATAAATATTTCAAAATTCCTATCTCAATACTCAATTAGAAATTTACAACTCATACAAGACTTTCGATTGAGAAGCTTACCAAGGGTAATTTTCCACAAACTTCCAACACAAATTCAAAGTTTTATGGGCCTAAGCTATTCCAATGAGCATGCACGAAGTTGCAATCATCATTTTTGAAAATCTTAATTTCATTCTCGGTACAACTATTGAGGCTGCTCAAACAACAAGTTGATTCAAAATTTTCCTTATGATGGGAAATTCACGAAGAAATAGTTCATAGTTTGAATATACTACTACACTAATACTAAGTTATTAGTATCAGATTTCAATACAGGTAACACATTGCAAATAATGAAGTATCATTTTGAAAATAAAACAATTTATGGGAAACTGACAATTTGCAAGAAGAATAGAGGCTGAAACAAGCATACTGAGAAATTTTGCAATTTGCTTACTTGACACACGTAAGTTCTCTATAGTAAATTTTCTAGGTAAAAAAGTTATTGCCAAGTTGTAAATTGATCTATTTCTAACTCAAACTATAATTATTTCCCATATTTTTAATAAAAAGTTTTAAAATATGGAATAAAATAATGAAAATGCTCTAAAGTTTTCCAACAAACGCTATTGTTATCTCTTAAATATTTATTTATTTATGAAAGTAGTTTGTTGCTCATCATAGCCTAAAATCGGGTCGGTGCTTCCCCCATTTCCCCCCCCCCAAAAAAGTTGAGGAAATCGATAATTTCTAGAAACCAATCTAAGTTATCATTCATCACATTGAGTTGAATTTTTTGCCAAAACGTGTGTGATATACTCTGCGATAATGTTCCTATTCACTTTCACAATAAACTCAATATTATTATCCTGTTATAAATCAAAAAATCAAAAAAATTATTCAAAAACAAAAGAATTCTTCTATGTATGTGATTTTAACCCTTTAGGAAAAGTTGTAGATATATTCTTTCTCGATCCAATGATGTATGATGTTGGGTACCGAAATTCAAAAATGGAGCTGTGGGACGGGGAAATAGCACCCTGCTACACTTTAACGCGCCCCCTCCCACTCAACTATTATTACAATAATTGTACCCTTAGTCCTTAGCGATAGTTTTCACCCTATCGAGTGATAGCTCATTCTCGTCAGCTTCTTAAGGCGATTCAAATTCATGCGTCAAATGTTCAAATTGGACCATAATGGATGGAGGTAGAGGGGGTTAAAGCTTCCGAGCCTCCCCGCTTCCAATGTTGAACCCCACACCGAGTTTACCCTATCATGTGGTGATAGCTCATTCTCTTTACAAGGTTTTCAATCGTTTCAAGGCGATTAATATGCAAATAATATATAATATGCAGAATTGGGGCTTCAATTTGCAATTTAAACTCAATTAAAGTGTTCAAATGCTTGTAATTGTTACGGAAAGCAACAGGTTTTCCTACACAAGTAGGTATTGCTCTCAAACTATCACATATATGGAATTGAAATTAGTCTCAAATTGTAGAGCTGAACTTGCTCTTCAATTTTCACATCATTAGTTTACTTTTAGTTCATCAACAGATGAATAAATAATATTTTCAAAATATTCTCATTTTGATATGGTTTGGAAAATAGTTTATATTATTTTGAGATTGGTTGATACCATCCGATTTAGAAGAACATTTTCCACAACGTTTGAAATTAGACGATTCATTTCTTGACGTTGCTGATGACCGTAGAGTCCGATAGCAAAGAAATAATATCTCTCGAGCCATCTATCTATCTATATAATGTCATCTGCCATATTAAATGAATATTACTACATCTCCATCTACAACTGCACCTTTAACTTTTGACAGTACCCTAAGATGAACTGGATGACACAGCAAATATCAGAAGACTGAAGGCGTTTCAAACTAACGAAAACTTAGCTACTTTAAAAACGTGTAAATTTTAAGTGAAACAATTAATTCATAAAAAAGTTATCGGTTGTGTTTAGTTCCAAATCTCTTGAAATTACAGAATTAAATTTAGAAAATGAATTGACTCAATTATTAGAGTGCATTTCGACTTTTCGAGAAACGTTTTTCATGAACCAAAGGTGAGTTTCAGTTTTTCTTGATGCAGCAATGTCTCACTTTCCACTTGAGATGAAAAAATAGCTCTGTTTAGCAAGAATGAATACGAAAAACGTCAAGGGACTGAGAAAAGGTTGAGGGGAGGATTAATGACGATATTAAATGAGTGGGATAATCAAGTGGGAGACGAATGGCTAAGTGAATTCACCATTCATCCAAAGGGGAATGGTCCCTGATATGAAGTCAGAACTGGCAGATTTTATTCAGACAAAACATAGCCGGATTGCAACAGTATCAAAAATGAATTTTTTTGGCGAAAAATAGTCAATTGATATTCAGTGGAGATACGTGAGACGAAATGCTGAAGGCAAGTGAAAAGAGACAAACGGATAAAAACAAGTGAGACAGCTTCCAAAGGTAATAAATCAAGCCGGTGACACGACAGCGTTCCACAGGGAGCAAGTTTCGGTCCATTTTTTTATCGACTTTAAAAAACAATAAAAATCTGGAATCGGAGACCGAACTTCAAAGAATCTTATTTTAAAAAAAGTTTGGAAAAACAAAGCAGAGATCTGATCGATTCCCAAAGACATTCTTATCGATTCCGTTTACGCATATTTTAAATTCTCAGTTGAAACGGCAGATTTTTGGCATGCATTGTGGTCTATTCGCCTGACAAGGAAGATTATTCGGTATAACTCTACTATTTCTGAATTTTTTGTAGTCTAGACTGCTGCAAAATCTTATGAGGGTTACTGATTCAGTTGTTTAAAATATTGTAATTTGTGAATTTGCCGTGTAACTGACCCCAATTTTTTCAAAGTTCCTAATACGAGCTCGATTCTATCATAGTGATGAAATAATCCGATTTTCAATCGGATTAAATTCAATGTTAAAGCTCAATTCAAAAACATATAATTGGCTTGCTTACTTCCTCCTCATTGAGATAAATAAGGTTTGGTGACTAGAGGTGCTCTATAGCCTCCGTTTTAGTAGAAGAGGTTAGTCATGAAAGACAATAATTACTCGATAATGGAAATGGCTGTAGAAATTAGTACTTCCAAAACTATTGAAACCTATTTAAAACAAGTGATTTCTCAAGTTTTTTCAAAATAGTAGCATTAAGTGGTTTGGATACCCCTAGATACCCAGAAACAGAATATCTGCGCTTGTTGCTTTTTTTACAAACCTGAACCCAAAATTACGGGTAACACCCTACTGGAGAGTGTAACCCATTTTTCGGTCGATTTGAAAAAATTGGCCATTTCCAGCGATCGATTGCGGTCAAACGGCTGAACTGATCTTAACGTTTGAGATGCCATGAGTCGCAGTATTTTATGCTTTTTAATTTTGGACAGGACACAATTTTCGATGTAGAAGTGATGTAGATCCGAGAACAGAGCCGAAAAATAGCGTTTTTTTGGGCACAGAAACTTGGCACAAGGAAAATTCGATGGAATACGATGATTATTTATGTTTCCTAGACACCCATTAGTCACCCCTAAAAAACCCCATCTGTCACGGATTTTTGCAAGCAAACCCCCCTTATTACAATTGCACTGGACTATTTGAAGTTATGGATTACTAAAGTGTACAGTTATAGACTAGCTGATGTTATTTACGAGAAAATTATCAAAATAGCAATTTGATTGAAGATGTAGTAGTTGATGATAGATAGATAATAACGACGATAAAATAGAAACAATGAAACTCCACAACGTGGAAATACTGTGCTTCGTTTTAAACACCACTATTCCTTGGAACTGGTGTTCCACTGAAGATAAAAAGTTGAATTCCGCCAATAAAGTTTGGGTAACCAAAACCCGCCGATTAGTTCACCATGTACGAGTACTTTCTAATAATCGTGCAAGAAAAGGATTGATATGAAGGATGGAGTTGAAGTAGAAAAGAGAACATTGGAAAGATAGAAGGAACGCTATTGAGGCAAGAGATAAATGCAGACTAAATTGGGCGGGTATAATATTCTGACTGTGCCTCCCATTCAAAGTGTCCTGACCGTGATCGAGTGAAGTTCTCTGTCATTGGCTATCGCATAATAATTCAGAGATGTCACTGTTACCATAGCAACGCAGACGCAGACGCAAGGCGAGTCACTTCAGCACGCAGCTGGGGCAAACGAGCGCAACAAAATTCAAATTCAAATTAGATGAAATTTTCCATATGATTCATATAGAAGCTTTTTATCTATGGAAGTCTCTTATTAATATTATTATTGTTATCATTATTACTATTATAGTCATCATCATCATCATCATCATCATCATCATCATCATCATCATCATAACTATAATTATTAAATAGTGATTAATAAGTCAATGAACATTGAGCAAAATTAAATCATTTTAAACTTTAATTGAAAAAAATTGAAAAGTGATATGCAAATTTTAAGGTACAGTAGAAATTGTAGCAATGTTTATCTTCCATTTATACCATCCACACATTTCTAGCTCTGAAAAGAGCGATCGAAGAAGTATACTGCGAAGTGCCTGTATTATTCATGTTTTTCCAAAAGTATTAAGGGCTCTAATATGAATTACCAAACAAACCTAATAGGTATCCAACCTATTATGAATATCAAGTGTAGAAAGATCGGAGCTTACAATAATAGGATGATTAATGTAAATAAAAGGTTAGAAGGATCATTAACCCCCGGCAAAAACACTAGCTCTAGCTCTGAAAGTAGCATCACTGTTTTAGCAACAGCTCTAGCCCTATTCACAGCTTTGAAGGTAAGAAGATGTTTTCTATACATCTAAGCGTAGAGGAAATCCGCCATCTTTAGTTTTTGCTGAGGGTGATGCCCACATGAGATCTCGGCTTGTGCGTGGGTAATGAGAGGGGTGGTAATGTGGAGAGATGACGACTACTTTTTAGGCAGTCGGTACCGAAAACTTAACGTCTCCTCCGAAAGATGAGAAAAATATTTGAAATGAGAGAATCACCTGTTTAGTTTCAATGATTCTACAGAGACAGAGTTGTTTCCCAAATAATTAAGAAAATATTTAACCTGAATCTCAAATTTTATTCTTATTTTATCTTGAAAAAGCAATAACTCCTACCATTCCAGACGCCGAAACCAATGTTTCGCATGTATGAAGATTTGTTTGCAATCCATTCCTGCAGTTATTTGAAAAAAGAGAATCATTTTATGTTCTCAGTGTGGATAATCATAATCGATCATAATGTTTTCAAATAACAGCGCTAGGAATAGTACCTCATTTGATCTAAATGTATGGGGAATCTAAATGTGTTCTAATGTAATGTATATGTAATGTATATCTAATGTAATATATGGGAATGTATGTGTAAATGTGATCTAAATGTGTTCATTTGATCTAAATGTATGGGGAACATAAGTACCGGTAACTGAATCTTCACTTTCTTCTCAGACCCACAGTTATAAGCAGTTAAACCAATTAATTTCGGAGCATATTTGAATAATGAAAAAGAGCCTATACAGGCTTTGAAGAAATCAGCTGAGCGCGCACTCGCGCGTGTGTGTCACAACGCGTACGTGAGATAGCTTGTGCGTTTCAAATTGAGGACAATTTTCTGGCACACCCTTTTACTAGTGATGGGGACACTGAAGCTAGCAGGCTATGTGTTTAAGACAGCAATTAGAGTATTTTCAGATTTGATACAGTATCACGGAAGCTGGCCTAACCTATCCTTCTCCCTCGCTGCCCCGCCTCTCCACCTTCTTAACTCCTCTCTGTCCACTCTCTCTCTCTCTCTTCTTTAATTCTCTTCGAACTCTCTACACCGAGTGAAATGTCAGATCATTGTATCTCAGTTTGTTACCATATGATACCACTGTATTGAATAATTTATTATAATATTATTATACTGTGAAATTTAATGTTTTTAAATCAACCCCCATTTTCATGAAAAACCAAGCAGATCTATGTAAGGGAGTAACTCACTACCCGCATATTTTACATGTGATTGAAATGGGTTGCATTTGGCCACAACCGCGGTACAGCCTCACTTTTAGTTATTTCTCGAAATATGGGTTTCTTCTTTGTTCCTTTCATCTCGTTCTGTGAGCTATTATATTATATATAGCAACAATGAGACTCTGTACAATCTATTCCTGCTCCAAACAGCCATTACATTACATTAAAAAAACAAAATATATTTCTTTCTCTCCAACAGCAGCGGGTCAACCAGATGATTCAATACAATAATTGTAAATCCACGATTCGCACTGTTCATCAAATACTATGATTAAGTGTTTGTGCCAACAAATTGAGAAGGTTACTTCTGTAAAATATCTGGGAATAATAGTGATAGACATTTGAGATGGGATTCTCATATGAACTATTTATCTTCGAAACTTAAATTTCTAGTCTATAATTTTTACAATATTAATCAACTGAAGGACTTACATATAAAAAGATCAATTTATTTTGCTTATGCCCATTCTTTATTTCAGTATGCAATTGAAGCATGGGGAGATGCGTTTGATTGTCGTTAAAATAAAATAATTACATTGTAAAAACATCTTATAAGGGCAGCATTGGATAGACCGAGGAGATACCCAAGTAGAAAATTTTTTGAAGACTTTGATGTACCCACGCTTAGGCAGGTATATGTAATGAAGATTGTTTTGCACCTAAATAAAAATGTAAGTGATCTAGAAACTAGGATAATACTCTATCAAACGCGTCCAGCAAATGTTTCCAATATACATTTCATAAAATTAATGGTTACTCCTGGATCCACCCCTACACATATGTAGCCTACATGTTCAGATTTTTCATTCAATAAAATGAGAGACATACCTTCAAATCTTTTTCAACTATTGACAATTTATTGCAGTGTAGAAGTCTTTTAAGATCTTCAAAATCCAAAAAATTAAACAAGATTTGACAAGACTTTTTAAGGAGTTGTAATATGCAGCTGTGGAGCATGAAACTACCATGTCCTTACATTAATTAGACTTTTTAGTCAAATGCCAATTTTCAGTCAATCCTATTCATTATAGACATTAGCTAATTTTAAAGGCTCTTTCTGAAATTGTAGAATATTTTGAACACTATTGTTTTAACACTAGAATTGAGGACATGCAGTCGTTAACAATAGTGTTAACTTCGCAGTTCGTTATGGATCCAATAATTCAGAAATTCAATTAACCTTTTGTACATTTATGGATTTCCACTCCCACTTTGTCGCATATGTTTTTGTGATAATTTCTTATTGAAATGAAAATAATAAAATCAAGTTGTAGGAGAATTCATATCCAATAATAATATATGAGCACATTGACCCGTTTGATTCTCTGATAACACCATACAAATTTAATAAACACTCACCAGCACTTCCATGGTTTGATATTGGGGGGGGGGGGGTAAGGGGTTTGCTAGGGGGGATATGATTTAGGGGGGTTAGTGCGCCATATGCTCTGGGGGGGGGGGATGTCACCTCTGCATTACTCGTTAAAGTGAAAACTCAAAATAATACGTCATTCAGCAGGAGCCACTTCCTATAGGGTTGATGACTGAATGCTGCGGGTTGAGAAATGAGGAAAAGTACTGTAGTATGAACTATGAAACACGTTTTCGCGTTGTCACAGAGTCAGCGATTGATTGTCACAGTCACAGTCATAGGTAACAAGTAGGCCTGCCTACTACTCCATGTGAAGAACCGGTCCATCCCATTGCATGTATTCCAAGGCTGCGGGACAGCCTTGCAGGAGGTGATTGCATTACTGATGCTTGTCAGGTTCCTCAATGCAGGCTCACTTCTGCTCAGGCCTACCGAGAATTGACCAACAACTGACAGAGACGGGTGTCTATATGAGATAAGTATAAATTGACCATACAAGTATAACCTTACATAAATATATACTATTCGAATATAAATTCTCATCGAATTGCGTAATAGAATACGGCGATTATTGATCTAATTGCTGATTGCGCATGAGAGCTGAATACCAAGTACCAACAAAGTAAATACGGAAACTATCTGTTGTAGAGAGATGTGTACTACAACAGTTTATAAGTAAAACGTGGGATCTCTGGAATCTATCTCATCAATGACCTGTTGAAACAGCAAAAATGCAGCCTGACGCCGAGAAATAATCTAAAGAGACACTTCATGAAAGGTTTGAACTAGGCTGTATTTGTGCATTGCGTTTGCGGTTTGCCCCGCATCGCAGAAAATTAATCGTTTTTTTTAAATAAAATAGTGGAAGGGGATGTCACTGCTGCCAATAACGCACTTGAGAGCGCTCAGAAGGTCACTGCTATGAGCGAGTACAGTTTCAAAAGCGATGTATGAGATCCGCACCCCAGTTCATAAATGCGCTCATAAGAGCCAATGGAGGAAGAAGACCTCAGTACCGGTACTATAATAATGATTTTCCTGATGAATAGAGGATGGAGTATGATGTAGCTGATACGAAAAGAAGAAGAAAAGTAACTCACATACCCACGTGCCTCGATATGAAGGAAGAGAAAAAGGAGGAAAAGGCGATGAAGAAAAAAGACGGAGAAGCGAAGCTTGGACAGTCACGCCGCCCACCCGCTACCAGTACTGAGAGTAAATAGGTCTCCTTCCCTTCTCTGCTATAAAAACAACATCGTCACCCCGTCCTGTCAACACCGGAAAACTTTAAACAGAAAGGAAATCTGTCTACTCTAGGCTACGCACCGCTCCTGCTGGTTCCACGTTTTCAGAATATTAAGCACAAGTATTACAAGGAAAAAATAAGACAGGAGAAGTGAAGGAGGAGGAAGAAGAAGAAGAAGAAGAAGAAGAAGAAGAAGAAGAAGAAGAAGAAGAAAAAGAAGAAGAAGAAGAAGAAGAAGAAGAAGAAGAAGAAGAAGAAGAAGAAGAAGAAGAAGAAGAAGAAGAAGAAGAAGAAGAAGAAGAAGAAGAAGAAGAAGAAGAAGAAGAAGAAGAAGAAGAAGAAGAAGAAGAAGAAGAAGAAGAAGAAGAAGAAGAAGAAGAAGAAGAAGAAGAAGAAGAAGAAGAAGAAGAAGAAGAAGAAGAAGAAGAAGGAGGAGGAGAAGAAGAAGAAGAAGAAGAAGAAGAAGAAGAAGAAGAAGAAGAAGAAGAAGAAGAAGAAGAAGAAGAAGAAGAAGAAGAAGAAGAAGAAGAAGGAGGAGAAGAAGAAGAAGAAGAAGAAGAAGAAGAAGAAGAAGAAGAAGAAGAAGAAGAAGAGATATAGTAGCGCGGGATATACTCGTAGGCAAGGAGTAGTTTTCAACTTGACGGGCGAATTTTTTGTACCATCACAGTGCTTTTTCTGTTTGTTTTTAGTGTTTGATGAGATTTTTGTTCTCCTCATCTACACATGTTGCGATACTTGTTATTTGGCCCCACCACGTCAAGCAAATGACACAATTTTATTAAATTAAGTTCTGGATGTCAGCTATCATTCACGTTAATTCAGTTTATCTACGACTATACTATTACATATAACATGATTATTACAGTTATACAATTGATGCCAAAACAGCTGCCTTTTCGAAATGAAATTTCAAACCTGTATCGTAATGAAGGTTTTTTGATACACCTACTGTATTATAAAACTTTTAGATCAATCAGAATCCAGCAACAAAATGAGTTCCGTATGGAAATGAAACTGAAAAGAGACTAAAGTCAGCTGTTTTAATCAAACTCCTCTTTATGCTGTAGCTACTAGCAGTTCTAACCTATCAATATTTTCCTCTATCTATGAAGATCTACGTAGATCTTTAAGATTTACCTCTACCTCTATTTTAGAAGGGATCAGTGTAGGCTACAGCTTCCAAATTTTAATTATTAATCAGTATAAGACAATCATAGAAAAAATGAATAAAAAGAGAAAATAAAGTTCATTACGCCATTATCAGCTTCATAAAAATTATTTCTCAGACATAAAATTCTATCTTATTCAGTTTTTAATAGCTGTCGCCGAACTTTAGTAAGATTGTTCGTTTTTAGATTGTCTTTCTCATTAAAATTCCGAAACATTGATCCAAGCTTGATAGAATTCGAAATGTATTCTTTCATTACAGGACGACGACAGGAAACAAAATTCGTGATTTTGTTCCTAGAAAAGGTGACATGCTTCGAAATTTATTTCGGTCTTGCCGTGAGTTCCGAAATTTACTTATTGTGAAGAATTCAATTATTATTCCGTCTATCAACCTTCAAGTCTAGCGGCTAGTTGCACGAACTCCATTTTACTCCTTTCTGCTTCTTTACATTACTCCACACTCCACATCATTTGTGAATAATACGAGAATATTATTTTGAACAAAAAAAAAACCGATACAAGTTTCAAATATCTCGTGAATTTATGATGAAAAGATTCAACACTTATGCGAGAAAGTCATCTGTTAAATGAATGATTAGAGTTCAAGTATTCAATTAAAAGTGTTGACATCCCCGGAGAGTCTCAAATTTTCCTCTAAATACTGTAACTGAGTTTAGACATGAAAAGAGATAACTGAACGGTCGAATAAATTGTTTTTGTGAACACTTGCTATCAGTTGCGCAGCTTGGAGAATAATTCCAGGAATCATTAGAGTATTAGAGAGACAAAGTCGCCAAGCCCAAGCCCAACAACTAACTTTGAACGAAAACTGAATGTTTACGAGTACATCGGATAGAGAAAAAGAAGAAGACATTAAATCACAGCCTCCTATCAAAGTAAGGTCCATCAACACCTTCACATGTAACAACAAGTCATTAACTCTTATAAACCATCGGAATTATGATACCCTCAAACACATGCCATGAATATAGCCTACAATTTGACTGACTCGGCTTGTAGCCATAGTTCCTATAAAGTGTTATTACCGAAGCTATAAGTACATATAATCATCTGGCTTGGACCTCTATATCAATCTATATTATAAGGAACGAAGATGTAATTTGTATGAGGTATACCTATAGTGATAGCGCCATATACGTATCCTACGTATGTTTTTCCGCAACCACACATAGAGGTATACTTAGATATATACTTAGAGGAGTGTGACCCAAAACTTCATATACTATTTTTTCTCGAAGTTGTCACGGCGTTTGAAAATTATTTCCGATTATTGTCGGGGCCACCTATGAAGAATTTTGTTTTGAACTGTGACTACACAAGCAATCCAGTTACATAAACTGACGAGCTTGCACCATTCAAATCCAACGACATGCAACCTGCCAGTGGATAGAGACAACAAAAATGTAGTATCAGCACCAAGTACTGATTAGCACCAAGTAGTTTTATAGTTTAGCATGCCAAATGTGAGAGTAAAATTAAACCGAAATTTTAATTAAAATCTTAATTTCAAGTCAAAGTATATTGTTTTACAAATTGTTGTACTGTCTAATATACAAATAATTGTTATAATAATGCAAAAATGAACTCATTCCCCACTCCCAGACTTCTGTCTTTGTGGGGAATATTCACTAAACTGGATATTTTATATTGTACTCGTGTAATTTTGTGAATAAAATTTATTTGAATCTTTGAAACTGTAGTTTGATACTGGTTTAAGGCGTTTGTACATGGTAAAATCCTTCATCAGAATCCATCCAATAAAAGAAACTTGAAGTGAACAGCAGATCAGTAAGTTGTGATAATAACAGTAATTATAGATAAATTATATCTATAATCTAATATAGAATATATTAGAGTTCAATAATGATATATTCACAGATAAAAGCATTATTGTCATACAGCAAAATATCCGCAGCTTAAAAGCAAATTTTGACTCGTTTGTAGTAGAACTGAACAGATTGGATAGGATACCAGATATAATAATAATGTCAGAAATTTGGGTAAATTTTGACAGTGGCGCCGACTTAGGGGGGGGGCAAGGCACTTTCTGACCCCCCCCCCCCCCAATAATTACTCAGGGGGGGGGGGCAATGCATGTATTTTGCCCCCCCAATATTCATACCAAAAGAATTACATCAAAACGGCCAACGGGCCAAGTACGAATCCCAGAAAGTTTTATACAAAACGATGGACCTGTCTAGCTAATGCATTTTTCATTGTATTCGAATCTGTATTATTAACTGGAACAGAAATAATACTGCATTATTTTGAAAGATTACTTTCAGCACAGATAAAGACAGATAAAGGATGTGTCCTTTATCTATGCTTCCACCAAGCATAAATATATCAGACCTCTGATTTGTTTGTTTACTATTCTCATTGCCAGCTAGGCGCCTAATTGTAAACACCGGATATGAGTCTTCGATAGCAAGAAATTCTTCAATTAAAACTGCGCTGGATATTGTTTGTTTTATGTATAACTTTCCCACTCTCCTTTCTTTGAACATATATAGTACAAATAAAATAAATATCAAGATTATAGTAAAATAGCAAGTTGAATGTAGTGTAACAGATAACAGATAATATCCATATTACAAACTTCCGTACGAAATAGCATGCGAAAGTAGCCTTTCTAGTAAACTCGCGTACATTGACAATTTAGAGTTACTTTCAGTCTACAGATTACATGAGAAGTCAATACCCATGTTTACTAATGAACTCAAGTTAATTCTTTCCGTTAACAAATCTCCCAATTTGATGATTAATGGAGATATGAATATAAATATTTTGGACGAAAATCCGAGTATATTATAACTTTGGCGAGTAATGGACTAGGATCATTGATAAATGAACCTACAAGAGTAACCGAATCTTCTAGAACTTGTATAGATCATATATTTTATCGTTCTAGAATTAATAGTAAATTTATTTATGTATTAAGTATTGTATTTTAAGGCCAGGGTATTTATTACTCGAGTTTGTTCTTATGTAAAGTTTCCCATACAGGTGTCTTTGTTGTTCACATATATTTTTTGTTTAATTTATGCATAGTGTGTATACATTGTATGAGCAATAAAGAAGAAGTTTAAATTCAATTCAGAAAAAAATCAATTCAATTCAAGTTCAAGCATAATATTATCGTGGTTTACAGGACAGCGTTATAACAGGACATTCCCTAAATTAGAGGTTTGGCCTATTCAAGCAACCCTGCTCGTCAGACGAGAAACTTATGCAGATGCAGATCACTGTTGACTGTGTAGCTTTGCCTTATCGCGATCGCCTTCAAGCGGAAACGGAAGCCTCTACCCTACCCTTCGTCTTGTTCTTAGGCTTACCTTCCCATGCTACAGCACTTCCCCCAGGTGTCATCATCCCATTACATATTATATCAATCCCAATAATAATTATTACAGTCGCTATCTTCAATAATGCACTACTTTTCCATCACTTCAATTCAATGGTGGCTTTTCTCGATTTCCGACTGGTTATCTTAGTTTCATCCAATCTTTGTTCGTTGAGTTTTTTTCTGAATAGATCTTTGGCTCTTCCAATTTATTTCAAGATTGAAATCAATTCTAATTTAAAACTGATAATATCATATCGATATTACCCATTCAGCATTCACTACTTTCGGATTTATCAAATATTAAAATACTCGTAAAGATATCCAAAATTATACGGAGTTGAGTTAGCCGCAGTAATTTGGAAGTGGCAGTTTTTCGGGGAATTTTTTTGGGGCACTTCTGTTTTGAGGGGGTCACTTATTTTGGGGGAGGGGAGGGGACAGTTTCATTGGGGGACACTTTTTTTGGGTAGGGACACTTTTATGTGGAGGGAGAACTTTTTTGTGGAGAGGGAACTTTTGTGGGGGGCACTTTTTTGGCAATATTCACTTTTGACGTATAGAAAATTCAATTATCCTTCATTTTGAAGAGAAAAAATTTCTATATCTTGTTAGATACGTAAAAGTAAGGGCCCTATTAGCCGAGAGCGACCAGGTCGGCCGACCTGGTGTCCGGGGGCCAAAAAGCATGGAGTTAGATGGGACCCTATTAGCCGTCGGTACGTTAGTAGCCATTTATCTTTCTCTCTTCCACTTCAGGTATCCGTCTCACTACAGTACAGTTGTTCTGTATCCTTTGCCGAAGTAAAACATATTTCTAGGACTCATTGCGTGAATTGTTTCTGAATAATTTAATAAATTCATTTGTAAGTAAAGTGTAATGTAAAATCAACACCTGAATAAGAGATATTGTAGAATTTCACCATAGTAGGTGAAAGAATGAAAACAATGTCTATAATTCCACAATGAATATTATTTAAAACATACTTAAGTTTCAAGCTCATGGCATCATCTATATAGTGTTGAGTGTTTTGGCTCAACTCAACACTGAAGATGTTGCCATAAGCATCGAAACTTGAGTAATATGTTTTTAAATATATTCATTGTGGAATAGAAAACATCGTTTTCATTCTTTCCCCTACTGTAATATAATTAGGCTAATAGCCGAATTTATTACAGTTTAGTGCGTGAAAAATGGAGTGTGTTCAAAATCAGGAGAAAAGTGAAAAATTTACCGCTTTAATTGAAAAAAAAACTTAACACAGAAGACTTTATTTATGAAGTGCAGAAACATAATTCAATATGGGATGCTGAGAAATTTGTGATTAATTTTACTTTTGGAATAGGATAGAGAGAGAAAACAAAAGTGAATATTGCAAGGCAGGAGATTGGCGCCAGTCATCCGGTTGTTGACAATTAAATTGTTTACAATTTGCTGTTTTATTGACAGATTGAGCCTTCCTGATGGTTCTAGATGTTTACATAGTAGATAGTAGCTTCCAGACCTTTCAAGATAAATATTAATTAATCTCTTCGAGACTATAATAATTATTTAAGACTGGTGTTTGTGGTTTTTGTTGATCAATAGAGTCATTGACTTAATGTAAGTTTCTTACAATTCATTTCATACACTTGATACCATTTAATTAGTTTAGAAAAAATATTACATGTGATATGATTGTAGTATAAAATATTATATGATATGTGTATAAAAGAAATATATTTGATTTGAATTACTACTTCATTTACCGTCTGTCAAACCTAATTTATAATATTGATAGTCGATTATCATTATAATAGCTGATTATTGTACTCACAATCACCGCATCAGTCAAAGAACTGCTAAGCTTACCTGCAATAATAGCATAATAGCATTAATTAAATTGATTAGGAATTGAAAAATCCATTCTCTCCTTTCAAACTCAAATGAATTATTTACAACTTTAGAATATGTTATTCATGTATTAGAAATGAGGAACAAATTTGTGGAATTTGAAATTTTGCAAAACAATTAACTTTTTGTAAGTTTGATTCTTATAGACGTAAAATGCCGTTTTACTCCTTTGTAGAAAATATCGATAAAGTAATTATTGATGTTAGTCAAAAAATCAGATTTTTATTCGTATTATCAATGTTTTTTTTGTATGGAAATTGTTCTAGTTCGCTATCAAACTATTAGATTGATGATTCTATCGAAGGTATGGTTTTTAATTACAACTTATCAATTTTGCTGAAAGTAAAGGAAAATAATTGAATTTTACATTGACACATGTTATGACATCTTTCATTTTCACATTGATTATCACTTGTTATTAAGGTATCCACATTTACGATGCCATCATACTGCATAAGATGCCACTTAGCATGCTAATAGGGTTATCATTTTTGTCGATATTCTAAAGAGTGAGAACCTACTTTTATAGCTACTAGTTACACATTTAATATGATTGTCCACAAGTGAAAACCTGTATGTATAAGAATGAAAATTATAGACAGGAAGGCTTAAGAACTTTGTTCCGCTTTTGACTAGCATTTTGGCTGCTTGACTATTCATGAGCAAAGGCTATAGGTCAGATAGTGCTGTACAACTCAGCAAACACAACAGCCAACTGCTTCATAAGAAGTCTTGCCAACTAAAGATCTCAATTTTATACTCACAGCGTTAGGAAAAATTATTTAGGTGGGAATCATGAAGTATAAGTTTAGGAGAACTTTGATTCAAGTTTTTATCTGTGGGAAGCAGCCAAAATAAGGAGTCTCGGCAAATACGATATTCATTATTTGAGATGAGTTCATAGATTTTTCAAGTTTCAGGACACATTCAACCAAGGGCGTAGCCAGGGGCTTCAGCACCCCCCGAAATTGACATTTGTTGTAATTTTGTCTCTAGTTCGCTATTTTATCCCATGAAACTATTACATCCTTATAACCTTCCTGCCTATTTCAGCACCCCCAAAATAAAATCCTAGCTACGCCCTTGCATTCAACATAATAATACTGCTCATTAAACATTTATTCTGATTTACTGAATTTGGTAGTAGTTAATGTACTTCATTCTAGACCAGTGTAATACAATTGGATTAACAGAGAAAGAACTTTACCATCTTCATTTCGTTGTTCGAAACATTGGTCAGAATAAGCTGAAAAAGTTGGTTATTACTTGGTTCCAAGTTCATTGAAATTTTTATTTATTTTTGAGGTTGACATTGACATACATTGGTAGCTTGCACCTTGCATCAATCCATGACTTGTGCTTTGCATGGTGTTGGCGTTTGCTTTGCCGGGCTAATGCGAATAAACATTTAGACATTCAACTGGCAAAGTCAATTATTATCCTGAGTAAGCTCAGTGTTTATCTCGACGCTTTTTATAGTAATGAAAATGTCGTAAAGAGCAGAAGAGAGAAGGAAAAATACTTTTATGGTGCGTAACCAGTTATGATTGCGTCTGTTCGCCATGAAATTCACTTTAGACAATCTTTGAAAGCTGATTGTGGGTAGGTCTCACACACATTGGTCAACTTCAAGTCGTGAGAGCAGAAACTGAATACTCGAAGCATAATAATTATGGTGGTTCGGAACCCCTCTGGATCCAATCCAAACTGGACTCAGACTGAGGATGATTCGTAATTTGGATTGCCATCCTTTTATACTTGCAGTGATCAATCAACTACATAATTCTGTCAAAGTTACCAACGTAATGTATAGAACCAATTACACAATACGAAATACAGTAGGCCTACATTACAACAATAACTAAGTGCTATATTCCTCTACAACTGATCGTAAAGCACTTCCTTACGTAATTAAATCTGATCATAAAACAGCTGATTTCTGAAGAGCAACCTTCTATTCACACACATCCTTGCCATCGGTCATTCATTCATTCATTCATTTATTGGCAAGATACATTACAATGTGGGAAGAATCAACAGACATTTGTCCAAAACTGCTTCTTTCCCAAATTTTGATAAATAGTCCACAGGTTATGTTGTTGATTCGTCTTACTAAAATTGTGAGTCCAAAAAACTATTAACTAACAATAATTTTGAATTTCTAAGACTACTACAACTCTATTTCGTTCTGCGCATGCGTCAACCATTGGTTGTTGACGATGGACCAATCACAGAACATTGGGCGCATGACGCATGAAATAGCTGGAGGTAATCGGACACGGCACGGATGTGTGTGAATAGTCCCTTATGCCTGGGTTTCACGATTCCAGTAGACGTTCAGGTTACTGGAGGCAGGTGGATCATGATGATCGTCTACTCTATTCAAACAAGTAGTCCACCTGAGCGATATCAGTTTAATCACTGTCTAAGAAAAATTCAGCAACTGCTCGGGGAAAAAAATGTTTCGACCGATGCGCGTGTAAAATCTCATGTCCAATCAATTTTCCCGGCAATCACTTTTTGTTTCTTTCTTTGTCCATCGACTGCAGGCAAGACGGCAAGAGAAAGAAAAATGAAATGAAAGAGGGAGGTAGGAAGGAGAAAGGTAAGTGAAAAAGAGAGAGATTGAAAGAGAATATTATGGCGTTCAACTGGTCTCTTTTCATTCTTGCTCTATCAACTAATTTTTAAAAGAAGATAATAAATTTGATTATTTATTTTTCTTTCAATAGAATGAAAAAGTGAATAGAGATTGACTTATAAGTGCTACCAATCGTGACAATAACTGAAAGGGCTGGTAAACGTCTGTGCAACGACCAACAGTTTATGTACGCGTTTTTATGGCTCTTTTAACTATGGGTGGGTTTCAGTGTCACGCACAGGTTTTTAAAACGCATGTGACACCAAATTTATGGTAATATAATTTTTTTACTGTGTAATTTTTGACAAGAGAAGATTTTTTTTTGATTTCTCATGAGTGGACTCTGCAACAGAGAATTACAGTTAATGATATTAACTGTAATATTAATCTGTAAATAATATAATCTGTTAATAATATTAACTGTTAATATTATCTGTAATATTAATTACAGATAATTGTTGTTACTCTGCAACAACAATTATCAGAGTATATACTTGACTAGAACATAATATGATATAAATCATAGGAATTGGGAAGGGAATGTTCGGCACGCTAGGTCGATGGATGAGATTGAGACCACCTAAATCATAGTTTGGGAAGGTGGCATCATTCATGAATCATATATGTGAATTATTCTAGTACAATAGGTTGTAATTGAAGTGAATAGTTGAAAATTTGAAATGGAATACTTCTCATCAAATGGCTATGAAACGAGGATGGTGTGGTCAGAATATAAAAGGTGTGTTGTTCTAGTTTTGTTGTCAGCATCTGCGACAAAGAAACGAAAATGTGCTGGAAGACTAGATGAAATTTATGCATTTGTGCAAAATGCGTTTGGTCGCCCTATAGGCCAGACGACCCACGTGCTCGATGCGCTAATTACTAAACAGATTAGATGAGACCCAACAAAATGATGATGTGGCAAGAGGAAAATGAGGAAGGAAAAGAATAAGAATAAGAAGAAGAAGAAGAAGAAGAAGAAGAAGAAGAAGAAGAAGAAGAAGAAGAAGAAGAAGAAGAAGAAGAAGAAGAAGAAGAAGAAGAAGAAGAAGAAGAAGAATACGACGACGACGAAGAAGGAAAGGAGAAGAGCAAGATTACACTCTGAGATGTCAACGCCTCTACAGACTATATTGAAATTAGAATAGGATTTAAGTTATGAGCTAGGTCCGCAAATGCAAATCAACTTTTGATGTGGACTCGCTCATTCACTCGTTTTTCTGAAGATATATATGAGGATACGCCCTTCTAAGAAGATTATTATTATTATTATTATTATCATACACTCCTACCGTCTCTCTCCCACTAAATAATTTTGTAGTTTTTATCTCACCTACTCCCATTCAGGTACGCACGCGCCTTACTTCTTTCTCATTTTTCTTTGTTTCTCCAACATAGTATTTGGTCCAACTTTCTCATCATCACTAATTGAAGGTGAATCATCCTCCCAAATTTTACCTATTAAATTCCTCAACTAAATTCCACAATCAGTTCAGACGTATAGTCCAAAAGTTTTTTCAAGAATTGGAGAGACAGTGTTTTAAGGTTTTGTGCAAATTAAGTTTTGCATTTTGGTTAATAAAGCAGATTTATTTCAATCGTCTACTTATTCTACTGTAATAATGTATCAGCATAATTATGCTATAAGGGCGTAAGTCACATCAACTACTTTTCGAGATGAATGCAGAGAAACTGTTGTTAGGTGACTGGGCTGATATAACCCTTTTTTAACCCTGGAAAAGCAACATCACTTTTCTCATCTCATCTCATGAGATGAATTTTTCATTCTTGAAAAAGTAATTGATGTGACTTAGGGCCATTCGCTTAGTATTATGCTGATTGATTGACCAGCAAAACGCTAGTAATACTTTTTCAAAAATAACTTTTTAATTGACAAATAACGCGGTATTGTTCTAGCTGCCATATGTATTTGAATATAATTTTGAGAATAATTTGGTGGGCGAAGTAGCTAAGGATACAAAACTATGCTTTATGGTGGACTGGACACATCCTTGTATCTAGCTCAGGAAAAGCTTGGCTAGCATACGTAAAGAGGCCATTGTATCCCGTTGCTTGGAATGCTTCTTCTTCTTCTTCTTCTTCTTCTTCTTCTTCTTCTTCTTCTTCTTCTTCTTCTTCTTCTTCTTCTTCCTCTTCTTCGGTGAGCGGTGACTGAGCGAATTCTTTGGCGTTTCTTGAACGGCCGATCGACCGATTTGTAAATTTCTTTATTACAGCCATTGCTTATCTCTGCTGTTTTCTGTTACATCTTCTGCTTGTCACTATCTTCTTTCCTCAGCACAAATATTCGTGGCTGACCTCATATTCAGGCATGTTTTTTTTTGCTGTGGTGATGCCCACATAAGCTCTCAGCTTGTGCGTGGGTAATATGGAGGAGGATAATGAGAGATGAGTGGACCTACAGCTTTAGGTGGGTTCCGAACCGCCGGGAAGCAATTTTGATTCTCATGAATGAATTTCATTCAGCGGAAAAAGGCTTGAAGTGGTCACCCTTCCTATGGGAATGTCAGGTGCAAGTTTCTTATCTAATCTTGCGATTAGATACCGGCACTACCACGAAGCCAATCCCTCCCCCAGAATGATTATAATGATATAAAAAATGTTATATATTATTCTAAGATGTATGGAAATCTTACACAGTTGTCAGATATCTGATAGAATTTAGCGTTCCTTGATCGATTTTAGACAGAATTTGTGTATTCCACTCAATGTTTTATTGATTAGCCAGCAGCTTCACTAGCTTCGCTCGCCTTATCACCCTGTTTGAAGGTATAAAACATTAAGAGGAATGAATACACAATATTTTGTTTGACGATCAGGGAACGCTAAATTCAACCAGATATCTGACAACAGTGTTAGATTTTCATACACCTTTCTCAAAATAATGTATAACATGCCTGAATATGATCCTTATTATCCGTCTGAACCCACGGCGAAATTGCAGCCAATGATCAGGTGAGCAGGCTTGCTTCGCTCATTTCATTCATACTTTGCTCGCTAAATCCGTCAAATAAAAATTTTCAAAATTTCTTTGAGTTGCAAAAACACAAATGGTTGTTTTGCATAGCCTGGGCTGAATCATTAAAGCCTTCCACTGCACCCTATCACGCCCCCAACTTAACATGTGCAACACCTAAACATTTGAAAAGTTGTTGAAATGTCATCATTTAGATCAGATACATTTTGAACTCCTGCAACTCTTTATTCCGCGTGATTATTTGTTTCATTTGCATTGTGAGGAATCCTCAGGTGGTTAGTTCATAAATAAGAACGCCCACAAAATGAAACGGTTTGCAATGGGAATATGCTAAAATTTGTTGGGTGGAGTCCCCATCAAGGCATGCTGTGTTGCCTAGATTCTTCAACGTAATTATGAAAATTAATATTTTCTCATTCATTCCACTATCTCTGACTATATTATTGAATGTCTGAACAGCGACATTTCTCCTTAATTGAAATGGTTGTACTTGAAGAGTTTCATACAAGAATAAATTACCAAGCCCGTTAAAACCTATAATATAACAAAATGTGGTTATTTGGAGAGCTGTTTCCTCTGAAATATGGAAATGACAGTCACTTTGATGCCCCACAGTCTTTTACAGCCCTTTGGAGTCAGAAAATACCACCGAACAATACAATCCTAAAGCAAGTGAGAAAAATTCAAAATCTTAAATTAAGGAATCTCATAAAGAATTTTTGGTAAATTTATTTAACTCTAATATTTTTATTGTTTATTGCACTCAATTGAATATGCTGGCAGAGGCAGTGTAGTGAAATGTGAAATGAAACAACGGAGAATATATAGATCAAGATTCTTTCACAAATTTCATGGTGAACTAGAAATCAATATTTCTCAGTATAATTGATTACTGGTAATTGATTGATTGGTTTGGAGAATATGAAATTGACAAATCTCAATAGATGAACTATGCTGTATTCAACGAGTGTTTGGAGCGAAGGCGCCCCTCCACTGAGTCAGCCCTTTTCAGAAGCTTTTGTTCAACTCCTAGCTGTGTCAAAACGAAACCATCGAAAATAAATGGTATCAATCTGTTACTATACGGTCGTTGATATGATCAAACGAGGCAAGAGCTAACCCGACAAGTTTTTGACTGTCTATAGGATGACTTTTGACAATTGCGTGTTGATCAATGATTATTGAAAATAAAAAAAATATCATACTTCAATAATTTAATTCAAAATCATATTTGTTCTCTCAAAATATTGGTACAGAATGGAAAAAGTCTAATGAAAAACCCCACTTTTCATACTTGTATCAAATAGATGTAATTGAAAAGGTAGAAACTCTACTGAAAATGAACATAATAGAGTATTAAAAGAAGAGACTGTAATACTTCATAGACCTCGCCGTCTTCCATTTACACAGTGGTTACAAAAAAAAACCACTATCGAACCAAGTTCATCGCAATATTCTAGTCCTGTCTTAGTAACGAAATAGAAAGATTGTCAAAACGTTATATGCAGCTGAAAATGTGGCTTGAAACTTGTTCAAGTGCGTCTCGAACTTGAAGCGAATTAATAATTATCAAGTTATTGTAATGAAGAATGCCGTTACTTGTCATCAACTGGAGTGATGACCCCACGCCGTGTTGATGCTGATTAATTAACGTTGGGTCCGGCACCCCTCCGAGCTCTCACACCAATCATGTGACTGGAGAAAGTGAAACCGATTTGGGCATCAACCACTTTCTAGAACTAGCCTTTCCAAAGCTATCAAATTTTCCACGATCAAATTTTTCATCAAATTTAATCCCATCTTATAAAATAGCCTCCTATTTGATTGAAATAAGAATACCAACATTGAACTCAAAATGAACAGTCTCGCTTGATGGAATGATTAATCATTGATGATTCATTGATCATTATCTTAGACGAAGATAACTCAGCCGTAGAAAGCCCCAAATGAAAAAAATCTAGCTGAACATGAAATCAAAATGATGAAAAGCAACAGAAATGTATGCCTTGAATGCACTTACAAACCCACGAGGCTGGCCGGCCCTTGTCTCAATTAGTGATCATTAACAAGGACTACCCACAACATTGCCAGCTAGCTATTTTCTTCTTTTTATTTTAACTTTTTTCGATCTTTTACTTATTATTATTCTCTGTGGAGGCTGCTTTGTGATGCTCACGCTTATACAAATGATAATTTATGCCAAGGTACTTCATGCTAACGTAAACATATAGTCTACATAGTTATACAGAACGGTTCTTTTCAAAATTATACCTATACATTGTGTCACCGACTTGAGAGGTCAATGTTTTCCAATATTGCGTCACTAGTGTTTTCAAAAATTCTACGCCTGCCCCAAAAATGAGTTCTCCCCACATGTAGCAAGTATAAGTTTCCTATTTCGTGTACTTTTTGAGCTCCAACTACAGTATTAGCAAATTACCTTGCATATCAAAAAGCCCCTATTATTATTGGTGACGACCTCCAATAGAAATTTCTACATACTTTTATTAACTACAGGAATATTGTTTCTGAATCTATCTGAATGCTTACTTTGCTGCCCTAAATTCAGGTTGCTTTTAGTACCTCTCAATGAGCATAGAATGAGGACGCCCCCAACTATTGTAAAAATAAACTTATCTTCATAAACGATATCTCATTCCCCTCAGCTCATCAATTTGTATAACATATGCATCATATATCACATGAAAATTTCATTTTTCAGGATTTGAATGAAATATTATTATTGTAATAAATTATGAGGTGAAACGAGAAACAGCTTAATTCATAGATCATGAATCAGATTGAGTGATTCGAATTCTCTACAACTGCGGAAAAGCTGTAACTAACACCAAGCACTGAGAAAAGTGGGAGTGGCAATGCTGTGATTGGCCAATGGGCTGAACAGACGCCATTTCACTGCTACTACCAATCAGAAGCTGGCAGATCGTGAACATCAAATCGTCAAATGAACTGGCAGGTGTCATGTGACATTTCCTTACAGCTGGCCCCTGATTGGTTAAAATTGTAATATGGCAACTGTTCAACCCACTGGCCAGACAGACGCCTCGTTTAATTTAGAGGCGTTATTTACTATAACAGCATTGTCACTCCCTATTTTCTTTATTTTAGATCCAGCTTTCTCAGCATTTCTCATACTTAATTATATTTATTCATTCGACTTTTCGTATTACTTTGTTGAGCCTTTATTGAGATAGAAGCCATCTGTGCTGTGCAACGATCCACAAAACAGAAAGCTATAGATATAGATCGAATTTTCCTTCACTGTATCAAAGATCTATAGAATATTTTGATGAGTCCTTTACTAATACTGTTTTGCTTGTAATTGAAGTACGCAAAAATTATGAATTAAACTGCGAACTTAATTTCATCAAATAAACCAATAAATGAGAGGTAAAAATATGCATTCAATTTAATGTACTGTATCCAAGTAACTTTAGTCAAGTAAGAAGAAAAGAGGAGTCACATGAATAGAAAGAGGGGAAATTCCAGCATAGCCTACAAGAGAAGCTCCAAGCAACCAACTTGAACATATCACGCAAAACTCGTTTAGTTGGCAATTATGAACCTTTTTTGTATTCAATGACTGAACTAAACTTTGAACTGCTTTGAAATAAATTTAATGCTTCTAAATTAAATGTTCTTACATTGGAAATACAGTTATCGTGTTTTTCTCTTTATCACCAATATTAGTCTACTTGTGGCCCTTCCGAGCTTTGGCCCCTTGGAGCTCTGGGCCACGGGGTCTTAGATCCGGCCCTGTCAAGAAACGTTGGACAAGTCATACTTGATCATGCAGTCGAAAAATGAACTTTAAGGTAGCAAAGGATCATTCGCTGATCGTGATTCTCTGTGTAGCCTTTTGGCTGAGCAAATGCCACTTTCTGCATCATCAGTTTTCTGAAAATATTCGTCAAGTTGTTTGTTCAGACTGTAAGTGTGAGTGTGGCTGGAGCAGTCCTTGTATAAGTATAAGTTCAAGTACTGTACTCAAATGAGCTGGGCTTGAATAATTAAAACTATAATGTGGGCAGAGGAAGTTGAGCTTGTATTTATACAGAGAGGTGAGAATTATGAAACGGTTGTTAGGCTTTTGCATTAATTTAATGTCTACCGCATCTTTTCTACTCTCTCACACGCTCTCTCTCTCTCTGGTCTCTCCTGCATCTTCTTTCTCTTTCTCATTTTGTTTAGCCCTACCCCTTTCTCCGCCCCCGCATACTGACTCATCATACATCACTTATTGTCTGTGGAAAGGAAGAACAACCTTGATGAGAAATAATAAAAGCATTACATTTCCTTAATAAAACCACAGCTAGGCCTAATTATTATTAACGTTGGTCGCACCGCTAGTGATAAACTGAAAATTTTGATCATCAGAATTTATATTTTGATCAGGGTTTGGATATGTTCGATCGGAATGATATAATTTCTCATAATTTATCGAGGATGACCGACAAAAATAAAAATATCTAGAAATGAAAGAATAATATGCACAGCTAGATCACTTTTGTACGCTATTTCTTTATAGTTACGAATCCATCATCACAAATTTCAGCACACAAGTTCATCTTCACTCAAATGTAACAAACGTTATTTTTTCAAGGCAATGGCGTAACTAGGTTCAAGTAAAGGGGGGGTTAGCTACGGAGGAGTCAGGTGGGGTTTACAGCAAGATGAAATTAATGTAATGCTAATGCAGTCACTTAATATAAATGTATTTGATTAGAAATAAGCCTAACTATAAACATAAACATATAGTTTTAACGCTTTTTAATAATCAAAACAGATTTTCATAAGCAAAATACAATTTTTGCCTACCATTGGGGGGGTTTACAAACCCCCTTCCCCTTGGTTACGCTTATATTCAAGGTTGATTTTTCAATTGCAACATCTTTGAAAACTAACAATTTATCACATAGGTTCAGAGGATTTAAGGTCATTCCCTTAGATTCTTTTCCGTCATTGGAAAATGATTTGAAGTATTTGAAAAACTTTTGGAGAAACCCTTTTGGAAATCAGATAGAAATGTTATGAAATTCAAACTCAAAAGCAACCACACATTTGAATCTTAGATTGCGTGACAATAGATGGACTGGACCTTTCAATCAATTATTAGCTTGCCAGATTGCAAATGTTAACAGAGACAATTCAGTACTTTATCCTCATTACAGGCCAACGTGGGAAAGCTCCTCAATTACAGTAATTATTGCTTGCCAAATCAACTTCTGAAGTTCTGAATGGAAAGCTATTTGGTGGCTGCAGTGCAGGTAGTAAATGAAGCAGACGTTTGAAACAGCTGGATTTCACAAGATAACTCTACATATTGCAGTATAAAGTTTTTTTAAACTTGCTAAAAAAACAATGTATGAAAATTAGTCCAGTAACAAGCTCAGCCATTTCTAGTATTTTCATACAATACTTCACACAATTTGGATTCAATTCGGTATTCGGATGAGAGGCATGTTTCATTTAAATTCTAAAATTTTAGAGGCTCTGTAAAATGTGGACAAACACCATACACTATATAAGAGACTTACAATATAAGTCTAGTGTATGATCCCCTTTTTCCTGTTGTACAGAACTTTTCAAAGTTATGAAACAGACCCCAGGCCAAAATTCGTGAGCAGGAAGATAATTAATAAGTATTCGATCTTGGAACCTTTGGATTATCAGACCGGCGCTTATCGCCATCGGCTACAGACCACTCGAAGTGGATTCGATAGTCCGATAAAGCTACAGTCCAGTCAATGGTGGATCCAGGGATGCTAAGGGGGCTGTAGCCCCCCCCCCCCTTTGATGTCCAATACACTAGATAGAATGGAGGTTTATAATATAGTTTAGAATAAGTATATCTCAATGCTACATCTGTACAAAAAGTGGGAAATGTTATGACATTACAGTACTAGGAAATGTACTTGATTTTGAAGGAATTACTCTACTACTATGCAGTGTAGAAGCTCAAATGGCTGTGGAGCTTGAAGAAGCTCAAATGGAATTTGGCAATATTTTTCCTACACTCTTTACATTATAATATACATTATATAAATTAATAATATATACATAATATTGCCACCTACCCAATATTGACACGGATACATTAATGTTTTATTTTCTGATGACGATGACAGATTGAATGACAATGATAATGTAGTCAATTAGCCTCCGATGGATCGCGCATTGTGATTGGAATGAATTTGAGCCAAGTGAAACAATGGACTATAGGTCAGAAGATGGTATGGTTCCATCACAATGCAACTGATAGGATCGCTGTCGCTGGCAGAATAGCAGCAACCCATATCCAATTATCGATCCATACACATACTCTATTCAGAGTACACATACTCTTCTTACCTCACTCATACATGTATTATCGTTGGATTTCTTACCACTGAAATTTCAAGCTTGGACCATCTTACCAACTACCCTATTGTTCAACTGCTCCACTTTCCAGATGCGCATATTTCTTTACTTTATTTACTTGTATTTCTATCCTTTCACGATGTAATGTATTCATTAAATTTGGCGGATGGCGAATAACATTCATTAAACATTTCTATGGTAATGGGTTATGTTCTGTTGAATTTTTCCACATGAATACAGTATACAAAATTTAGAAACATATTTATAAAAGAAATGAACAGAACATCACCCGTTATCATAGAAATGTTAAATTAAAGTTATTTGTCATCCGCCAAATTAATTGAATATATTTTCTCCCTTGCTCGTCCTTCCTGTATGTCTCTTCCTCCCTCTCTCACTTTCTCCCGTCCTCTTTTCTAATTCTTCACTCTCTCTTACTCTTTTTCTACGTCTCTCCTCCTCATCATTTTGCTGATGATCTCATCATATAGGCTACCTTCATTTTCCTTCTGAAAGCTTTCATTCTTCTGTAAATCACATGAATTTGGACATTGCTAAACTTGTTGAGTGGTCATTTGCTCATGGGCTCAAACTGAATCCAACCAAAACTAAAAGTATCATCATAGCATCATATGCTACCCCAGGCTAGTTAATAACTTGCTAATGACCAATTCTCCATCAGTGGTCATAAATGGAAATGTAACAGCCTACTCTCAGTGTGTCAGTATTCTTGCTGTCTTGGTTGACAATTATCTCAGTCGGCGTGATCAGACTACACCTGTATGTAACAAGGTTTTTGGTGGTATCAAAGACAATTAGAATACTTAGTTAATAGTTTCCTATCGTCTTAGGTGGTAAGCACCAGCTCAAAAGGATCAGAAATTATCTACCTAAATCCGTAAGTTACATTGTTAAATCTTAAATGCATTGATTGTTCCATTCCTTCATTATTGTTGTATTGTATACATAATGATATTTCTAACGAATTAAGTGACAAATTGCAGCGGTCTATGAACTTTGCTGTGCGTTTTATCTTCGATGCCAGAAGAGACTCACACTTTACGCCACTGGATGCGACATTTTTAAGTACTGACCAAGGTTTTGAAGATTTGAATCATTAAGGCTCTGAAGTCTTGTCAAAGATTAACAAGATTTGAAACTCTAAGCAAATCCATCAAATTTTATTCTATTGGATGTTAAATAGATAAATAATTACGCCTTCACACAACAACAGAGTAGGCCTAAGCAGCTTAACAAGAGTCAAAAGGTAACTTACAATATGTGGGAGAACGAAAGATAGGCTTACCCCATTATTGCTCTCTTTACATGAAACAGAATGGATTGATAACGAAGATAAGTAAATTACGTGAATTCTTACATTAGTAAAAAAATATTCAAGTAGATGATTTTAGATATAGATAGAAAATATAAACTACAATAGAAATAATAACAAAAATCAATTCAAGTCAATAATAATTTAAATTTTAATTTGAAATACCTGTAAAAATGAACGTTCGTATAGACTATAGAGTATAGAGAGTCATCTGTGAAAATACTAATTAGTTTGTTGAACTTCTTAGAATATTATATAACCTCTTATATATAGTAACCTCTTATGAGCGATCCGGGAGATATGTATTGGATTAGCATATACTAGTTATAGCCAATTCTTATTAATCTCGTTTCGAGAAAGTGCTAAAACTACTTAGTAGAATTTTCTTACTTTAATCACCCCAGTGGGGTGACCAATGACCAAACAATGTGTATCATTCAATAAAAACTCGCTCACAGGAAGCTTTTGCTAGTGAGAGAGATGATGAATGCACACATCACATCGTTAATCAATATTCTGATCGCGTGTCCTAAGTAAAGGTAGTTCAAGTACAGCCGGCAATGTTGTAGAATGCCGAAGGTCCACAAGTGCCAGTGGACGAGTGGATACAAGTGAAAATGCTCACCGCTACAGTTTATCAGTCATTCTAGAAATCAAAATTATTGATTTTGCCTAAATTTACAAAGATCTTTCCATTTTTACCCAATAGTTGCGATGTGAAAACACTGCTGAAATTGAAATATCCTTTTTTAGGCTGAGTTCAGTTAGACCATAGAGATCTCTCTACCACTTGACTTGATAAATTCAAACTGATTGACCACAATTATTGATGGTCGCGAATAAGCAACTAATATTGATAAGAATAACGTGAGAAACAATAAACATTTGTGTAGGCCTATGTTAAGTTCATGAAACGAGTTGATAACAAAACTAACTTAGTCATTCCAATATGAGCAGTTATTTATCCATATGCGGTTATAATATAACCACAGTTATTAATTTATCAATTTTTCAATTAACTGCGGTGAGGCCTACTCAATTGTGGTGCATAGAAATGATTTTTGTTTATTGGTGATGAGTTAGTTTAGCAATGTACTACAAATACGTCAATGATTTCCCAATCACCCAGCTTTGAAATTGGATAAATCTATCAGCAGCCACTATCTAGACATATTTATGTAAGTAGCATAGATTCTATGTTACTTTCATTCGTGCATTGCAATGATACATTAATGATCTATTTGAATGGACATAAAATAGATTTTATAGTGTCGAGACCAAGAATGAACTTTATTGAGGAGTTACGAAATCATTATACGGCGTACCGCTATCGTAGTATCTGATCTCACCAACGCATTTGGCAAATTTATTGACTTCCCAGATAAAGGACGCTATTTATGCATAGCTTCAACTTGAAGGCGAGTCTTTTGTTTCAATGGAGGAGAGTGCCATTGATATTGAACCTACCTCAGGGAAGTGATTGCATTCAACAGAAACCTTAAAATAAAACATCAAAATATACTTTTGTTCATCCATGCTTTGCCGGACGGACTGTAGTCATTTTCAATTTCAACATTATCATATCATATTATAAGAATAATATTCAGTTTTAAAAGTTCAGAGATTGTGAACTTCATTCATCTACATTCTTCTCCTTATAATTCTATGTTTTTAAAACAATACCAAGAGTGGAGTGATTATTATCTTTCAATGTTAGAAACGTTCTAATTTTGTTTCTCTCAGAGTAAGTTTGAGACATGAGTGAATGGGGTTATGTTTTCCTGTAATCCCATATCATAATTTTAAAATGCGGCAAAAGTATGGCGGTGGCGGGAATAAAAATGTACCAACAAACTGTTATGGACCTTTTCACACCAATAACCACACTGTGATTATACAGTCTCTATAGTATTGGCGTCAAGAAAATGAATTTAATGTGGAAAATGTTGTTACTGATCTACAACTACAACAGCAATCGCATTCAATCTGAACATTCATCATGTAGAAATGAGCTGCAATAATTATTGAGGAACCCGATTTCAATTCTGTCTGCTCCTCCACTGGATAACTGGATAATTTTGCACTATTCCGATACAGAAGAAACTAGAAAAACTTGTCAATATGTAATTATAGCCCGCTTTCATTCTCAAATCTCAACAGCTCATTGAAGGACCAACTTCTATTAAAAACTACCTACTGAGTTTACTTCCGGTTTGCCTAACTACCTGGGTGTTAGAACACTTGCTGGTGATGCCTAACATAAGATATTAGTTATGTTTTTCTTCTTAAATATGTATACATGTATAATATTATGTTCATCTTATTTTCGAGTGAATTGTTTGTTTTTTGGCAATAAATAAATTGAATGAAATTCAGGTTAACGGAGGTTAATAATAGTGTAACAAAAAGAACCGGTATTCGATACATAATATTAATGAATTGGTGCTGGTTTCATTGATTGACGTCATTTTATGGTGATTGACTTCTTGAGCGACAGTCTCATGGACACTTGAAATATGAATAATTCGTCAATGTTTTTTCAAAATTTGTATTCTCTTACTTGAGATATACCTGTCAATCGTTTAAAAGACAGTGCTCCTGACAAATATTTCAATTGCTTAAATTTTCAATACTAATACATCCATATACCCCTTTGAGAGGAGGTCAGCGGATGCTAAATTATCTATCTATCTATCTATCTATCTATCTATCTATCTATCTATCTATCTATCTATCTATCTATCTATCTATCTATCTATCTATCTATCTATCTATCTATCTATCTATCTATCTATCTATCTATCTATCTATCTATCTATCTATCTATCTATCTATCTATCTATCTATCTATCTATCTATCTATCTATCTATCTATCTATCTATCTATCTATCTATCCTATCTATCTATCTATCTATCTATCTATCTATCTATCTATCTATCTATCTATCTATCTATCTATCTATCTATCTATCTATCTATCTATCTATCTATCTATCTATCTATCTATCTATCTATCTATCTATTCCTATCTATCTATAAATGACTGAATTATTTTTCAAATTGAACGCATTCTTAGAAAGATGCTTTTTGCCAGCTCACAACTGAAACTTTGGTTGTGATGGCAACGCCCATACTGTATAAGGTTATTGTAGAAGAACATATTCCATCAGCTGTAGCCATGACTCACCTAGCATTTTGCTGAGATCGGCGTTATGAAGGTCGGGATTCTCGTCAGCGAGCTTCTTGCGCTCAACCTTGGCCCAGACCATGAAGGCGTTCATAGGCCGGCGAATGCGCTGCTCCTTGGCGGACGGCGGCTTCTTGGCGTCCGGATACGGCCACGCCACCTCGCCCGACGCCGGCAGCACCTGCACTTGCGACACCGGCACCCCACCGCCCCCCCACTCGTACCGGCAGTCGCCGTACGCCGCCGACTCCCCGTACACCGGGCTTGACATAAGCCTGTGGGCCACCAAAACTCAAAATAATAACAAAATAAACAAATTAACAAACAAAATTACAAAAAAAGAAATAAAATTAAATCAATCAAATCAAATCATTTATTCATCCTTGAAACAAAATAATAACATAAGAAACTTAAAAAGTGTAAAAATTACAACTAAAAAAAATAATAGAATTAATAATATAATATGAAACTTAGAAGGCATAAAAATTACAACTGAAAAATAATAGAATTAATAATATAATACATATAAGAATAAAATAGTTTTTTTTTATTTTTGTAGTAAATGGAAGAGCTTACATGGGCAAAAATTGCCTGTGCGTAAGCTCGAGTTGAGTTGTTAATTAAATAACATTAAGAGATTTGAAGGATTTCGAATAAAGTAATGAAACAAAAATGAAGAAAAATACTAATGATAAAATAAAGATAACTATAGCAATAAGAAAAACGGCGAAGTAAATGTAAATTATTATTTTGAAGTTGTAAAAGAGAATAAAACTTATAAAAAATGCACAAACAAAAAATAATAAGATAAAAACCAATAAATAATAAATAGGGTGTTTGAAAAAACAGTGGACTCGAAGCCCTGCTCGAAGTACCAATATTCCTACATGAAAATTGTATTTCAGTAGGAATAGTAGCTTTTGTCCATGCATTCATTTACTTTTCAAATAATGCAATGAATGCATAATTAAAAAAAAAAAACAATAATAAAAAGGGTGTTTGAAAAAACAGTGGACTCGAAGCCCTGCTGAATCAATCAAAGTACCAATATTCCCACATGAAAATTGTATTTCAGTATAATAGCTTTTGTCCATGCATTCATTTACTTTAAACAATGCAATGAATGCATAATTAAAAAAAAAACAATAATAAAAAGGGTGTTTGAAAACAGAGTACCAATATTCCATGAAAATTGTATTTCAGTAAAATAGCTTTTGTCCATGCATTCATTTACTTTATACAATGCAATGAATGCATAATTCACATCCACATTTCAAGCCAGATTAAAAAAAAAAATCATTATCAATTGACTATTGAATAAAATCCTTCTTTCTTAACAAGGACATTACGGATCGCACAAAACTGTTACTTCATTCAGTGGTGAACACCCCCGCCCCCTAAGCCTCATGAAGCACCCCCCTCCCCTGAATTTAACAAACCCCCCCCCCCCCCCCAGAAAAATAAGCACACATTATTTTGTTTACAAAGCTAAAAGATGATGGAATACCCTAGATAGATGGAGTCGGGGGTCCTCCCCCGGGAAATTTTTTGAAATATAATTGTCAAAGAGCATTATTATGATCTTTTAAAGTCGGGCATCTTAATGAAAATTTATTCTTTTTTATTTGGAAAATAGTATCTATTAATTATTCAATGGTTCCCTAAAAATATATTTCTAGATTCAACTCAATATTGACCAAGTATCAAGACACAACAAGAAAATTTATACTTGAGAAGATTTAATAAAATTGGGGCATGTATCCAGGATTTTTTAAGGTGGGTCTGAGACCAAAAGAATGGAGTGTATAATTTCAAAGCTGTAGGCGAACTAAACTATTGTATATTAGTCCAGTCATAAAACTAATAAAACTCACGAACTCACTGTTCACTCAACAAATTTACCGGACACGCACCTCGGTCAACGATCCGAGAGGAACTAAATGAAATAATAAATTCAATAGATTTTCGATATTTACTCAACTCCAGTAGCTCTCTTTTAATTGCCAAGGAATTCAATGGGAAAAATAATTTCTTTCCTCCAATGTTTGCACAGTGATAGAAATAGAGACTCTATCAAGTTATTCTATTGAACATGCTCACGATATTTGTTTGAACAGTGTCTGCGTTTAGACTGTGGGCTGTCTCCATTTAATTATTTTGCAAACAACATTTCGAAATACGAATATTTCTACTGTAAGATAAGCAGAGCTGTTGGTCAACTGAACAGTATTGTAGACTTGAAACAGAGAGAAAAGAATTCTTCTTCTATACAGTATCTATATTATAATTATATATTCTTCTTCTACACTCTCTGACTTGAACTAATTTTCTTTTTTCGAAATTCCTCCATTTTTCGACAAGACCTCCAAAGTGCATTCTATCTAGTGAGCCCCGCTAGATTTTCAATTCTGCGTCATGACCCCCCCCCCCTGTGGGCACCCCTGCTTCATTCAATACTTTCCTCCTCCTCCTCCTCCATATTTCAAATATTGTTACACTGTTGTCAATGACATGAGTGTTGCCTCGTCTAAACGTCTACAGAGATCTCAGAATAATTACTGTACTCATTTTTAATCTCAGATGGAACAATCGTATCATATTAGTAATGATAGTTAGTCACAGACTATCATAGATATGGACGGACCTTCATCAATATTCAAGTTGCAAGTTGAGACGAAATTTTTAATGAAGTATAATGAAGAAACAGAAAATTAATACGATTCAAGTATGAAACAAGAGAAAAAGACTTGAAAATGTAGAAGGAATTTGGCTGAAAACGTTTTGAAGCATCGAGCTGAGCAGCGTTGAACCGAAGGCAAGTCACATCAACAGTAGCAGCAAACTGGTTGTAGCTTGAAATTAGCACCTGAGAGCTTTGCAAGTTACCTGTGTAGCATTCAATTAGATATAATTGAATGCTACAACGAGAAGATGTAATTATCCAATAATAAAACCATCTAATAGCTCCGTGTTCCATCCAAGAGCTTCATAGTGAAATTACCTATACACTACTAGAATGTGCAGAATTCCATTGAACGGCGAATAAAATAGCAAACATTGTGAATGAGATTAATGGAGTAATGAATGACTGTCATTGAATAAGGTAAATGTTTAGAAGGGACTAGATCCATTGAGCATTTTTGAAAGAATATGAGCTACAATACCCATTCACAAAAATTTGAAAATAATGTGGAAGAATAATGAACTGATCATATTAACATGAAAAAAGACTACAATATTGATAATAATTATTATCGGACATAGGAGCCTCAGGCCGTAGGTATGTTGGAGTTTGGGGTTCCATCTTTTCCTTCTCTTCGGCTTTCGGATAGGAGTTTTGTATCTGGCTAGCTAAAGACCAAGATCTTTCAGTAATCTATCAATCACTGTTCTTTCTTCTAAAAAAAAACTGGAGGGTTTACACCAGCTTGATGTAACAGGGCTCGTTTTACTGTATGTTAGCACATGGGCCCATTTCCACCCTTGTTAGGCCTACCGTATTGAATTTTGTTTCTATCAACTTTCGTTTAGTCCTATTAAATCAGACACCAGCGTCTAGTGGTCAAAACAGCTGTAATAATGTACATAAACTTTGAAATATTATAGGAACAAGGACTCTAGAATTCTAAAAATCCGGGTCAATATTTACAGCTACTATTCTTAACCATTAGATTTCCATTACATCAATTTCTAATAACTATGATTCGCTTCAATGTTTTGTTCGACGCCTGAAAACAGAAAAAAATTTACTTGGAATGAATTTTACTTGAATGAACGAAAGAACAAACTCTTGTAATATCAGCATCAGATTATATAGCGAGTTGAATTGACGTGGAAGAAAAATAAAAATAATGAGGGGATCAATGATATTTATTTATTTATTGTCTTTCAAAATACAAGGCGAAGTAAGGACTCGTGGGTCCTTTCTTACATTCAACCTTAATATTCGTATGATTGAGTAAATCATACAAATCCAAAATCGTTCATTTTGCTCTCGACTGCCAGAAAGTTTTATACAAATACAAAACGATGGACCTGTCTAGCTAATGCATTTTTCATTGTATTCGAATCTGTATAATTAATTTGAACAGAAATAATTCTGTGTTATTAGAAAGATAACTTCCACAAAGAATAAATATATCAGACCTCTGATTTGTTTGTTTACTATTCTCGTTGCCAGCTAGGCGCCTTATTGTAAACACAGGATACGAGTCATCGATAGCAAGATTTTGCAAGAGATTCTTCAATTAAAACTGGATATTGTTTGTTTTATGTATAACTTTCCCACTGTCAGGCCCCGGTTTTAAGTGTCTGGCGCCTGGGCAAATGGTCTACTGGCGCCCCCTTCATTACTATAATGTAAAAGCAAATAATCTACGTTACTTATATTTCATCATAAATTGTTATGAAGTAAATAACAAGAAAACACGTCTTTCATACACAAAACTGTAGTACTGTAGACATTTATTTCTACATAATTGACACTTCCAGCAAAGATTACAACTTGAAATTATATTTTTAAGATCCTTCTTTGTACAAAGCATTTTAAATGACAGTTTTTTTCTAGCCTTCAATTTGGCAAACTTGTTTACTACATCAGAAAAATCTGTGCTTAGGGTTAAGTCTTTTTCACAACACAGTAACATGAGACAATTTAACTTGCTGTCTGAAAGAGCAGATCTCTTATCATTCTTCAGACGATTCAAAGCGGAAAATCCTCTCTCTGCAGAGCAGTTGGTGACAGGTAAGGTCAGAAAAATTCTAACAGCTACTTCAAGATTTGGGAAAGTACTCTTCAATTCATTTTTAATTATGTATTCATACACGTGTTACCAACTCTAATATTATTATTATTTAACATATGAATAATAATGCTTGATATTAACTTATCATTATTATGTTACTTACTATTTTTATTCTATATTTCCGGTAGCCTGTATTATATTTACTTGTTCTGTTCTATATATTTTTGAAACTTTTGTGTCAGATATTTTTAGTGTGTAATTTGTTTCTCTAATTTATTTTTATTACCTCTTTTATTTTGCGCCCCCAAAAATTTGGCGCCCTGGGCAAATGCCCAGTCTGCCCATTTATAAACCGGGGCCTGCCCACTGTCCTTTCTTCGAACATATATATAGTACAAATAAAATAAATATCAAGATTATAGTAAAATAGCAAGTTGAATGTAGTGTAACAGATAATATCCATATTACAAACTTCCGTACGAAATAGCATGCTAAAAAGTAGCCTTTCTAGTGAACTCGCGTATATTGACCCCCTCCCTCTTCAGATGACATCCCCTAGAGACCTAAAGACCTTTCTGGTGGACTTATAGGTTATCACTCGGTTGCTTATGATTTCGTACAATTTTTTGCCAGTCTTAATAATTTGTATTAAGTATTAGGATCGTTGGCAACCTTAACATTACTTATGTTATGAATCTGAAACACAAAATGAAATCGTAGTTTAACTTGCAATAATAATATATCTTATTTTTCAAGTTGACCACGAATACTGAATTTTCTTTAAGCCCTGTAATTCAAATCAAAATATTTGTATATGCTTTTTTGAAGGAAAAAGGTTGATTATTGGATAAGTTGCAAAAGGTGGATAGTTGCAAGTTGAATGTCACTCGACAATATTCTCCCCACGATCCTCTTATCTTCATTCTGGTGACAGGAAGTAAATGTAGGCCTAGCCTAGTTGATTTGCAGTACAGCCTAGTTCGTAAAAGGCAATACATGCTTCGTCATTGAAAGCAAAGCGTCAATCGGAAGCAAAAAATCTCTTCATGATCGCGTCATGAAGTTGCAGTGTCGTAATAATATTGCAGTGCCGCACTTTGTACGTTGGCAATGCACGCCTCGCACAGCTCTCTTGCTCAACAGACTTGATATTTCATCGTATCTCCTTATCTTTCCTTGTAGTCGCCAGGGCTGAGAAGTGGAGAGAAGGAAGAAAACTTTGTAAATGAAGCCGTCCATTCATGCTACTAAACATTTCAATGCTTTTCGGTAATTTGTTACAGTATCTGAAAGGACGCGGGGGTCCTTGTTTACTATGAAGAAAGTACGAAAAAATTTACTTGGTGATTTACTGTTGTCATTCAGAAATCTGAAGATGGTTTTCGATAATTGAAATTGATTGAGAAGCTGTCAGGTTGAGGTTTAGTAGATTAGAAAATACGGTGGTACCCGTGGCGAAGCGTGGTATGCTTATTTGGTCATCGCCGGGTATATTTCCTATAGGAAATATACACGGCGATGACCAAATAAGTATACCACGCTTCGCTACTAGGTGGTACCTGGTATGCGAAACTAATTGTTCTATTGTTCTATCAAAACATTTTCCGGGGGATGCCGGTTGGTTCGGGGGTATTCCATAATCCCCAAACCTACCCGGTGTTTGCCCCCCCCCCGAAATCACCTCCTGGATCCGCCACTGGAACGAAACTGAGAGAATATCAGAATCAAACTTGTCCACTCTTGCAAAACACTACTTGAAAGACAATAAATTAATAATAAACATGAATAAAACGAATCTACTGACATTCACAACACAGCAAAACCCCCATTTCATCCCTTAATTAATTTAGATGACTGATTAATTTCACAGTCCACCTCTTGAAAGTTCTCAATAGATCAACACCTCATTTTACCGGAGTATGTCGCAAGAATACTGTCACGAGTATCAAGACTATCAAGTGTGGGTTATAAGCTCTCAGAAAGATGTCTCCCATTTGTAAAATGGAATCAAGAGGAACGATTTACTTTGCACTCAATATTATACACTCTATAATATCTTTTGGTATAAGTCTTTATGGATCCACTTCCAACAGAAATATGGATTCAATTCTGAGAATACAGAAGCAAGCAATAAGAATAATTCTACATGTAGACTGCAAAGCATCAGTTATGGAACACTCCACTCTCCTAAACATTATGACTGTTTATAGCCTACATATTTGAGACTATTAAAGAAAATATTGGAGGTATTTTGACGTTAGGACACAATCATAAATATAGTACAAGAAATAGAGATAAACTTTTACATTTGCAAAGCCATAAGCTTGACTTCAAGTTTTCTACATTCTACAACAAAAAGCCCTCTTACATTGGAGCCAAGTTTTATAACCAATTGCCCAGTCATATCCAACAGGAGTCAAATTATAGGAAATTTAAGTTGCAATTATTAAAGGAATACTTAATGGAGAAAGCTTTGTATAATATCAAGGAATATTTTTGCAATTGAATAATGACCGTGTTTTCCTGATACATGTGGGTATTGAATGTTTGAGGTTGTTCGTTCTCTATTTTATTGTAAACTAATTTTAGCTAAATAAGGATGGACTGTTATTTAGATATTTTACTGTTAACTATGATTTATTAGTAATAACTAATATCTCTTATGACACTAATCAATATGTACGAAAACTGTATAAATGAATGAAGAATTTATGAAATGAAAATAAGAATAAATGCTTTCTTTTCGGAGTTGATATCAAATATTATTCTCGAAAACCATTTCCCAACATCACTTGGAAAATAAAATTACAGTTCTTGACATGAATAACTAGTTGAATAATATGAAAATCAGTTGCAAAAAAGTAGCCGCTAGCTAGTGGGAATTGAACCCAGGACTTTCTGTTCATCAGTCGCGTGTTTTCCCTCTAGGCCAGTGGTTCCCAACTGGGGGTCCGCGAGATATAAACAGAAAATTTAGGGAAAATACGTCCTGTTGTAATTGAATAGGAATAGGCCTACTATCAATAGAAAAGAGATTTTTGAGCTTCGAGAATTTCTGAGAGCTTTTGCAAGTAGTACTAACTTGTTTGGCTTTATCTAGCACCTAATCAAGGATTGATTGGCAATGCATGTATTTTGTCCCCAAATTTTCATATGTTACCATAGAAATAGAAAATTACTTATCTATTTCATTTTAGAATTCATCTATTAAATTTATCTAATTAGAATCTATTTCATTTCTTCCATCTTCAATTCCAAAAAGCCCACATAAAACCAATTATACGAAACAATGAACCTAGCTATCTTTTATTGTATTCGAATCTGTATTATTACAGTGAACTGATAAATACTGCGTTATTTTGAAAGATTACTTCCACAATGTACACAAACCAGAAAATTAAACGATCAGACTCCTGATTTGATTGTTTATTTTATCTGCATTGCCCAGCTAGGCGACTGGGGTTAGATTGTTATCGCCGGATATGAGTCATCAATTGCAACATTTTGCAAGAAATTCTTCCCTTCATTGTTGATTTTGTTTACTCTACTTATAACGTCTCCACTCTCCTTTCTTTGAACACATAATGGAACTAATGCTTGTAGCCAATATTACTTCAGTTTTCAGGCAACAGCATGTAAGGACTACAAAGAATTTGGAGATAAGGCATTGAAATTAATTCTTCCTTTTGCAACGACTTACCGTTGTGAACAAGCATTTTCATCAATGTGTTTCATGAAAAACAAGTTTAGGAATCGACTCGACGTGCGGTCAGATTTTAGAGTGAATGTGTCAAGTTTGGAGCCTGACATCTCAGGAATTATGAACTCAAAGAACAAATTCAACTCATCTCATTAAAGAAGTGAAAAAATTTATTATGACACAGTTATGATTACTCAGTGGACCTAGTCTTCATTTCCACAACTTATTTGAACTGAGGGACAAGGATCGTATTCTCCTTATTGAAACCAAGTTAGTAAAACGATTTCCTCACTGAATTGACCATAATACTGCAATAATAACACAAAAATTATTATATGAATGCAAACAAATTATGACCACTATGTTTTTTCAATATTATAACCGCTTACTTATTTTCACGTTATTTAAATAATGATAATGAACAAATTATAAAAACTATCCTTTTCTCGAAATGTCAAGTTTTTCTTATCGAATTGAGTTATGAACTTCTGTAAATTATCAACTGTGAGTTTAAGAAGTAGTGGGGGTCCGTGTAACTGTAATAAATGAATGAGGGGGTCCTTGGAAAAATCTTGTTGGGAACCCCTGCTCTAGGCTACTGGAAGAGCTCAACGAGCTGTGACCTAAATAAAAAAGCCTGAATAAGCTACCTTTTTTAAATAAATCCTCAATGTTCAAAATCAATAGGCTTCTTACTTGATCTATGAAGATATTATATTCCAAATTTCAAAAGTGTACGATCTTTCGTTCGTCAGATATCGTGCGTACGGCAGACAGACGGACACAAGTACGATCGCAATAACGCCCTATCGGGTTCTTAATAAATTAAGTTATTACTATAACCACATTTACGTAATAAATTTATGATGTATTGTGACAAAAAGTGAATCAATTTAATTTTGATTTTTTATTGATTTTGAAGTATTTCAAATTAATTGTATAAGATGAAGAAGTCGAGATTTAGAAAAAAATTTAGAAGAATTAATTCTGAAATTGAAGAAGAACGAAAATGAAAGAAGAGGAGGGTGAGAAAGAAGAGATAAAGATGAAGAAGAAGTTAATGACTGTTGAGAAATTCCATCGGTCCGCATTACTGCACTCCAGGTCTCTCTCTCATCCGTTGTAGGTGCGATAGTATCAAATAATTGCTCCCATCTTGACAGTAACGTTCAGGAGATTGCCTCTTCCCCTCTGCGTCGCAACGAGATTTTTTATAAACAACTGGAAAGTGGCCACTTCCTCCATCTAGTCCCAGTCATGATTCGGAAATGCAAGGTTTGATTACAACAAAATTCGGTCAAGCTAGAAATCCATTGCTAGGATAACAACGATTGCAGAAGTGGGGCTGCTATGATATATTACTGCCCGCATTACTATTGTCAATTGTAGTACACATAAGTATACAGTGGTGTAACATTTCCCCATCCCATCACTAAACGACAAACATTTCTCCCAAATCCATATTTACCTTCCCCTTCACTAATAAACTACCTAAAGGGAACCTATATTATCTTTAATGAATAAATACCATAAATCTAAGAACAAATCAACTATAGCAGGATTATTTTAAATTGTCAGAAACAGCTGATTGATGTACGCTCGTTTACTAACGTTAAATCAGCTGTTTCTGACAAGTTAAATGAATCCTGCTATACTTTTTGATTGAAATTTGAAGTATAATCAAGTTTCATAAGCTTTGTAGAGTTTTTCAAGTTTATTTTTTCCTTTCGTTTTTCAAAGTTCTACTTGAATGGTTAAAGGGCTTTATTGGAAAAAGGCTGTTAAAAAATATTAATAAAAATAAATTTAAGCTGTCATAAAAATATTCATAAGACCACGGTTTATACGTTACTCACTGTCACATACTCTTAATTTGAAACTTTTCCAAAAAGGCTGAAGATAGCAATTCCTATTTGAAAAAGGCAACTCCAAAAAAGGTATGATCTGAATCTACTTCTAATAGATCAAAGGCCGTATTTATGAACATAAGAAACTTATGTGACTGGACTTTGCAAATACAGAGCAAAACAAGAAGGCAGGCATAGTGGATTCTCATTCCATTTGAAAATTAAATCAACGTACAATTCGAAAAAGATCCAATAATTTTCAAATAATCTTACAAACTTTATGATATATAATCATTATTTTCTAAAGACAACTTGTGATTCCTAAATGAGGAATTTGTATGTTAATTTAGGTGAATTGCGATGATGATGATGATGATGAGGTTCAAAGGAGGGGAATGAGTTGTAAAGAAGAAGTAATGAGTTTGAAGGTAGATAACCGGACGAGATAGCGTAGCTCCTAATCAGAGAGAGCGAGAGAGAGAGAAAGAGCAGCAACAGACACAGTTGGAGGAATAAGCAAGTAGACAAATTGGCAACTGGAATACTTATTCCGGATGAAACGTCGCTTAACCGAACATGTTTGTTTCGTAAAACGTTATGGGAAGACGTAACCGGACGAAAATATTGCAAATCTAGAAGAAGAAATGACAGAACAGAGCAAAACGTTTGTCGCTGAGAGATGTAATAATCCATGTTGAACATTACCGTGCTTCCATGTTTCAATAAAATTATGCTCTCACTTGCCAAACTTTTATTATCTAATACCCATTATATACATCTTGCAAGGCCGTACCCAAGGGGGGGTCAGAGGGGTTGAAAACCCCCCCCCCCCACGATTTTCCAGAAATAAGTAGCCTATTTTGAAATTAAAACACAAATTTTCACAAAAGTAAAATTAAACACAAAAGTATAGCTTAAGGTGTATTGCTAATGCTAACGTGTCTCTTTCTCACACTCTTACTCCCTCTCTCTCTGACTCTCACCACTATCCCGCCCCGAGCCCACCAGCATTAGGCTAGGCTAGAAGAATAGAAGAGCAGATTTTGTATTATAGGTTTTGAAGTTTTTAAAAGATTACGTGATGATTGTATTAAAATTATTTAAGTCTATTTTTGTATTTATCTATTCATTTTCAGAGCTAACCAATTCACAAGGGAAAGTATTTCCATACTTGAAATTAAATGATAATAGCTTTTAACATTAAAAAAGGATCAAAGGGTTAGATAAGATATGTTAATGCAAAAACATTCTAATGGCTTAAAAATACTTAATGTAAAATTTTTCAAGTCAAACCATAGATTTTTGCCTATAAACTCTGGTTAATCAAGAGTTTAAAACGGTCTTAAAATGCGTAATTTTACACTTCAATTTTCAAAATTTCCCGGGGGGGGAGCCCCCGGAACCATGGGGGGGGGTATTCCATACCCTCCAGACCCCCCGGTGCTTCAACCCCCCGAAATTTTTTCCTGGGTACGGCCTTGACATCTTGTATCTTACTTACGTGGAAGATTCCAAGTGAAGTACGGTAGCTTGACTTGTATGAAATGACGTTATATAAAGCTCATATAATTTGCAATTTTTTCCTTGGTTTTGACAACAGTTCTTATCTACAAGGAATGACCTTGAAATCCAGTCCTCTTTCTTAGTGATGTCTTAATTTTTTTGAAATTAGGCCGAGATACTAAAGCTTGGAATGTATTACGAGTATAATGAGGTATTCAGCAGAATTTGTGGAAAAACTATAAGGATAGTTGGAAAGTAATAGATGAGCTAATAGGTAAGAGAAGTAAGGAAAGTAGAATTAAGAGATTTTAATAAATATCAATGTACCCGTAACTGATGAACAGCAAATTGCAGATCAATTCACAAATCATTTTATAAGTGTGACTTCATCAATAATTCAAAGACACATGAACCCTCTGGTAGAGAGTTATTTATATGGGTTGAAATTTCATATTGAGACACCAAGTCAGTCAATTATTCTTTACTCCTATAATGATAACAGAAACTCAAAAAGCAATTGCAAGCCTAAAAAATAATAAATCTTCATGAATGGACGGAATAAGTGCTGAAATTTAAAACCAGTTGTGACTCACATTTACAATCTTATTGCAATGTCCGGTATATACCCCTAAAAGTTAAAAAAAATTCAATAGTTGTTTCTATTTTCAAGTCAGGAGACAAGAGGATCATGTCCAACAATAGATCGATTTTGCTATTGTCAACTATAGCTAAATTATTGCTAGAGAAAGTAATTGAAAGTGTGTGTGCGAGGTCTGTAATGATAATGATTATGGTTTTTCTAGTTATCTCTCCAATATAACAATAACATTTCAAATTAGTTCACCTGTAAGTGGAGAAGCAGTGATGAGCGAATGACCGGTAGAGAACCACAAGGTTCAGCCCTTTCTTCAGAATTATTTGCTATATTGTTAATGACTTATGCTCAGGTATACTAAAAGGATGCATGACAACATACACGGACAAATGACAATACAAACGTTTGATTGAACTTTCCTCTCATGCTTTCATCGATATAATTTTAGAAAACGTATACTGTTTTGATCAATTTTCAAGCAGGAATATCTGCAAAGGAATGGGTTGGGGAACATGATAGTGGAGATGGAAAAGTAGAGAACTTATTGGCATGTACAGGATTAAGGAAAATACAAGGGCAACAACAATCTTCTAAAGTGCGGTATCGTATCTGAAGAGTTGATGAAGAAATTAAAGATAAAGATGGAAAATAATACAGAAGAAGCGCAAATTTTTCCTCATTTTTCAAGCATTTCATGCATTTATTTGTTTATTTTTGCTACTCACGCATCCTATCATGCTTGAAAAATGAGCCGCTTTTCTTGACGTGTCAAAGGCCTTCAACAGCCACACAGCCTTATTGGTAGGCCTACACACACTCACACAATTACAACGTCATAGCTTCTTTCTCAGCTATCTCGAACAATTGTTTGGCCAAGAAGGGGGACACTATATTCCCACATGAATATTCTAGGCTTTAATTAAGACACCGGAATAAAGAGACGGCATTAGGTTGCCTGCTTGGTTGGTGCTTTTAGTTAATCGTGGAAAGAAGTTTCTACCGACAACACGCAATGCAAGCCAATGCACAGCCTAAACCCAAACTTAGCCCTATATCGATAAGCATGTTGATTAGTTCCATCAATCAATTTCTCTTGCACGATGTAGGTAAAAATGGTATTAATCATTGTAGAAAACCTTGACTGTATTAGATATTGTGATAAAGACATTCATATAATAGATAAGAAGAAAAAGAGTTACGCAGGGTGCCCTCCTGAATTTAACACCACCCCGCCCCCTACAAAAAATGCGGAAAAATAAGCCCCCCATATTTTTTTCAAGCTAAAAGGTGATGGAATGCCCTAGATTGATGGTCGGGGGTCCTCTCCTGGGAAACGTTTTGAAATATTATTGTCAAAAATAACATTTTATGGTCTTTTAAAATTTTAAATCTTGATAAAAATTTCATGAAAATTTATTCTTTTTTACTTGGAAAACAGTATCAATAATTCATCAACCAGATACATTTTTCCCTTAAAATACATTTCTAATTTCAACTCAATCTTGACCAACGATCGAGAAACAAGAATAAAATGTAAATGAATACTTGAGAAGATAATATCAGAAAATTGGGGGCATGTATCCAGGATTTTTTAAGGTGGGTCTTAGTCCACAGGAATGGAGGGAGGAGTGTACAATTTGGAAGCTGTAAGTGAAATACTGTACAATTCATTTGCATTGAATTGTGAAAATAAGTACCTCCTGTCGGTAGGCTTGTAGGCTACATTATTTTTGTTTTTCATTGACTCAATGAGGTTTTAGTCAATTCTTTGTTCCTTTGTCATTATTCTCTTGAATTTGCTCATTTTAAATCACACACGTTTGATAATTGATTTAGAATTTACGGATATATGTGTGTGGACAGTATTGGCTGATGAGGGTAATGGCGCGGTTTCACGATACCAGTAGACGTGTAGGTTACTGGCAGGCAGGTTGGTCATATGATCTTCCACTCTATACAAACAAATAGGGCAATGCACATTGCACACCCTATGCACATATTTCCCTATTATGTAGTTTGTACAGAGTGGACGATCATATGACCAACCTGCCTACTGGAACCTACACGGCTCACAATTGACTTCCAATAATAATAATTTATTTGGAATTGACTTGGCGACTGTGAACTGTGAAACCATTTTAGTACATGAGTAGACACAATTTTTCGCGCAACGTTCTTGAAAGGTGATCAGCTAAACGCTAGTAGGCCTACTTTGAAATAATATATGTCAAAATCTTGATTTTATTACAACTCCCCCAATTCATTCATGCACAAATCATTAGGCCTATTCTGTATTTATTTATGAATTTGGGTATGCTAACATAGATACCGGTACATTGATCTTTAAATGGTATTGAAAGGGATGATATTGATGAACGAACAAATCTTAAATAAATTAATGAGAAGATAAGATTTCTTTATTCATGTAAATAACAAAATATAACCGCTTAGGTTCTAGATCACAAAAGATGTATGAGTGTAAGTAATATTACTCTATTAATTTCATAAATTGTAAGCTAATAATTATAAAATTATAAGTACTAGATACAGTGTGACAATGTTGACATAATTGAGATTTATTTACATGAAACGGCGAAGTTTGAACATACAAATGTCCATTCTTGGAGAAGGATGTCCGAGGACTTCCTGGGACATCCAAGACGAGAGATCAGATGTGTATCTGATCTATAAAGTTACGGCTTTTGCGAAACCTCATAATTTATTACCTACCTAATTTATTAAACGTACCTAGGTACGTTTCCATTACTCCAAATCACATGTTCCTGACATGTGCCCGGCACAATTTCTTCTAATTAATGTAAAACATTATGAAAAACACTACAAATTAGGAGAATTGTGCCGGCACATGTCGGGAACATGTGATTTGTAGTAATGGAAACGTACGGTACGTGATTTAAAAATTGAATTTGCATGGTATCGGTGGAACTTGAAGGAAGGGAAATATAAGGATGACATATGATACTGCGTGTTCTTAACATGATGATTGAAACTATAATAGAATCGAATATTGCTGCTATTCGATACTCTCGATCTAAAATGTAATGCTAATTAAAGTAATGCTAATAATCCTCAAATCAAAATCTCAAAATATTGACATTTGAAAAATCGAGTTTTAAAACAGCTGTTTGTTAAGCTTCTTTATATGTTATCGTTTCCAAAACATGAATAAAATATGAAACGAAGTATCCTATACGACAAAGCCTATAAAATGTAAAAAGTAATCTAACAGGTGAATTTTAGATTATTATTTAATAATAAATGGAGTGGTGGTGGGAGTTTTGTGTGCAAACGTTTTGCTACGCTTCGTTCTATCATAGATAACAGATTAGAATAGATTTCCCATCGTACGATAAAATTTGTGACCAGAAATGAAGGAGACATCTCTTAGAACTCAGAGTAACTGGAAAGCGTAACCATAGAGAAGAGATAGGAGTAGATCGTTCAAGGCATAGGGAACTGTGTGCCGGTTTTGTGTTACATCAAATCGTGCTGGCCACGTAGTTCTGTTCCACAAGGTAAGATAGCGCTGACGCTGGCGTCTCTCTCTCAATCGATCGCTCACTCACTCTCAGTCGCACACCCATTCTCTGTCTCATCGCCAGTTTCGAGTCTACACGTACGCTTTCTAGTTACTCTGAGTTCTAAGAGATGTCGCTAGGATCGGCCCCTTCATTTTTGGTCACAAATTTCAACACATGATGTGAAATCTATTCTTTTTATCAATTCAATTCATTTCTAATCTGTTATCTATGGGGTAACTGTAAACTTGCAACTGGCGATGAGACAGAGAATGGGTGTGCGAATGAGAGTGAGTGAGCGATCGATTGAGAGAGAGACGCCAGCGTCAGCGCTATCTTACCTTGCGGCACCCGAACTACGTGGCCAGCACGATTTGACAGCACACAGTTCCCTATGCGTTGAACGATCTACTACTATCTCTTCTCTATGGTTCTATTCAGTTTGGCGACCACCACTTTTGCACACAATTATTGCAGCTTATTAGGAAAGAAACATGAACTCATTCAAATGGATAAACATAAAGCTCCATGTCTAACTTTGAATAATAAGTTTTTAATTTATGTATCGCTTCTACTCTCAATATTCAGTATTTAGTTCAAGGTGGGACTATGATAAGTAATACCTACCTATTACATTCAAATTACCGCAGAAAGACTGGAAAGATAGTAATACTTGGTAGGTCATTGCTTCATTAACATTATAATACTGTATTATTAATCATAGATAGAAAGAATCTTTATATTGTACAGCAGAACCATTATTAATCAGTTGTCAGTATAGTTAGGTACTCGATCCAAAAGTTTCAAAATTATGTTATAGAATTTGATCCTTTGTATCAGCTATAAAGGTGCGTACAGACTTGCGCGCCGCACACCACAAACAGAGGGCGCGCCGAGCAATCATGTTCGCGCGAATCTAACAAGCTTGGCGAATTCATTATTGCGAGAGGCGCACAATGTCTGTAAGCACCTTTAAACTATCAGAATAGAGCAAAATCATGTCCAAATTGACAATAAAAATAATCCACAGACTCACGAAAATACTAAATCAAAAGTAAAATTCATGGGGTAATTTTCAAAATCTTTCAAGATAAAGACTGGTGTCAGAAAAGATGATGAATTGTCACCTCTGCTCTTCAAGTCTTTAATATAGTTTTAGATAGAGTAATGGAGGAGTAGGATAAGAAACTGAAGAAGAAAACTTCTGGAAACCAATTCCACTGGGAACCAAGAAAGATAATCTAAATCCCTAACTTTGCTTTTGCTGAACATCTCGCGATAATGGGAAAGTGCAATAAGCATATTCATATAGACTTTAAGAGAATGTGCAGGACATTAGTAAGCTTGCTGGTATCATTTGAAAAAAACAGTGTCCACAACAAAAAATTCAGGAGTTACCAAACTACAAACCTAATATATAACAATTAAAACCGGGAGCCTATTCTAGGGCTAGGCGAAGTTACCTCAGAAGAACACTCTCAACAAGGAAGAATACAAAAATCTCTTAATAGCCTGCAACTAATGCAATATATTTATTATAATAATAGACATTGAGTTGAAGAGAGACAGAGAAAAAATTATTATCAATTCATCGAACAACCAGTATTGAACTTGAAAATCGGATAGAATAAGGAATTTTCTCAAATAGAACAGATAATATTTCTAAATGGAATAAAAGCTTGGACATTGTGTAACAGCCTACCACTCCATGACCTAGTTAAATTTCACGATAAATGCGCAGGCTCTCGTGTTACGTTCAATCAAAATGTACATTTTTGTCCGTTTTATGTGGATTTGAAAGCTGTCACACATTTGAATGCAATAGCGGTTCAATATGAAGTACAAGAAATTGAATATTGAATGAACTAGCTAGAATCAACGGGAGATACCTATCACATGTGCTAATAAATGTGTTGTACTATAAACGAGATGAATAAGACTAGGACTAACCAGATTTAAACATTTTCATGCTTCTCAGTACTGATAATCTGGTAAATTTGATGACAATTATTATTTTATTCATAACCTTGATTATAGATTGAATGATAATTTTTCAAGTAGATTTATGCTGTGAAAACCGACTTCACCAAGAAGTTACATGAAATACGATTGACTAAACCAATACACGCCCATTCTCAAGCCAAATAATAACATGGCTTCAACAGTCTTGGCTTCTACAATCTCAATAGCCAAAAGCCGAGTAGTCTATATTCTATACAATTATATAAAAGCGAAATGGCACTCATTCATTCATTCAACGCATTCTTGCGTTTTCAATACGTTTTTGCAGATTTTTCAACAACGACTGAACTAAGAACGCTTTTAAACCTAATACACAGGTTCAGCTAAGGTATCAGAAGAATTGAATTGGAGTATTATCAAATCATCCTCAAATTACTCCTGATATTCACGTTTTTCCAGTTATTCTTTGTGTTTTTTCATGTGTTAGAAGAACGACTGAACTAAAAACTTTCAGAACTTGATGTGGATGATTTTAAAATTATTTTTGAATTTTGATTTTGAAATAATCAAAATAGAATACAAAAATACCCTTGATATCGACGTTTTTTCAGAGGGCGGAGCCCCCTCGATAGCCAGCTAAGGCGATCGAAGCGAGCCTGCTGGCTAGTCTATAAATAAAGCTGTTTTATGATAAGTTGAATGTAGTTTAGATAAGATTGATCTATGCTAAAAACTACGATACTCATAGTAAACGCTGCACGAGGTTAATTTGTAAAGTCATGAATATTACTAGTTACCAAAGACAGTTGAAGAAGTTGCATCCTTAATTTTAAGCAAATGAAGTATACAAATTTAATACAAATTAAATATGAAATACAATATTATATATTGTTTCTTGTTTAAACTACAAAACACACATTCAATTGACCAAAACCTTCGGCATTCGAGAACAATTAGTAACATGCTCTAAATCGGCAACCAACTAGATTCCATTGTCATGCATTACAAGCAGTTTATTATTTTTCAATTTTTTGCTTGCCTTGAACCAGTTTATTGGTTACAGAGCGTGCAAATAAAATTTTAGTTGCAACAGTGAAAACCTGAACTCCCTGTTAGGACTCAAACTAAATTTTCCAATCAGGGCTTCAAATTTCAAAAGATGATAGCTTCAAATTTCAGAAGATGATAGCTTCAAATTTAAGAAGTAACTTAAGGACCAGTTTTATTTTACAGTCACACTACAGCAAAAAACAATATTGAAAAATAAGATATGGTACTATTGTAAAAGAGAACGCTTATGAAATTATTTGAATCTAATACAATTTGTTGTAAAATGTGATCAGGGGAGAATTTTGGTTTAGGAAAAACCATGCAGTAGAATTGGAATGGGTAATAGCGTGAAAATTAAACATTTGAAAGAGCTTCACTGCAGAATAGATGGAGAACAGTCATTAAGTCTAGTGGCGAAGCGTGGTATACTTATTTGGTCATCGCCGGATATTTGTCCCAAATAAGTATACCACGCTTCGCCACGGTCATAGCCTAGTCGTAGAGAATATGTAAAGTGTTATGTTTATAAGTTATAGAAAAAGAGTGAATTTACGATACACAGAGATTATTACCGAGGGAACTAATAACTAATAATTATGATTTTTCGTTTTTCGCATTTCATGACTATATTGCAAATTTGCTCATGTTCATGTTCAACATCATTGCTCCAATTTTTATGTCTCGAAATCGCATTTTCTCGTACTCTCTTGTTTTTCTATCAGGGTCTAGTAGTATTTAAATGAAATGAGGTAATATATTAACCCTATCATTCGAGGCCTGCTGGTTTGCTTTGGATGAAGAATTATTGTGATCGCTTAATTAATTTGGTGGAATTGTTGAAAGTGACGTTGGATTTTATTGTTTTCACGATAAGGTTTTCCAAATCTCTAGCTCACAAGTCCTAACTTTTCAGAAAGCTCTTCAAAGTAGAAACTAAATTCACTCAGTAGGTGGATCATTTTCATTTTCCAGGAAAAAGAAGTGAAAGGAAGGCCTATGACTTCCGCTTCCATCATTCCCTGTCCGAGATATTCAATAAACATTGAAACTTCAAATTACAATAAGAGGAATAAAAGCGAAAATATTTTTAGCTCCGCCAAGTTTGTTAATTAGAAAAACAAGTTTTGTTCAATTATGCTAGAGAGATATTGGAAGAATAAAAACAGGAACAGATATTTATATAGACGAAGGTAGCTAAATTTACGATTGGTTTGATGCATACTATACAGTTTAGTCAGATGTAATAAAAAAGCTATAAAATGTATGAAAATTTCAAACTGATAAATATCATAGTTGAACGCCACGGTATAAGTTTCAAATTATCAAACAAGCCTAAAACGATGAAGGAGAGCACAATGTCAATTAAGTTTGTGTTAATTGATCACTAAATAATCGATAAAGCATAACTGGTTCAACAAATTAGATACTTATATCTAAGACTAACTTTTCCTCGACCTAGTAAACAATGTAGTTCCAGCTGATTTTGCCACTTCAGAAAAATAATAAAATATAATAATAATCATATTCACACTACGACCACATAGTATTAAACAGACGGAGCACTAGCCAAACACCTACAGCATTATAGGAGATGAAGCCAGTCGGCCATCTTCTACTCAAGTTTAGAAACGCAAGTGCTAAGTTTAGTACGCTGCGCAAGCATCGTCTTTTAACCGCCTTTAGCATTAGATGAAATTTTAAAATTCACTTTACTTTCCAATGGTGTAACTAAACTCTATATACACCAATTTCAAGTGCATTCAACTAGGTCGGGAATATGACGGCTGAAGAAAAGGCAGGTCCACCCTTAATATTATCCCAGATCAAGATTTATCTATCATTTCAGTCTTTAGACTTCTCCCTTGAAAAAACGTAATAATTTATTTTCTATCTTAATTGAAATGTGATGTATTATAACCACATCCTTATTATTGTTCTAATTTAATACTAGCCCTAGTATTTCAGATTGATTTCGAACTACCAGGAAGTGATTTCGAATCTTATATCTGAAAGTGGAGTTTGCCATACAACGGGAGTTGCAAAGTGAAATTGTGTTTCTCAGAGAATTTTTATCGAAATGGATATAGGCTACAGTATTGTATTAAGAGGCTGCCACTCGTATGAGGAAACGTAATTTTAGCTCTCTCTTAGATTGGTTAGATATTTTTTTGGAGGACATCGTTTTGAAATGATTTAAATTTGAACTTGATACAGAGAACAGCTGTAATAGAAGTTGTTGTTCGGTTTGAGTTGTTGCTATTTCCTTGTTATATTCAATTGAAGTATTAACACGAAATGATCCTATTATGACGGAGTGAGATTTTGAATGATTATTGGAAATTTGGTCAACGGATTCAACGCAACTATTTAAAAAAAAAAAAAAAAACTATTTCAACGAGAAATCCCAATTTTAATCAATTATTATTTATGTTTGCTGACTTTCCTTTTTTGAAACCCAAAGCTCAGAGACAAGAACTTGATAATAATTTTTAAATTAACAGAGATTCTTTTAGCGATAACTCTTCTTCCCAGAAGCAACTCCTATGGGGTATAGGCAACCCAAAATAGTACAATTTCATAATTCGAGTTTGAGTTGTAAGTTTAGCATACTATAACTACGAAGAACAATGCTTTTCCACCAATCAATAATATGAGTGAGCACTACTTGAAGAGAAATTCTTACTTAGTAAGCCAAAGAACAATACCTATGTTATAGGTTTGATTTCTAAACAATACTGATTGTACATCCAGTAAAAGCAAAAATATGAATTGGTCTGAGGCCTAAAATAAATGTGAATTACAGTAGCAGTCAATCTGCAACGAAATAGGCCAAACACCAAACACCTAATAAAGTAGGCTTATAACACTCTGGCTAGTGGCGAAGCGTGGTATACTTATTTGGTCGGTTTCCTATCTCCTATAGGAAATATACCCGGCGATGACCAAATAAGCATACCACGCTTCGCCACGGACTCTGGCCTATCTGAAGATTGAGAAAAATCGGAGAACAATTAAAGCTTAATATGAAATTGCGGATTTACAATACCTTAGGTGAAATATTGAAACAGAGTAATATCGAGGAATTAATTAAATCGAGGAAGTAATTCCACGTAATATCGAGGAATTTTAAAGTTTGAGGCGAGGAGTTTCAATAACACAGTGAAAGAAAATGGAAGAATCTGAATGCAAAAGTATATTATAATCAATACTAATACGATAAAAGTATAATAAATACGATAGGGAATTCAAGTTGATGATTCAATAAGAAATGTATTCTACTCACGAGTATTGTGTAGCGTAAGGTGAGGCATTGTGTAAACCATCGTTTGAAGTCATAGAAGCCATGTGACCGCCTGCATCATCCAAAACTCCATTCTCCATTATAGAACACAGAGATTCACACGCACAGTAGGAGAGATATCAACTCATTAAATCGCGTGAAAACATTCAAAAATTATCCTTTCAACCTAATACAATATCCATTCTCGAAATTGTATCACAATTCTAAACAGCACTTCTATTCTCCAAAGCATAAATCCACTTAGTGCTCCGTACACTACTTAGTCACTGAACAAGTCACAGCCACGTCCGTCCCTACAATCATCAGTAGGCAGCTATTCGAAGTAAACGTTCAAGTAACGAAATTTTTCAACAAATTGCGGCAATATTTACAAGTAGAGTTCTAGCTCACTCGAAAAAACGTCCTTACAGTCGAGTTCTCATTAAAAATTGATATCACAAGGAAAGTCTTTGTAATCGCTTACTATCACCTGAAAAAACAAAAATAAATACATTTAGAGGCTTTTAAAAGAAATTAGTGAAAATTTCCAAAGAAATTGAGAGATATTTACAGATAGGCTACACAAAGAACATACGAATTTACATCCTGGAGACTACAGGACTATATATCCATAGCATAGCTTTGTTATATTCACATGTAAATGATCTAGATTTTTGTCATTATTTCATGTTTATATTGATATAGTTTATATTTTAAAATCTTATAAATATTGTTGTTATTATTATAATCTCATTATGAGCTCCAAATGGATATAATAAATATTTCCAAAAAAATTATTATTTATACTGTATATTAACTTTTTTGTTCAATGTAAAGGATATACACTGCTAATAATATTTGAGCTAATGAGGCGTTTAAAATGTTTCTAATTCTAATTATTGGACAATGGTTGAGGATCATCCTCTTCTTTGGCAGATATTTTAATGAAATAAATCAAAGAAAGAGAATTATTGTGTCTAGCGTTTAAATGAATAGTTCAAGGATTTCGATACACTTGCGATAGACAGGTAGGGCCTGAATTTGTTGATTTTTATTAATCAATTATCGAGGCTCATCTGATTCTTATCTAAGTATGACCAAATCAATTTCAATCTAGATTCATAAGTTATAGATAAGAATACAACTCTGAAATATTAGAAAAAAGCAGCCCAATTTATTATGTTCATGACAATGACTGATTGTGCCTTTTTGGTAGATATGAATAAACACTTAACTGATCTGAATGTTGTAGCCTAAAGTTACAGGGTGAATCTCTAATTGCCACTCAAATGTATTCATGACTTGAAAAAATTGAGGCTTTGAGAAAATCAGGTAAAATATCACACTTTGGATTATTTCCCTTTTATAAATCAATTTGTAACAGTGAGGAAAAAAATTGAAAAATGCTTTTGAAGCTCCAACCGCTCTTTTCCAAATAAGTTGATAGATCACTGTCCGAAACTTCAGTAGGACAGTATTTTAAAGGGTTAACACCCTCACATTTTATTCACAATATTTCAAGAGTTTAAATAATGAAACCCGGACTGAAAAAAGCAAGCAGCACGCATTCTGAGCATAGTAGGCATGCAGGCCTACCTATTTATGTATGTTAGCAGATATTTTCCAAGAAAATAAATAATAAGAAAAAACATCGCACAAGATATAAGAATGAAAATCTGCAAAATGTTCTTCAAATGATATTAAAACAGATACAATACAGTACCTGACTTCAATGAGCTTGTCAAAAACAAAAGAAGTCAGGAATCTGGATCCTCCAGCTCAAAATAACTACCATCTTTTATAGTACTGTACTATAACGTGATTTTCAACCGTATATAATAAATAATCAAATAAATATAAATGTCATAAAAATTCAGTGCGTAATTTCAATTTGAATCTTGCACATCATGGTCGCTTCATTATTCGTAAATTCATATTCGATATTCACAGTGGACTGTTATAAACTGATTAGCCCCCTAAATCACAGCTTATTGGTATATGCTATATTGATTTGCAAGAAAAATCATTGTTCTGAAATGAGTAATAGAGATTGAAATAATTTGAGTTGAGGAATTTCGTACAGTTCAATAGGCTAACGACTGTTTTCGTTCGAAATAATTAGACTGTTTAATCAATAAATTTGTGCTGGACGTCACGGTAATAAATTATTATTGAAGTTGGGGTAAAGTTGGTTCCTTCTCTTTACTTGTGATCATTCTACTTACTAAGATCGAGAGCATTATTTAATTATTTTCGAGCAATGAACTGAGTACATAAGATAGACATCTGACGCAAAACGCATAAAAACTTCTATTTGATAAGCATAGTTTTTTCAATCATCAACTTTGATTGATAAGAAAATCAAAACCGAAGTTTCCAGTCAATTAATTATGTGCATGACAAGCTTTTCAACTTTTCAATTAAGATTCTATTTCATTCTCCCAAAGTAGTACAAACTGAGGTGACAGTTGGAATGTTTTCGAATAACACAATACCGAAAACACTAGTGAACCACTAAATCGTTTATATTCATACTCAATTTCATACTTCATGGGTAAATATTATTCTTTCAGGAGTTATTTTTTCTAAAATATATACAATTAGGGTTTTCACAGGCAACAAAATCAGCCAAGGACTATCACAGATACGGTCTATTTCATGAAAGAATAGAATATTAATGTTTAAATGTTATCTATTTCTATAGACAACTGATCATGCCTATTCATTACTAAAGAAAGATTTTTTGAAACTACATTCTACTGGAAATACGTGATTGTGTACTTTATCATTATGAAAAAGAGAATATAATCCTCCTAGCCTACACCAAAAAAGTGACCGAGTATTTCATTTGGTTATCGATTCTTGAATTTCATGCAAAGAGTTACGGCAACCTCTACGTGTGCCGATGAATAAATGGAGACGAATTTCATAGGACTTCACAATTGAGATTGCAACAAACTGCTTTTCGAGAAAATAGTAATTGAATTAGTGATTATTCTATGTAAGAGAAAGAATACAAAATATTAAGAGAGAAAAAACAGGATGACTAGCTCTGTTATCAATCTGTTAATCAATGTTAATCTGTTAATCTGTTATCAATGCTTGTACGCTGAAAAATGAGATTTGAGGTAGGGTAACACAATACAGTTTTACTATTCTATAATTAAATTTCTAACCAATTAGGCTATCTGACTTTATATCACACCAAATATGAATTGAAATTGATTATCAAAATCGAACTGTATTATAATGATTATCATTATAGACTATTACTGTATTATTATAGACTATTATAGATTATTACTGTATTATTATAGAACTCAATTACAATGTATCAGATAATGATTAATTGATCATTTTAAATGTTGTTAATTCCCGGATTAGAATGAAGCTCTTCGTAATTTCAACCAGTTTTATGGTAAAATTTTCCATCACTTTTTGGTGTTGAGTTTCCAAAATCAAATTATGGTCAGCTATACCTTCGACATCCTTATCATTATTAATTGATAAGAAATTTATTTTTAGTATCAGTTATTTTACTATTGAGCTCCTTTTACCTTTCATATTCACAGACCTAGTTGAAAGTACTTTTTTTTAGAAAACCGTAAAATATTTGAATCATAATACATTGTAACATTATTGTTAATAGATTTGGGGAGCACTGTAATGAAGAGTTCTATAATGAGTAGATTGGAATTGTTCGGCTCCGTACAAATATTAGATGTATAACTTTTCAAGTTGTGTGATAAGAAATTCTGAGGCAATACTTTGATCAGAGCAGCCTATCACAATTACCTACCTACCTACAATTCGCTTATAACAGATTATTATCAATGAACCGAGTCAATTCAATAATCCAAATTATAAGAGAAAAAATTTCTCTCTTAACATGTCAAAGTTTTCAAATTGGGGTTTTTCTATCTTGTACCTTATTCCATAGTGTCAAAATTATTTAATTTTATTTCAATTCTCAACTCCATTAACGTTTTAGTGGAATGTATTATTGAAATTTACAATCTAAATTGATTATATAGAAAGAAAATTCAAATTAGATTATAAATCTTACCGCAATTTATGAGAATAAAAATCTACATGCCCGTTGGAATCAGTATGTAAAAAACTTCTCATGCCGCACACAACTAGAAAATAGCTTTTTTTACGATATAATCACAATAGCTACTTGAAATAAAAACTTACTAAATATCTTACAAACGTCGAGCCGGAAAATTACTTTGATCACGTACAATCGTGATTTTTTCAATTTCATCAAAATAATAAAATTTTTCGCGTAAAATCTCAGACGTTAGAAGCACTGTTTTCAAAAATAAAAATTCACCAACTTATAACTTGACGAATTCTTGGTGGAGTTGAGTCATTTGACCACAAGGCATGCATAGGCCACCAACACCTTCACTGAATACGCCGCAGTAAAGAACTGAAGCTGATTGCTGAACGTACCCTTTCGCTCGACCAGTTACAGGACATAAGCAGTCACAGCCGTAAGCAGAACTGCTCGTTTGATACACGCCTGCGTTCAGTATCATCCGAATTATTGGCAAAAACTGTGTTGCACAGTACACACTCAAATGCCAAATACATAACATATAGATGGGGATTATTGAAAATGAATTCTTCTTCTTCTTCTTATTCTTCTTCTTCTTCTTCTTCTTCTTCTTCTTCTTCTTCTTCTTCTTCTTCTTCTTCTTCTTCCTCTTCTTCTTTTTCTTCTTCGGGCCTAATCCGACTCATAACAGCATACGTATACGTTATGTATCTTTTATTCTATTATTTCCCGAATTCAATATTAATTTCTTTCACAGCTATTTAAATGCCATAATTGTATTTCCTCTATTATAGCGGGATCCTTTTAACTTGTCATAAATTAGCTGTTTCTGTAACAATTGAACAGTGATTTTGACACAATAATCAAAAGGCTTAAAAGTCTTAAAGACCTTTAAAGTCTTTAAAAGACCGTTTTAAAGAAGACCTTCCAAAGAATAACTTTTTAAAAGAGCTTTTCAATAATCTGCGAGATTCAGCATTTGTAGGTTAAGTATTGTACTGGTGGCCGAGTAAAACATATGTTTTCTGACAAGTTAAAAGGATCCTGCTATAACATCTTTTCCGAGGTCTACCAATACCTCTTTCTTCCAGTCAGGTGGTAGTTTTAAATTTTCAAAGTAACTCTTACTGTATATTTATAGATCTATTATTTTAACATGGTCTCTTCATGAAACTGGTCGCGATAATATAATTATAATAACTTTCTCATTCATGTTGAAGGCACCTAATCCTCTTTGTTCAACTTATATTATAATTTCTTATAAATGGTCCTGTCGGTCACAACCCTTTATTCTGCGACGGAGTCTCATTTCTGCAGTCTCAACTCTACTCTCTACCCTAGTGGTTTTGTAGTGGTCCATGATTCACTTCCATAGAGGAGGCAGGAGCGGCCATCACTTTTTAGAACTTCATAATTATTTCTTCACTTGCTTTCTTGCTTGAGTTACCGTACTGCTAAAGTACACACATACCGATTGAAATTTTTCTGTTTCTCTTTCAATATCCAAATCATTTTTTATTGCTGAGGGTGAAGCCCAGTATTGTGACAATAGCTCCTGTGACAATAGCTATGTTATCAATCACTATCTTCAATCTTGTAAGATACCTACCACAATCCATTATAATTTCTTAAACAGGATGAATTCCTGTTACGCTTACTTGAGAAAGCGTAACTTTTCGAAACAAATTGTCGGGCTTGCTCAACTGCGGGACCCAAGGGACAGGTATGAAAATTGATGCCGTACCGATGTACTATACATGGAAGACAACAATGTGATTATAAAATTATGAGATCCATGATAATTTAATAAAACATAGAATAGTACTTGAGATATGATTGATAAAAAAACATTTAGAAGATTATTTCAATGATTTCTCTAAGATGCAATCTAGAGTTCAAAGAAGACAAGATCTCATGAATTCATTTTTAGACATGGCAGCCCAATCTGGAAGGAAGGCTAACGGGACACCATCCTGGGCCCAGTCAGGACCCCTAAAATAGATAGCCTGTAATAATATTTTCAAATTATGACATCCGTTGAAATAAAAAAGAAATTATTTGAAGTAATCGAAACTGTAGCCTATATCATTTTATTAGATAGAAGTGATCTGAATGAATTACTGCCCTTCAATAATTAATTATTTTACGGGTTTTGGCTTTATTGGATGTTTTCTTTTCAGTTTTGTCTCTACTCTACTCTCTACTCTACTCGTCAACAGCGCTAAGAAGAGATTTACAGTATCACATATGCCGCGAGTCCATGAGTACCCTGCGTGTCCCAAAATAGACAAAAATAGAACTTTGGGTTCTTCTTGATTTTTCTATTAGGTAATGTTTTCTTGATAAATCTGAATTCAACTCCTATGTAGTAAATGCTGTTCTAGGTGAGAATACAATTTTTTTCCCCTCATAATTCCATCAATATTTAATATACTGTATAATGAAATTTCATTCAGAGGTAGAAATCAGAGGGTGGGTTAAGCGTTTGGGAAAGTCTTAGTGTAACACGAGCTCATGGGTTCATGAGTTCTGGAGAACGTCGAAACTACCTTTGCTGAAAACTCCTGATGTAACCCTTGTAATGTCAGGGTTTGTACTGATTGTACTGTTGCAATGGAGAGCAGATGATGTTCACATTTTGTTTATTCCTAACCAGCGGTGGATCTACGGGGAGGGGGGGGGAGGTTGTGCGTTCCGGCTGAAGGCCCCCCAAGACGTCTTAATTTTCTTTTACAAAATAATATTGCTTTTTAGTTCGTGAAACAAATTCATCAGCAAGAATGACGTTATTCCACTACTACGTCTTTAATTGTATGATACAGTATCAGAAACTTCAATTTCATTATTATGTAGCACTTTTCTTGAAGATTAATAAACAGTTTTTTAAATCCCGATATTTTTTTCAAATTTCAAAAAGCAACAGAGATAGATATTGTGATATAAACAATTTAAAACATTTAATCCTGAGTCCTCAATATCTGTAGAAAAAATTACGTGAAAAGATGTTATCCATAGTGTACAAATCAACACGTAAATTACTGAATAACTTGTTCAACTTTTATTTTACTGAATAAATTGTATCACAAAAGTTATCTAGTAAAGGAAAAGTAAACAAGTTTCTTCTTTATGCCTCGTCTTCAATGCTGGACTCCCATTGGCCAGCTTCTCCCGGTGTTGAAAGAGGGAGTGGAAAGTCTTATCCAATCACAGAGCTTCATCGCAGGCTTTGTATGTCCTGCCATTTTGTTTTAAAAGGCAGCCATTTTCTTGGTCTTGACAAGCGTATCACAATTACTTGAAAGATTATGACGAGAGAAATTATAGTTGAAAACATTTTTTCAAAATTAATTTGATATTGAAAATTGCAGACAAAACCTGTAGGCCATATTTAGTTTTAATAAAGAATTCATTTGAAAAAGCAAGGAAAACTAAAAGAAAAGAATATATTTTACTTTTGAACACTATTTATGCAGTAAGAAATGCAGAAATAGTAGAAAATCATTAGCATAATGTCCCTTCGATATTGACATTTTCAATTGAGAAGTTCTCAATCATTCATCAATGCCGCTTTTCATGCCACCCCAGACCCCTCGGAAGTGAGCCATTGGCTTCGTGTTCTTTGAATATTAACAATATGGCCCTTGATTAATTAAAATAGGTTGGGCACCCCTGTATTAATGTATTAGGTATCCAGTCTTCTAACAATGGCGCAATTTACCTTGCAACATCGCATATTATTGCTGTTGAACAATATTTCAAATAGAATAAAATAATCTGCCATCGTCTTTCAACGGAGCTTTAGTTGAGTTTTAAGTCGAGCGTATTGGCATGAGATTCTTCTTCACTTAAATTCGAAGTTTACTGTCGAAAATATCGTTCAACTGATGATCTGAATACTGCAATACATGAAGAAATTGCTGCTGTACAAAAGTTATGGACCAATTTTAGGCTTTTAATGAATATTAACGCAACTTTCCTATGTAATTTTCAAAAAATACTCAATTGTTCTGGAGTTTTTCATACACATTCTCAAATCGCGTTATTTGCTTAGTATTTTGGTGTAAGATGAATGTATGATTAACTTTCTTACAACACTTTGAAAAATATGCGTTTTTTATGCGCTACTCGGTATAAGTATAAGAGATGAAATCTATGTATTGTTGAACTATTGTTTTATCCATTATTTGTTCATTGGAATTTGTTTGTTGTAAGAGTTAATTTTATGTTATATTTATAATCGATCGAACTGAGATGAATTTCATAACTCGATCCAATGCATGTTTCTAATCGTAAGAGTAAGAGCCTAATCGAACAGGGCAATCTTTTACGGGTTGTGCGTCAAACCAATTCATCAATCTATCTATCCATCAAATGGTTTTTATGTACAATCTGTTCAAAAGGCCATCATTTCAGGGAAGCCATACGAAATGTCAAATTCTAATCAATTTTAATGACCTTTTACATGAATTAATAATGCTCAATCCTGTTACAAGTTGATATTAATGAGCTATTTTCAGTAGTGTAGTCTGCTTGGGGGAGCAGCTACTTTTTCAAGAAAAAAACCTTTGACTATTTATTAGGCTACCAAGGAAAGTTACCCTTACAGTTGGACTTAGCTGCCCTAAATCTTAAGTACGCATAAGTTTTGTAAAGCGTATTCTCTTGCTTAGCAGCCTAGGCATCGTATAGGTGTATTCCAAGCAAGATTACTAGATTACAAGATTACTAGTGATCTTGTATTCCAAAGGCGTAGCCAGGGATAGGGTTTGGGGGGGCTTGAAGAACTATATTACAAAGAGTAGCCGGTTAGGTCAACGCAACCCCCCCCCCCCCCACTAGATATATGGAGGGGCCGGTGGGATTTTTGGAAAATTAATGCCTGAAAATGTGTATTAAAATCTACCTGACTACATTACATTATGAGAAATTATACGATACGCTCAATATTCGCGTTTTTCTAGCGATTTATTCTTCTTTTTCTTCTTCTTCTTCTTTTTCTACTTCTTCTTCTTCTTCTTCTTCTTCTTCTTCTTCTTCTTCTTCTTCTTCTTCTTCATCTTCTACTTAAAGCAATGGCAAAAATTGAAACTTAGATCGCTCATTTCTCATCTCCATAACTTTTTTCAAAATGTAAGACCTTATCGGACATCTACTCAATGAGATCTTTCAAATGAGACGTGAACGAACAAATTCGGTTGAAAAACCACGGAGGAGTTGAAGCTACAAAAAACTTTTTTTTAATTATATATATACATAGAAGAAGATAGATAAAATATAGAAGAATAGATAGAAGATAGGTTAATGGGGTGTTACTATTTCATTATGAAAACAATTCAAACATATTTCAGAAACGGCGATTCAATCATTTTTTGTGTTTTCCAAGACGAATATTCTATTTATTTATTTATTCAGCAATGAAAATACTTGAACAATGCTTGAACTGTGTCTAAAATTCTTCCATGAATGGTAGCCTAATTTGTAAATCATGTAGCCTCCGAACTTCACCTATCTCGTGATAGGCCAGCAATGAATGACTCAGCTAGTTCTGAATTCGACCGGTAGATGGCTGCAGTTACTGGGTGATTTACAGCTTCTATACAGACACGCCTCCAAGCTCCGCCTCTCTCCCCTGATTGGTCGGCAATGCACAACGCAGCTAGTTCTGAATTCTGTCGTAAGATGGCAGCAGTTACTGGATCATTCAAGTTACAACTTCATTATTCTGCCGTCTAGATGTTAGAGGTGTTATACACTCATTCTTATCCAATGGGAAAGAACAGATTCTTTCTATTGAACATGGACATTCGATATTAATAATAAATAAAAAAGTGTATTATATTGTGAAATATTCATTTCAATAGTATACTCAAGTTTCCAATTCAATTTTCATAAAAGCTATTAGTTTGACAACCATCAAAATTTATGACACATGTAGATTATTCATTCAATCATGGGAAATTCTACTACAGATTTTTCGAGAACGACTGGTCCAAAAAGACTGAATTTGGTATACAAAAATAGTTGAGGAATTTAAAGGATGTGATTATGGGGTTTAAGATTTCCCCACAAAATTATATACATATACAATTACAAGAAACGTATTATCAGCAGTTTTGAGTCAAAGGGAAGATAAAGGGAAGGATGTGAACAGGAAGCCTATTTTTGCATCACTATAATATGAACTAAGTGATTGTGAATTGGATTCGTGCATGTGAAGAAACTTTGAGGTGAGACCAAAAATACTTTTATGGAAAATGTCTTATTTTTTTGATAGGCCTATTTTGTTTTTGAATCACATGAATCGTTGGAAAGGAAGTGGAGGAGTTTGGAGTTATGATCAGAGAATTGGAAATTGGGAACTCTTTTGGAGTTATACTTTTCTACAAAAAAGTCCGTGATTGAGTTTTATTCAGTTCCCATTCCCTGAAAAATTTTTATTAAATGTTTGGGGGTGGCTCGAGCCCCCAAAGCCCCCCCTGGCTACGCCCATGGTGTATTCCTTGCTTAAATCAGAAATCAACGTTTAGTGCATCATACTTGTTCAAAAAGTAAGCAGTAGCCTACTAATTAAGTACTCAAGATAGAGCCAATCCTGTCAATTCACATGAATAGAGCGTTAATTGGTAAGGATCATTTTTCTCCGTGATTTATTAAAAATAATGATATAACTTCTATTTACTTTTTTAACTTACATTTCGCCCACAGATTCATCACTCTGCAATCATATTTCATGTGGATCGCTCCATAACAGTGAGTCAATGCAACTCCCCAATAAACAGGATTCAGAGGTCGTTCGGTCTCGTTTCTGGGCGCCTGGATGTCTTTGGTACTCACGTGGCAAATTCAGTAAAATACTGAATGGTTTGATTTAGAATAGAAACATGTGACCAGGTTCCTGTATGACTTTGTACAATATCTTGGGCTGACTCGAAGTAATCTATTTAATTAATTCTCTTTCCATTCTTGTTAATTTAGCTTTTTTCCATTTTACTCATTTTTGAATATAATTTAAATTCTTTAATTTGTTCTCTTCTAATTCAATAGTGAGTGACATCTTATAAACTTCATATTTTGAGGCATGAATCAATCTATCACTCGATCTCTATCTCGACTTGATTAAGTTTAAGCATATTAGTACTGTATTAGGTTTAGAGTTTAGGTCAAAGTTAAGATCAAGTTTTTTATTAATTTTCTACTTCCTTCAACATATAAAATTGTTCTTAGTTCATAATTCTATATCCTGTATTGTTTCTTCATTTTTTCTTTTGACGTAATTCAATTGTTATTATCATTGATGAATTATGTGAAGTCTAAAGTGACAAGGAGACATATTGAACCTGTTGTCTCCATCTTTGTAAAATAAATAAATAGACTCCTACATACCTAGTCGTAGAAGGAAATGAGAGTTTTTTTGATTGTTGGTCCATGAGTATCTGTTTAGATTAGAGTATGGAATTTCTTTCCACTGACGTCACCAAAATCGAAAGATTATCGCTCAGACGCTTGCTTTTAGATATCAATTTGTGAAACAACAAAAACGAACACGATAAAACACCCGGTAACGTCACTATACACGTCAACTTTATCCAACTATACTATTTGATACAATATATATAGAACACTTTTTGCTACTTTGGATTCTGTATAACATTTCTATGATAAGAAAGTTCAAGATTTGGGAAAAAGAATTATGTGGTGTGTCTGTGTGTGCTCGCTGTATGAGTTATGTGTAAAAGATAGTGTTTCTCTATTGAAATCGTTCTTACATAACTATCCGATATAAAAAAAATTCTTAGCTAATAATAGACTGCGCGATAAAATTTAATCTGAACTTTTCGCATTTTTGGTGTTTGCTCCAGATGGCTTTAGCGCACCTCTGAATGTGATTAATTATTCATTTGATAAATACTTCTGAAAGAGGTTTCAAATGTCAGTATCAAAGATACTTCACGCAAGTCAAACATCTCTGAGCAAACAGATTAAATTTGAATTTGTTGAAAATTTTCACTAGAACTACATTACATAGCAATGAAAAATGCAGTGATTGAAGGTAATGCAATTATTTATGAAAGTTTTCAATGTATAATAATTTCATTGGTTTAAGATCATTTATTTAGAGTGCTAGCCATCCCATCACACAGATTAGACATAAAATACCTAAATAAATCAATAAATAGATACTTTATTGTCGTAGAACACAGTTTCACAAGAAAGTGTTAATGACAACGTCAAGGGTTGTTACAATACATTAGTCGTTGTTACATTAAACATTACAATAATTACAATACATAAAAACTGTATGTACACTACAAGTAAATAACAGATGTAGTCAGGAACTGGATACAGTTATAATATTGATACAGGTACATAACATGAAAATATCAACAGTTTTAGAAGAGGATGCTCTCATTTTTATACATAAAGTTTCCAATCTATTTCAAAATATTCACTCACTTGGTAAATTGCCTCATTTATTAGAATATCCTTTATCCTTGCTTTTAGTAGGGTAATCGGCAATTCCCTTAGTTCAACTGGTAGATAATTAGGGTCCGTGAACTTTAATACGAATCCATTGAGCGTGTACTTTCCTACGAAACAAAATTCAACCGTGACTTTCCTACGAACTGCTACTTGTATTCTGTTACTTGTATCTGTTATCTACTGAAACATGATATGACATCCCTTGAGGAGAGGGTAGTTATCGGCGGTGGCAGTGGCTTGAGCCGTGGGGAGAGAGAGTCGGTTGGGAAGTCCATGAGTATTTACAGAACATCCCATTTATGGCTAATATAAATGTAACTATAGAGCCTACTGCAGTTGGGAAGTCTGTGGAAGTTGATAATTGAATTACTGGACATACTAAAGCCCGATTCATTCTCACTCCTCCCCCTATAATAGTGAGTATGAGAATACACGTTAGTGGTATTGAGAACCTATCTTTTTTGTCTCAATAAACTCGCTACGCTTGTTCAACTATTGAACAGATCTTGTTACAACTAATCATTGCTAATTGCTTTATTTTTACGTTATCAATTACGTGAACTTCAAATAACAATTTTCCAAGCCTGCATCTCCCACCCTAGCCCCTAGGTACAATTATTGAATGAATGAAATACCATATTGGTGCTTGATACCACAGTTGGCCTATCAAGTGGACATGTTTCAATGTAGTAATGACTGTTAGAGAATATTTGATGCCTTGTATAGGAACTTCTAGTGATAAAGCATTGCTGAACAAAACCGGAAACTCAACTCATGTGATTGGTTGAATGGAAGAGGTAGCCTAAATGTTGGCTGTTGGCTGTAACCTCACTCCTCTGTATCTGTAGCTCACAAAAATCCGAAACAAACACTACTAATAACCGTTATTAGAAATAGAAAATGATAGATCCGTCATTCAATCATCAACAGCAGAAGCTGTAGACGTAGACCATCTTTCTGCCTGCTTCCGCTCGTCCTTTTCTTCCTCCTTCTTAATAAATTCTTCTGCATCACCATTTCCAGTGCTTTATAGTCCACTAGTAGACCGTTCAAGGAGCTCACTTCTATTGTTTGCTGTTCCTTTTTGTTTAGTAGGCTACTACAAACTACTTCTGAAAATGAAGACCTCTTTAACTTCATTCATATTCATAATTAAAATCGTTGCATTATTGGCAATCGTTAATCGAAATGGTAGCAAATGACATCGAAGAGGAGAATGGAATTTAGAAATAAAATACGTACTACGTATTTTACTGTACTACAATTAAAATAAAATACAAACTACAAATAGAATACGTACTACGCTATTACTGTACTACAAACAATAAATTATCATAAAAAATGGTGACATATGCTCGTCATGCTCATAGCACAATTGATTTTTTCATTACCAAGGATACATATGTATGTATCCTTATGTAATGCAAATGTATCAAGGATACATTCTTTATCACTCCACTGCATTAAGCCTGTGGAGGCCTCAGGATCATCAGAATTGATGAGCATCTAGGATCATCATCATTGATGAGCTCATCTAGGACAAGATTAATATTAGTATGAAATAGTCCATCAACGTCTAAGAAAATATTCAATATTATCGATTAAGTCATCCAGCCATTAATTTGCAGTTTGTGTTTTTTAACTGAATTTGCTTCTCCCTAGGGAGTAGGCTACAGTGTGGGCGTCGGTCCACCCGATTCCGTTTCTGTAAAAAATGTTAGACGTGCAGCACGTATTTGAGTGATGGGTTGGCGCCTTGCTTGGAAGCACGCCTGACCAACACATGAATCGGTTGGGTAAACAGAACCACTTGCAAACGCGCAGCTTCCAGCAGGGGCCATTCTTCCGTGTGTCGAAGGCCTTATCGAAATCTACGAGTATATTATAACCTGTTAGCTCGTCGAGTTCTCATGACGGTATGACCAGTACGATCATCTAGTCGTCAGTCATGCATCAATACTTTGGGGCTATAGCTGATATCGTTTCCACCTTCCTCAAATCCCTGATCCTACCACCCAAACCCCAAGATCCCTATCTTAACGTACCTGTACATCTCTTTCAGAGCTAGTTTTAATGAGGCAGAGAGAGAGCTGCTGTGAGAGAAAGAGAAATACGAAGAAGGGCATAATTATATGTTACCTTCAACGATTTAATATTCTATTAGTTTTATGATGAGATGCTTGTTATGATAGTTGAAGTTGAAAGAAAAGACTTTGGCGAGTAAAGGCGTGGGATGGTACAATACAACACAACTCTTCTCTATGTTCGAATTCCATCACAACACTTACTAACTTTGTTCATCCACTCAATTAACAATAATTATTGATAAGTGTTAAAAATGATTAAATTTTGCAGTGGGCTGGGAATTAGCAAGTAGGCCTAGTAGTCTGAACTGTGCAATGAACCATAAACCATAATTTCGTGTCATCTACCTATTACAGTTGAGTACAATAACAACCTTCCAACCTGTATTTGGTCATTCCACCTACGACTCAATCAGCTGATTGAAGAGTGCATTTCAAGTCATGTAGTACTGTATCTTCGATTATTGAATTCGATTATAGTCTGTTCACCGAAACGAGGCAGTGCGCTTAAACAAAGGGTGCGTGCGTGCATCGGAAAACAGCTGGACGACCGAGTCAACTGCTCAAGGGGGGCTTAGATGGAGTCAACTGGGTCACATGTTTGAGAAATCAGAAACGACGCCATAGGATTAGGTCACTATTGGGAAGATTATGGGTTTTGTAACGTAGCTATCTCCAATAATTGTAGCGAAATAATGGCAAGGTACTTAGAATTCACAAGTACATTGGATGTCCAGTCTGCTTACAGTTCTCAGAGATGCAGTAGATACTGGAGAATAAACCCAAATTCAGACTTGTCAGAGCTGTTAACAATCAAAATGTCATTAAAGATTACGAGATGTTTAACTCAGCTTAGAATTCCCTCGGTCCTTGGTACTTTGATGTAAGAAATATATTATTGATTACAACAAAATCTGCCCTTCTTGTAGCTTAGAGAAGGAGACTTTGGAACATTTCCTATTCAATTGCTCGGTTTATGAAAAAATGAGAAAGAAATATATTTTCAATTTTGTGTGTAATATTGTTAATGATGCTTTTAGTTCTATTGTCGAATTTTACAATGATTAAGATACTCAGTGTGTACTCCCATATCACTTAGTTACTGGAAAAATGATGCTATCCTCTAGTATGCTACGATTGATCCACTTATTGATAATTAGATTTATGTTAAATGTAAATGTGATAATGATTTAATAACTACAACTGTTTATGTCCTTTACTAATTACTCTGCTTGCTGGGAAAAATTAGTTATGTGTTTAATTTGTAATTTTCATTGTTTTTTCTTGATTATAATTACTGTATTGTTATTTAATCATATTTGTTACATTAGTCAATAATTGTTAATATTATTATGTTATCTTTTAGTTTGTATAGGGCACGACCCTGTTAACAAATAAAACTTTTTGAATTGAATTTATGCAAATAAGAAACTTGAGATATATGACCTCCCATAAAAAATAGATCCACATAAAATAGTATCATCGATTTCCAATAATCTTTCTTCCATCGGTAGCCGTTCTTTCATCATATGCCGTATCAATTATAATATTATAATTGTACTGCAAACTAATATTTTTCAAATCATATATTTCACATTGAACTATGTTTGGAGTTGAATATTCAAGGAATTAATGGAGAAAGATATTCGTATCCGAAGAAATTACTTCATAAAAAGCAAATTTACTAAATTGGAGCAAACTTTCAAGGATGAAACACAATGTAACTGTTGTAAACGACAAATTAAAAAAGGAAATCTGTGAAAATAGGCAGAGCTGGAAAAGTGAAAACTGTGAGTGAAATTACCGTGCAGCGAGAGTGGGTAAATATGGGAATGTCATATAGGCCTATGCTAATTGGGCAATGATGGTGACAGCGAGAGCAAAACGGTGACAGCGCAGCCAACATCATGTAAAGAAAGCAAAGGCCTACATGCAAAACTATTGAAATTATTAGACCGAATTACTCTGTAGACGAAAGCGTGTTGTTTTGCACATTCTGTTTGCATTATTTAGAGATGCTGTTGTTCAATTGAAATTTATTAGGGCTGATGAAGCTCCTCATCAGGAGTGAAATGCATTTCAATAGTGACCAATAATGGAAGTAATAGCATTAATTATTTACAGTGAAATACAAGTCGTTACTTTAACTGAAATTTATTTATTTTTCATTTAGACGAAAAATACAATACAATACAAAGTTGACATTTTTACAGAGTTTGAGGGGCATTTTTATAAATTACCATACAAAACAATTTAAATTTAACGGTTGTCAAATTCTTAATTTAGAACAAAATTTACACTATAGGATCAAAAACATAGTAAATATCTTACAACTTGATAACTGAACAAAGCCGCAAACAACTCGACTATATTTACATAATGGTTTATTAATCAGTAGACTAACAATATTTATTCCAAAGGTGAAATATTCAATTAAAAAGATCTATTATTAATAAATTTAATTATAAATTTATTCATCAATAATAAGAATTATCATTCTGCCTCCTTCATACAATTCAATAGTTTTAACACCATACAATTTGAAATATAAATGGAAATTAAAATAATAGAAAATTCAATCAATTACGAAAGAATACAAGCAAGTAACAATAATCATCACTGTTAACAAATAACAATATTCACAACAGTGAATATAATAATAAATAAACCGATACAATGGAGTATCCGATATCGTAGTGTATAGAAAAAAAAACAGGACTGTACTTTTTAAGAATTACTCAGGTATCAAGCAGGATCCTCCTAACTTGTCAGAAAACATATGTTTTACTCGGCCACCAGTACAATACTTAACCTACAAATGCTGAATCTCGCAGATTATTGAAAAGGTCTTTTAAAATGTTATTCTTTGAAAGGTCTTCTTTTAACAGGTCTTTTAAAGACTTTAAAGGTCTTCAAGACTTTTAATCCTTTTGATTATTGTGTCGGAATCACTGTTTAAAATTATTACCGAAACAGCTGATTTCTGACAAGTTAAAAGGATCGTGCTATAGTAAACATAGCAGCAATTTTCTGCAATTGAGAGAACCGTTTCAACGTCTGGATTAATTTCATAAAATTCAAAATCGTACTTTTTTATGCATCTTTTCATTAATGAAAATGGGCTATTTTAAAAATATAATAAACATAATGAATAATTTCAAATTATCAATAACGAATTGCTGTTGTTCTGTTAAGAAATGTATGGATATAATAAAAACTCGAAATATGTTGGCAATATAAAAAATCGATCGCTCGTGGGAATTTAGCCAGGGCCTAGTGGGTGATAACCGCCCGTTTCACCCACCTCTGTGCTATCCTATGCTTGGCTCATATTTACCTTCTTCAATGTCTTAACAAATATACTTCTCTGTATATTTGAAATTACAGTATCCATTGTTTGCTTGTAACTTCTCTCAAATTCAACCCCCAATGTTCAAAATCAATAGTCTTCTTACTATGAAGATATTCTATACCAAATTTCAAAAGTATACAATCTTTTCTTTCGTTAGATATCGTGCGTACAGACAGACGGACACGAGTACAATCACATTAGGCCCTATCGGGTCCTTAATAACGAGTATGAAACACTAAAATTAAATAAATTATAAATGTAAATAATACTGTATCAATTTACTACAATAAAATGAAGGACAGGAAGAATGTGTAAAACGCTACCGGTACCACATTATAAAATGAAAAATTGAATACAAGCTCAAATTACGAAATGATAAGACCTAAGACCGCATGCTACCTACTCAATTGAATCACATGCAATTCTACGGAATTGAAAATGGCTTACTGTCCTGGAGCGCGAAATATGAAAAGAATAAATTTTTAACAGAATCAGCAGATGTGAAACGTAATTAAAACATAATATACAGAATAATTATCCTATGTAGCCTTAAAGCCTGGTTTTCATTAGTAGAGTTAGTGGTAGAGTAACTAGCATACTAACTCTACCGTACTAACTCTACTCTACTTAATTGGTACTTAAAAACAAGTACTCTACCATCACTCTACTCTACTATGAACGTTTTCATTGGGAGAGTTCACAAGATGTTTAGTACTCGCCCAGGGAACTCTACCACTAACTCTACTAATGAAAACCAGGCTTAACGATAGAATAATATTCAAATGACATGAAATTCAATTACATAATTATAATAAATATTACAGAATCAATAAGATTTCTACAAATAAGTTGAAATATTACAGACACAAGATTGTCGAGATGAGAAGTTCATAATTGACGAAACTGTTTGGAGCTTATGATAGATGCAGTAAGAGTGACGGCTGGATGCACAGAATGACAAATGATAGGAAGAGAGATTGGGAAAATGGATACAATCATTTGTCCACGTGAGGTGTTCTTCTTTCCATTGCTGTCTTCCAAATCAATGTAATCGTATTACGCCTCATCATATTCACTCAGCCTATTTTCTTGAAGATTCGGCCAGCATCAATCAGAATAAATATTATTATAGATTTTGACGCGTGGGTTTGGTGGCTGGGCCAGCCTCGCCTCTCTATCTTGAAACAGGGGTTGAACCAGGGCCTTATTATTAAGGTGTGCCGCCGCCTTCCTCACCCCAACCCACGCATTATCATAATATGTTTATGCTACGCGTATGCATGAATGGTGACGATGAATGAAAGGACCACCAAACAAGACACACCGATTAGGATTGAGGGTGTCACCTCAATGTGTATGTGTATGTGTAACCCTTCCCTCTACTTATATGATTTACAGGTCAGTGCTTTTCATTCTCATCGCCTCTCTTATTCTTCACCTCGCACACCAAAGGTGTTCATTCACAATCGATATTTCATTTTCTTCTTCTCACACCATTTCTTCAAAATGCTTTTTAGTATTACATAATAATATCACTAGATTTATATACACCAAACGAGTCATTAGATTATTCATGAAAGAAATAATGTAGTCCAGTCAATGAGTATTTTTTAGGAGGAAAAATACATCTAAAGCTAATTTTTCCCCCATCCACCACTATCATATAGACAAGTGTCCTGGCAAAAGTCCCCACCCCTACCCCTCTCGCTTCCCCCCCAGCACCCCTTTTTGAAATTTCAGTTTGCAAGGGTTTTGTATATTGTAAATATCTCGACTTGCAATGACATATACGTGAAAATATCGAAAATAAAATCGATATTTAATATCGATTTCACTTTTTGTAATTTGATAATAAAATAGGTGATTGATATTGAATTGGACTTTTTTATTCTCTGCGGAATGAGTTTTCCTACAATTTATTTCATTGCCACTCCACTCTAACTCTAACTCAAGTAATTCCGAAGTTATTTGTGAAAGCATGAAGAGAAAATCAGATTTTTCACTTCAACATGTTTCACTACAGAAGAATGTTTCATATAAAAGTTGAAGAGCATTTCATTATCTATAATTTGAATAATCACAAACTATATATTATTTCACATTAACCTGAAAATAAGCCCGATCTGCACGATCTCCAAGCGCATGACGGCTGAGCCAATGCATATATTAAACAGGTGGTTTCCTGAAAATAGTCCGGTCATTGAAGGTTTGACACGGGAAATCTTTGCTTACAAATGCGTATATCTTGGAAGTCCTTGATAATAGAAAGTCGTGATTGATTTCAAATTGTAGATCGCGATTTCTTCTTTCATTTCCAATTTAACATTTTGAAAATATTGATTCTACAAGACAGAAAATATTGATTATATAAATCCAAAAATTGACAAAAATTTTTGTAATTTCACATTTTCACAATTTTTTCAATCAGACGAAGGGTTTGAAAAAGTTAAAGCGACCAATTTTTATCAACTAGGTACAAGGCAGTGACTACATCAATCTACCTGATTAGAAGCCCACGGCCGAAAAGAAAATAAATAAACAAACGCCAGCCCCAGCAGAGCCTCTGGCGTATATCTTGTTGGCATATCTGGGTAAGAAACAGCATCTCTGTATATTGGTTGACGTAAGAAAGGCCTTCGACAGGCGTCCACCGCACCACAATATATTGCCAACGAGTAGGGATCAAAGAAACCGCCTAGTGGCACACCACATCCACTCTTTAACGTCTCTGTCCCTTTGCGAGCTGAGGTAGGCTATGTTCAAGGGAGATGGAGAGAAAGAGAGAGGACAGAGAACAGAAATCGGAGTAAAAGTGTTCGGAAACTTCAAGGGTTAGATTTTTACTTTCCGGGCATATGCAAAACTAGAGGTCTGGTTGAAATGCGATAAAGAAGGGAATAAAAAATTATAATCAGGAGAGGGTAAGAAGGGGGAAGGAGGAGATTGGCTACTGTACTGCGACACATGCTCAGGAACAGTTTATGCAGATGCCGAGGCCAGAGCAGCGAGCAGCGAGCAGCTCTTGTCCCCATCTTAACGTCAGATCTGTTGCGTCGTCGGCACACAATTGCCTTTTATGCTCAATTCATTTCTCTTCCTTTATCTCGATCATTGCATCTCCTTTTCTTCCTCCAGCTCTCTGCGTCTCTTGTAGCTACCTTTTTGCATTTTCCACAAGCCAAGACAAAGATACACGAGCCCCTGTCAGTATTGCGGACACCGTAGGTTTATGCTAACGAAAACTACTCCTGCTCTGCTACCCAATCGCAACCAGGGCTTTCAACTTTGTGCACACTTCCAATATGCTTTTAATCTTTTATTCTTAACTCTTCCAAACTTTTAAATCATTTAGACATCGAAGTTGAAAATATATGTTTCACAATTTGAAGCACTTTGCAGTTTCTAATTATCAAAAACACAGTAGTTTTTTTAGTATTAAAGGCTAGCGGCAAACTTTGTTCTAATGACAAATTGAATTGACTCATTATCATAATTATGAATTAATAGGATAATAAATGGAACATCTAATGCTAGACTTCTTGGAATACATTTTTTTGGAATTACAAAAAAAAATTGAATCATCAACTTGGAAGCATCAATTTCAACTTTGTAAGCCAACAAATTGAAGACTCTTTTAATTGAAGTCTCTATATCTATAAGCAAAGAAAATATTAGAATACTTACAGTATATAATAATAGTTTCCTATCGTCTTTAAATCAGAATACTTATAGTATATATAATAGTTTCCTATCGTCTTTGCTATAAGTAATGCATATCGAAATCAAAGTGAGCCCAGGTTGAGAAACAGAATAAGTTCCTAGGTTTTCTCGATAGGAGCAAAGCTTTTGATGCTGAAACAATGTCTGGGAAAAGGACCAATTTGTAACCTAGAAATGCTTCAACAGTGAAATTATGCTAATGGAGGATGGTAGTGGCACTGTTCCGACCATTACTCTCGGCTGATAAGCGATCAGCTGGAGTTACCTGTATATCGCATGGTCAGTGATGAGACCTCGATTTTTGCAGATACATATTAAAAAGATGTTCTCCAGTCGATCTTTTCAAGCGTGACACCGTTTTAATACCGGATGAATAATATTATTTTGAAGAGACGTGGATTTACGGTTTGATGAGTCCAGGAAGAAGGCATACCGTACTCACTTCACGAAACAAACAACAATGTTCCTGCTTCAGTTTGACTTGTATTCATAATTTGAATTTAAGTTCGTATTTAAACCACACAATAATCAGTGGCGAAGCGTGGTATGCTTATTTGGTCATCGCCGGGTATATTTCCTATAGGAAATATATACCAAATAAGCGATGACCAAATAAGCATACCACGCTTCGCCACGGACAATAATCCTTATTATCTTTATATTGGATAAATATAACATTCTTCATTTCAAAAATAATATGTAAGAAAATTGTTGAAATTTTGACGCATACTTCTCATTACAATGAATCAAGGTGAACACGTTTTTTTTGTCTGGATCTGTTTCGATAAATTTACTATTCAATGAATGTAAATAATCGCAATTTTCCTTCATATCAAACATGTAGGATATCAGTACTCAAATTAACAGAAAAGTGAAATAAATGAAATCAAATGAAAAATAGAACATAAATTTTTTGAAACTATCAAAATAGGCTATTCTAAAAAATAGAAATGAACATAATGAATAATTTCAAATAATTAATAATGAATTTATTTTATAAAAAAATTATGGACAATTGATTTAAACTTGAAATTTGTTTTCAAAGAAAATCGACCACCCATGGGAATCCGAACCGGGGACTTGTGCGTAGTAGTGGCGAATCTTACCAGTGAGCTATCGCAGCCTTGATAGGAACTACAGTATCATATTAATACAATGTCTTAACACACCGTACTTCTCTGTAAGATGTATTAATTATAATTACAGTACCTGCTTGTAAATCTTCTTAAATTCAACCCTCAACCTCAATGTTTAAAATCAATACGCTTCTTACTTGATCTTCATATTCCAAATTTGAAAAGTGTACGTACGATTTCCTTTCGTTAGATATCATGCGGACGGACGGACGGACGCGAGTACGATCGCATTCAGGCCCTATCGATCCCTTAGTCCTTCCTTAATAATCCAGTATGTAGATGACTAACGATTTCGACACTGACATAACTGCGAACCGAAAAATCGCGGGTTTCTATTAATTTATTTTCAAATACTAATAAACAAGTATTTGAAATAATTTTCCACTACTTTTGCTACATAAAAAAATATCGTATTTATAAAATGCACAGTACTTTAGTAGGAGTAGCCTATTATATAGTACAGCTCCATGTACTATGTCTTATGTCTTGTCTAATGTTCATGACATAACTTACTCATGTTCTATAAATAGCTCTCTATCGCTCTGTCCCATTCTATCTACTCCTCCTTCTCCTTCCATTCAGTTATAACGATCTAGTTCCCACGTACTTTCATTTTTTCAACAACTTCTATTCTTCGACTACTTTAGGCCTAAGTTATAATAGGCTAAGCCCATCTATGACTTGGAAAATTTACTTCTCAAGAAAGAGTATTTAAGTTGAATAGTGATTGATGACTTAGTAAGTTTAACTATGAACTCAATACATTTTCAAGTTGAAAATCAGCCGAAATCATACTTTACATAGACCTATAGATATTTGTTTTAAAATCTTAAAGAATCTGCTCATAAAGATGCCAATTATTAAGATAGCTAGGAATGTGGGAAAAGGAAAGGGTTTCCTACCTTTTTATGAGAGTAAAAGTTCATTCAATTGTGTGAAAGAAAGAGTAGGGTTTTACTTTCACATCGTCACTTGTAGATGCAGCCCTCGAGGGAAGCTTCATGCTAACTATTAGGTTCTAAAGTAGGTAAGGCTCATAATGCACTGGATCCTATTACAGATTGATCTGAATCATCACCAAATGAAAAAGAAGGCGTTCACGTTTAACTGATTTTTTTGTGAGGGTTATGCCCATATGACATCCAGGCTTGGATAATGGGAGAGATGACAACTACTTTCTAGGCAGCCGGGACCGACGTTTATACAGAGTGTCCCAAAAATAGTGACTCCAGTGCTACCACGGTAATCTACAAGCAATTAATATTTAGTAACATACCCCTAATTTTAAGACCACCAAAACAATAGTTAGTTTCATAGCAACAAATTAATTAGCATATTTGTCCGTCGGTTGTTGATTCAAACTGAAAAAGGTTATGTTATTGCATTGTTATGCATGGTTATGCATTGTCGCCCTATCTAGCGGTTCGAGTATGAACTGAAACTTCTCGCAACGAACAGCTACTATAGTCCGATTCACGTCAAGAAGTCAGCATTGTTTATATGAGGAGCATTGATGCCAAGTTTCATTGAGAGAGAAAGAGAAAACTCCACCAAACGTGTTTGTTGGGACTGTGTGCGACAACAATGCACAGTGCGAATAGGATAAAGACATCAGAAACTGCCTTATGCTGAACAAGGATAGCAAACTCCCATCTAAGCAATGCTGACTTCTTGACGTGAATCGCACTATAGTCTCTGTTTACCGATCTCCAGCTGTGTTTACCGATCTCCAGCTGTGTTTACCGATCTCCAGCTGATTTTACAGTTCGCTAGCCAAATCTCACATGTAAATGATAACTTTCCAGTCTATAAAGTTACCAGAAACCAGCTTCTTACCGTGTAGTGTGGCGAAAATAAAGTTATGAATGAAAAACTTTCTCCTCCTTTCTTTTTCCAGCACACCCCACCAATCATTTTTGCAAAGCCAATCATTTTTGAAATTGTGTTTTTGTTTTTTCTTATATTGTATTACTGTGCTGTTGTATTGTAATTTGTGTTTTTGTTTTTGTATATTGTATTATCGTGCTGTTGTCTTATTGTAATTTTGTTTTCATTTATATTTTGTATGGGTTTGAATAAAATTGAGAATTGGGAAAAATTGAAAACATATTATGTTTGCCTATCTTTGTCACTCGAACGTTCTTAAATTTACCATTTTAAATAAAAGCAGATATTAAAAGTTATTGATATTTTTATTTTGTAGACCACACCCGTAATAATTATTATACCCGTACCAAATTTCATGAGAAAAATTGATTTTTTTTAATGAGATATGATGGCGGATTACAGGAAACCTAAGGAGAAATCAGCATTTTGCCAACGACATTTTCTGTTTGCCTTGCCTTGTAGATTACCGTGATAGTACTGGAGTCACTATTTTTTGGGACACACTGCATTAAAGCTTATAGAGGCCGAATCACAATCACAATTATTCAATGCCCATTGAATAATCATGCGCGGCTCCACAGTTGTTTCGAGTTTGTAAAGCACATAGAATAGAAAAGACATTTTATTCCATTTTTTTTGGCTTTGTGGAGATTTTAACCTTATGTAGAAGCAATTATGGGGTTTTGGGGGGGGGGTGGTTCCATGACCCTCCATCATACTTCCACCCCGGTACCCCGGTTATAAAAAGCATGTTGTTGAATAAAAATCTCGAATTTCTTTTTTCTTTTTTCTTGCGCTTAGTGAATCAATAAAGCCCCAGTCAAATTACTATTATTACGCTTGTTTATATGTTTATTTAATATCCTGTTATTAGACGTGTGCTTTGTTATTATGTTGAATATGCTGTAAGCAGCACTAAATGGAATGAGTGTGAATAACCTGTTTTGAACCGCCCCACCCACATCTCAAGATTATATATAATAATCTCTGATGGTTTGGATATTAACAAGGATAAGATAGTATACCTATGTAGGCCTATAGTAACTTTTACAATGACCCACACCAACTGCAGCCTAAAAGAGGCCTAGGAGAGGTATTTCATTCATGATTTCAGACAGAGCCTCAAGCGAAAAGTCTACGGTTTGTGCTAAATTCAATGGTTAGTACCACATTATTTCCCTTGAATACATCCTCCTACGAGATTAATATGAGGCTTCGATAAAATCATGTCAGCAGAACTTGCAAACCGACTGTAAGCTTTCCATTTCAACAAGAGCAAATTTAAAAGCCAAATATAAATAGTACTTTCCCACTTTCAACGTCCAACGCAACTAATAAATTGAACTAACGTTTCGGAACATTCCAATTTGAGTTGATGTTTGCATTTCAAAGAGCTAATAGAAAAGTCTAGAAACTTACCCTCAATACAAACTTGAAGTCAGCCAACCAGCGGCAACGGGAAGTTAAAAGACGCTGACAGAGAATAAGGGGGATGTTTCACAGAGACAAGATCCTACAGAGACAAGGTTTTGTTTTTAAACAATATCAGTGTCATAGGAACAATGTTTTGTAGAAGCAAGTAGTTCTGAAAGTAGCAGTGTCACAGAAGCAAGGTCTCATACAGACAAGGTGACAGTTTTAAAATTATGTGCAGTTTCACTGAGACAAGTTCTCACAGGAGCAAGGTCGCGTGGCGTGTTGCCTACATCTGAACATGAAGGCATTCCATTTGTTTCAATAAATTGAACGTCTGCTATATTTTAATCATATTTTTTTATATTATGTATAAAATATATTAAACCTAGACCGAAAAATTTGTATAATTTTGTATCATTCTTTCAGATGTTATCATCAATGAATAACAACACTTCATCAACGATTGTTCCCTGTTAATTCTAAAATATCCCCTGAACTTATCTTCATCAACTTGTAAATCTGTCATCAAATGAAGAAACTCTCCATATAATCTCCTTTTCTTGTTGAGTGCACCTACTAACAGAGAGTGTATAGTAACAGTGTGGATGTTACATGAAGAATCAACCCAGCAGTGCAGCTTGTTGAAAAACCATACTAATTGAATCGTCACTGCTTGAGCTGTTATTTGAGTTGAGCAAACAACAACAACAACAGCAGCAGGAAACAACAACAACAACAGCAGCAGCAAACAACAACAACAGCAGCAAACAACAACAGCGAAAGAATGACAATTGAAAATTACAGAACTATGGAAAAGTACTGATGGGAAATTACACAGAGCTGCAGATAAAAATAAGAATGGAACAACACACTATGAGCTATGGAAAAATACTGATAGAAGATTTTTTCAAACTTATAAGACTTATATATATGTTTTATAAAACTTATAAAAGGATGTTTTTCAAAGGAGGATAGTGAAGGGCTCTCAATTTGTGACACTTGATCAGAAAACAACATCCAATATCATAGCAACAATAATATTTATATGACATTAGTTGACTCCAAATAATTATCATGAGATAACAACGCTGCAAACGCATTCTATGAGGAAACTAGAGAACCAACTGAACAATGTTTTGCATTGCTCGCTTGTGATTGGCCAGAGGCGTGGCTTCGTGAAACAATCGATCATATTGCGAGAAAAATTAAATGGCGGTTCGGTTGCCAACTACTCTGATTGGCTGGAGGCGTGTCTTTGCATAACAACCAATCATATTGCGAGAAGAATTAAATGGCAGCTTGGTTGCCTACTACTCTGATTGGTTGGAGGCGTGGCCTCAAAATATACCAAAATTCAATGTAGATGAATAAAAATAAAATTACTTTCCTAATTCTCACTTCTAATTACAGGTACTGTATTATTTATTACAGCCTCTAATTCAGCAAAACTTCCAAAAGATTTCAAGTTGGTATTATTCGTAATGATATTTCATTTTAGTGGATTGGCTAATCTGCCACTATGGCAGGGTAGGATCGACACATTGACAAAAATATTGTTCTTTCTATTAACTGCTCTGAATGGAATAAGATATTTTGATTTCATTTTAATACATATAGCTCATTAAAAAGGAACGACCATGTAATTTATTTTACAAATTTCATTTCAATAGATAGCTCATTAAAAAGGAACGACCATGTAATTTATTTTACAAATTTATAATAATTATCCCAATGTAAAAGAGCATTAAATTTTCCCAAGTTTGGTCTTTAGAATGTCTAAAGAATGGATAAGAATGAGTGTAGAACCCTTTGACATCTAGACGGCGGAATAATGAAGTTGTAACTTGAGTGACCCAGTAACTGCTGCCATCTTACGACAGAATTCAGAACTAGCTGCGTTGTGCATTGCCGACCAATCAGGGGAGAGAGGCGGAGCTTAGAGGCGTGTCTGTAAAAATTGAAGCTGTACATCACCCAGTAACTGCAGCCATCTACCGGTCGAATTCGGAACTAGCTGAGTCATTCATTGCTGGCCAATCACGAGATAGTAGACGGAGTTTGAAGGCTACATGATTTACAAATTGGGCTACGATTCATGAAAGAATTTTAGACATAGTTCAAGTATTTTCATTGCTGCATAAATGAATAAATAAAACATTTCTCTTGGAAAACACAATAAACGCTTGAATCACCGTTTCTAAAATATGTTTGCTGCTACAAGTGTATATTAATCATTGTATTTAGAATTTAAGCTGCTGCTTTCTGCTGCAGCTGCTGCTGCACAGCACTCCACTAACATGGAGGTTTGTGATTTATTGAATGATCTTGAAAATAAAAAATGTTAAACCTGTGTTCTAGAAATGTTTGTGATTGTAAACAAGTTTTTAATATAGATTCATTGGAATTGTTCCATTTAAATAAGTTTCCCAAGACATTTAAGTAAAATTCTTAATGAACTATGTGTCTTTCTTACTAGTTTGGATATGAATCTTGATTTAATCATTCTGACAGTGACATGGGTTTCAGAAGACCGTGACGGGTTTGAATTACCAAATTATGATAAAATAATAAAGTCATCAAAATATAATAAATGCGATGGTGTAATTGTTTATATTGAACAGGATATTCAGTACGATACAACATTCAGGCACGGCCCTAGGGACTTTGCCGCCCTGGGCGAGGTCGACCCCCCCCGCCCTCCCATAATGTGGAAAAATAATTTCAATTAATTATGAACAACTTTCTCGCTTTCACCACCTACTTATCTTATGAAACAAAAACATTTTTAACATGTCGAAAATTTAATGTTTTCTGGTTGAAATGACAACATTGACGAACATATTAATTAATTTAAAATAAATATTGGTCGGATAAGAAATATCTAAAAATCTGTAGAAAGAAGACATTTCCCTTGTTACTTTGGTATAAGAGAACTCACTTATTATCCCACTACATCCCAGGATTCTCAGAGAAGTGATATTCAAAAGAAAAACATATTTTCGCGATCTTTCATTTCATTATCTTTCAATTAATGATGAACAACTTTCTCGCTTTCACCACCTACTTATCTTATGAAACAAAAACATTTTTAACGTGTCGAAAATTTAATGTTTTCTGGTTGAAATGACAACATTGACGAACATATTAATTAATTTAAAATAAATATCGGTCGGATAAGAAATATCTAAAAATCTGTAGAAAGAAGACATTTCCCTTGTTACTTTGGTATAAGAGAACTCACTTATTATCCCATTACATCCCAGGATTCTCAGAGAAGTGATATTCAAAAGAAAAACATATTTTCGCCATCTTTCATTTCATTTCAACCTTTCAACCCTAAAACTGGTTTAACACTACTATAGAATATTCTACATACAAACCTGTGGTTCGAATGGAAATTGAAGTTGCAATTTCACACAATCTGACAACGCCGCTATTTTATTGGTTGGAAGCTTAAGTGCCAACTTGTTTTTACAAATTGTCAGTTTCATTATTGTTGAAAGAACTTTCAGTTCGTCTTTTAAATCAGCGTTACTGATATCTTTAGAATTATTGAAAGTTAGGGCATCACCCAATTTTGAACACTTGTCTAATACGAGTAACTCATTAGGAGGCATGTTGACTTTAACTTTGAACTTGAATTACAACTCTATCAGAGATGGCTATGATTACAATTATTATTGTAAATCGATGCTTGCATTGCTGTATATATTCTTAGGCTTGTTCTTTGAAAATTTCACTCTTCACATTCATATCATGAATTTATTATTTTATTCATATTTTAAAATATTTGCCATTCCCGAAAATTTGTCTGCCGCCTGGTCCGCCCACCCCTGACAACATTCTCAAAACAGATATTGAAAATACAAACCGCACCTTGGGAGGAAGACTGTTCCAACTCAAAAATTGTCAAAAAAATGCTTATAGCTTATTTATTTTTCCATCTTAAACATCAATACAGGTCACTTTTAAGAAGTGATAAGTAACCAGAAACAGTTGGAATCAGAGAAATTGAGTTATTCTAATAGCAGGAAATCGAGTTTGAATACCTATGAAAACTTGAAAACTGCTCTCCTGATAAAAGGACTTTTTTGAGTTGGAACAGTCTTCCTCCCGAGGTGCGAAACGTTTTCAATCTTCTTATAACTTATAGAAAATAATGTTACTTTTTACTGTACAGCATTATACAGATCTCCAATTATTAATACGGAGAAAAATATTCTTTAAAAAGTTAATAGTTGTTTTTGAATAAAACCAAAGAGTTTAAGCATGGAATCTTGGCGACACTAATATTGATATATTGGAGAAGAATATCCCTCAATAGGTAATAAATATTTTATTTGTTATCTGAAAATGGTTTTGTAGAGTACATATTGTATGGTTGTACAAGATTCTCTTCAACTCTTAAGTCCTGTTTGGATCATTTTTTTTGTAAAGAGTAAGTCATTTTCTTTGACAACCAATTATTGGCTAAGAATTACCGAAATACCGAGAGTACATGATAGGGTACTCGGATCACATTGCATTTAATACAATGTCACCTTTTTTTTATTCTAAACTCGAGAACTGATCTATGGGCTCAGACCTACCAAGAAAATCCTGGAAAATCCTGCCCCAATATTATCATACATCTTCCCTCCTAAGTACCTAATTATCTTGTATTCTCGATTTGAGTATTTAAATTACTTGAAGCTAGAAATATATTTTAAGGGGAAAATTCATGTGAATGATAAATTAACACTATTTCCCGCCCGAATAAAAATGAATGAATTTTCATGACATTTTCATCAAACTTTCTTAGTCCAAAACATCATAAAATACTCTCTTTTTGACAATGATTATTCAAAAATTTTACCCGGGGGAGATCCCCAGACCTCCACCTATCTAGCTAGGGATCCTATATCCTGGTCTATCTATCCATTCATTAGGGAAATTGGGTCATTGGGAGCCATGGGTTTGGGGGGAGGGGGATTGCACAATTATTATTGGGGGATGGGCTTGGAGGAGGAGGAGGAGGAGGACGACGAAAAGAGTGATTGAGGAGTGTGAGAATAAATAAATCTGGTATAAAATACGGATAAGTAGAAAAGCAACTTCAATAGTGGATTAGAAAGGAGGTATTTAGGTAGGGGAGTAGTGGAGTCTGTAGGCGTAAAGGCGTTTTAAACCGACCAATAGCAGAGGACATATTTCAAGTTCACAAACTTAAAGTACAAAAATGTCCAAAAGTAGTCTCGCCAGTTCCACGCCGGGTACAATCCTGTCCAAAAGTAGCACAACTTCGTATTTTGATAAAGCCGTTTTTGATAATAAGTCCTATCTATTTTGTTGGAGGATTTTGAGAAACGGATAAAAATTTCTTCTAAAATTAACAATGATTAGAAGAGACTACTAAAATAATGAAAGGGTTCGTTCAAACATAATGATGACACTCAAGTACACATTGTACACGCAAAGTAGCAAGAAGTACAGGAGTTTCTGAGATGATAGAAGCACTAACTTGTTTCTTACGGACAGGATGCTCCTAAAACGTACGGTATCTGTCTTCAACTGCATGAATGCCGTGTTGCTGATAAAAATACTGATACTCAGTACTATCACCACCTATGATACTCAGTACTCAGATATTCATCCTAGGCTATAGAAAATTATATCTATTGTAACGTTGCGTTTTCCAACGATATATTTTGATTCTTTATTTTTATTGTGAATATTTAATAATCCGTATTAAATAACTAAATAAATTAATATTATTTATAATTGATTAATAATATTATAATTATTAATAATTATTCATAAATTAATAATTAATTATATTCGTAAATTAAAGTCAGAATGTTTTGATAAATGGAAAACTTGAGAAACCTCATATGATTAAAATCATGAGGAAGAATAAAAAAAGAAATTATAAGGTTGTGTATTTTGAGATAAACAGTTCAGTTGATTTTCAAGAACTCAAGAGGTAAACATGGGAAACCACAAATAAGAAGTTAATTTCGCTGATGTTTAAATAATTAAATCTAAATAATATTTTAAAATGTAAGTTAACTACCAAATTAATAAGTGAACCGAAATCGAAAATATTGTGAAAAAGTGTAAAAAACAAGAAAATTTAATTAACAAGAATAAAACCAGTTAAGCCCTGAGGTAAGAAACTGATGCCTATTCATTTAATATTTGATCAATAATAGTTAACAAAGAAAACTGTTATTGAATATTTGTAATTAATTTTACACTATATTATTATATAAAAGCGAAATGGCACTCATTCATTCATTCATCAGAACTAAAAATCTACTGAACCAAATGCGTTCAAATTTGGCATGCATGTTCAGTTGGACCTTTAGACGCGCACTAAGAACGGATTTTGAAAACATCTCAAAGATACGCCCGATATTCGCGTTTTTCTAGCGATTTTATGCGTTTTCTTAGCTTTTTCGAGAACTAATTGGCAGAAGATGTTGAAATTTGGACCTTGGGTTTGTTTAATGTCTGAAAATAATCTGTTAAAAAATGTTTGAGATTCTCCCAAAATTACGCCAGAAATCGGCGTTTTGCAGTTTTCCTTGCAATTTAAATGCGTTTTTGCAGATGTTTCAACAATGGCTGAACTAAGAACGTCTCAACCTTATACACAGGTTCAGCTAAGGAATTTAAGAAGAGTTGAAGTATTTCAAAATCATCCTCAAGCTATGCCTGATATTGACGTTTCTCCAGTTTTTCTTTGCGTTTTGAGGCGTTTTTTATCGACATATCGAAGTTCACTGTGTCAATAGGGGCGGAGCCCCCTGGTAAGCACGAAGCGCTCACTGTGTCTACGGGGGCGAAGCCCCCTTGTGAGCGCGGAGCGCCCACTTTGTCTACGGGGGCGAATATGATTGTCTACTATACTCTATATGTCTACTATAGAGCGCGGAGCGCTCACTCTTTTAGTTTTTGAAAATGATTGTGCCACGAGTCCAGGGGGCGGAGCCCCCTGGCTAGCCTGCTGGCTAATTCTGTATAAAATTGGACAACATATAATACTGGTCTAATGACATCTCAAACGTTGGAATCGGTTCAGCCGTTTGGCCGAACTCCATATTCTATTCTATTTCAAATTATTTTTTACACTCTTTCTTTGCGGTCTGTTTTTCTAAAATTTCAATTCAATATGACATAAATATCGACAAAATGTCCCTGAAACCCTATTAAGGAAAATTATTTGGATCTACTCCAGTTTATTAGGTTTCATAACATAACCAATTTGGTTGATTTTTTTGTTCGTCCCATCTATACCATTTAGAAACATAATATCTGGGTCTGTCGATTTTTTCACAAACCTGAAGACGAAATTACAGGAGGAACCTTACTAGAGGGGCTAACCCATTTATCGGTCAATTTGAAAGAGAATTAGCAATTTTGACGATCAATCAATCAATCAACTTTTTATTTATTCTCCTCAAAACATTTTACAAGAAAATTGAATGTACATAGATAGTACAAAAATGTACATAATGATAAATACAGTATATAATAGACAATATTACTCTTAAGATTATTCATGAAGCTAAGAAACTATGTACATAATGTGTAATGTGAGAACTATCCCTTACATAGGCTATCGCATGTGAGTAAGGGTGAATCTGACGATTATGAGAATGATAGGCTACATGTTGAGGAGAATATGATAACTGAAATAAAAATAAGATGAAACATAAAAAACGTACCGTTTTCTTAAATCAAATGCGGAGATTTGGCTGGAGCCTGAGAAAATCCATTGATTTTTATTAAAAAGTCTTCAAAGAAAGTAAATATAATTATCTGTAAACAGCGAGTGTTGAATGTTTTCAGTATACCATCCCTACCTATCTCAAAGAACCAAGAATTCAATATTTTTCTAAACACTTTCAAAGGTATTGCATCGAATTCTTCAAGTTTGTTGGGAATGTTTCTGTAAAGCATATAATATGAACGATATAATGACGTGTTTGTAGATGAGTAGGTTTTATTTATTCTGGGTGTTATTATTCCTGTAGTAGTTGCCGGATATGTGTGTGGATATGGATATGTGGGTGTTTTCAAAGAAACATTTTGCAGATTGTACAAATAAAATAGAGCATTTTTATATAATTGTCTGATATACAAAACATTGAAATCTTCATACAGGTCATTTGAGTGTGCTCCACTGTACCTCTTCAGCGCCACTCTCAAGACAGCTTTCGGTGCTACTTTTAGTTTCCAAATTTTGTAACATCCGCCCCATGAAATTACACCACCCTGTATCAATAATTGAACATTATGAAAAATATGCGTTCCTGAATTCATGCAAATTTAATATACAGAGTGGCCCAGAAAAATGTATCCACTGTTCAAAATTCCATAACTTGCAAACTACATAATTGATGTAGTTGTCTTATCTTTGGTGAAAGTGTAGCTTAAAGTCCAACTTAAACATATCAATTTAGGTGTTGAAATGGCCACCATTCACATTCACACACAAACGATGTCACCGAGCCGCAGCAAGAACTACAATGGATAGACCGTAGAGGTGCTGTGGAGTATCCACCAAGTTCCCCAGACGTCTCAACTCATCTGGACTTTCAGCTGTGGGGAACACTGAAGGACGTCGTTTATCGACAAAAGCCACGCACATTGGATGAACTTCGAGAATTCATCGTACATTTATGTGCAAATCTCCAACGGAAAACGTTGCAGACAGTAGGTAGTTTGTGCTGCAGTTTGGCGGCATCGTTTGTGTGTGGCACTAAAGCTGCCATACCTCAGTCAAAATTGGTCCAATCTTAACAAATAAGGTTTCAATCGATTTGTTATTAAATTTACTAAAAAAAGTTATTTTTGTAAAATTATCGTAATATCAACGGTTTCCGAGTTATTCAAGAAACAAAATTTTAAATGGCCGCCATTTTGTTTTTTGGATTTGAAAAATTGTCATAACAATTTAAATATGATATTTAGACATGGTTTCTACCCAGGAACAATGCCCTAAAGTATTGGTAGGGAGTTCTGAAACACCTGTAGAGAAATTGTAATAGGATTAAGCTATCACATGTGAAGAATTGCAAGAGTGAATTACAATAAGTTGAAAGTTTGAAATTTTGGCTTAACGAGATTCAAGGTCGAAATAAAAATTAAGGGCTGAATAAAATGAATAATTCTGTTTTATATACATTTAATAAACATTGTTAAATATTTATAATACGCTAATAATGGTATATAGTATATGACTGGAACATTAATATTTTTGGCCATTCGGTGATACTGAAAAACGTTCAAATAAATAAACGATTAAAATTTATAATGGTTTATAAAAATCGCATCTATCATCAATGAATGGTTCATATACGTTGTTGTAATTCAGCAAATATACTTTTCTATTAGCTTCTGATTTTTGAAGCACATTCATATTAAATTTGTTACTTCACATCATGCTCAATAGAGACAGTTGTACTTCAATAGCAAAAATTTGAGCTGATCTACAACGAGAGTCCCTCATATGAAACTCCTTCAGACTCAGGATTTTCAATTCTGCTTTTCAAATAATCTATGGTGTTTGAGAAATGTTTTCCAATCTGTTCAGATTCCTCGTTCGACTCGAGGTTGGGCAGTTCATCACGAATTTTCGCAATCACTTGGTTCAGCATGGCCACTGTCACCTGAAAACAACATGAGCATGCACAATGAAAATAACTTCCATCTTTGATCGAGCAACTAATTTCAATTTCAATTTCAATTTATTGCCAAAAAACAAACAATTCACTCATACATATACATACATGTGCAAAAATAAAAATAAGATGAACATAATATTATACATGTATACATATTTAAGAAGAAAAACATAACTTATATCTGTTATTCAATTATTCTAATTGAATTGAAAACCAGAATAAATTGAAATAATTTCATCAAAGCATTATATAGTTCCACATTCAGTAGTTTGATACTGGTCTGGATTCCTATTTTCGTTAACTAAGAATAAAATTGATTGAACTGATTCGCCTAAAATTGTAGGTCCATTCATCTGTTATCATTATCATCATCCAATTGCGCGAGAGATCCGCCGTAAAAATGTTCTAGTAATAATTATGAGAAAATCACAATTAAAAAAAAACAATAATCGAACAATTTTGAGGGCAGAATACTTACATGCTCATTGCCTTTTTCATAGAAGTAAATGTAATGATTAAGAAGTTCAACTAGTAATTGGGTCTGAACAAACAAGTCCATACACTGGCTTGCAATACGCACACCCTTCTTCAAGCAATCAAGAACACGTTTTCCGTCATGGATCTGCAGCTGAAACAATCAATAGTTCAGATATCATGGTACAGCACACTTTTACCAAGATCTGTTCCATATGGAAACTGAACAAATTTAGGTTGAGTATAATATCAATAGGTCTATAGATATAACTCTAGACATTCTGAATTACATGATCACAAACAAAGAATAGAATAGAATGACTGCCTTTATTTTAACCTGGGAGGGCGATGTTAGGACGCAGTCGGCCCTCTCTTACTCTTAAACACTTAACCCTCCAATACAAACAACATAGAGAAAGAACTACATAGAAACATAGAGTAAGAACAACAAAAGTTTATAATATCACTTCTCGTAGTTCTGAAAGTGTTATCAATTCAATTCAATTTCAATTTATTTATTGATTTCATCTTTTTACAATAAGAAAAATTTTCTATTTTATAGATTATATGGAATCATACTCACAAGACCTGAGTCCGTTCGTATGTGTAAAAAGATAAGTAATAAGTATTGTAATAAGTTAATAATAACAATATTACATAAAAATTACTTAATGAAAGATTATACTAATAAACAGAATTGACAAAAGAGATTTTACAATAAATTTAGATAAAATAGATAACTAAAACAAACAAAAAATCAATGACAAAACACCAAGAGGATGTCATTAATGAATGGATTGGGTTACAAATTATAAAAGGGTGATAGAAATACAATAATAAATAAGTATTTTGTTAATCTAGCCAGATCACACTGAAATTAGAGAAGATAATAAAAAGTAGTGAGTCCATTGACACCATCCTATTCAAAGCATCAACAGTTAATATTTATTGCAGTCGTTCTTAGCCAAAGAAAAATGTTTTGCTTCAGTCTAAATTATGAATGTATTTATACTATTGTAACCTATATTTATACTATGTAACCTACTCCAGGACATGGCTTGCCATAGCGGAGTAGGTCAATTTTCCAAACAACCACATGTATTATAACATTTTGCTTTTGATTTTTTTTTTACTAACAAATCTTTGTATAATTAACTGTAAATATTCTTGAATTTGTATTTGTAATAGATATAGGTATTTTGGAAAATAAATCATTTATTTATTTATTTATTTATTACAATCCTGTATAAAATATTTTGATTTTCAATATTAATATGTCTTGGATGATTCAATACTGTTACAATGATTTTAAAGGTGCAGTGCTGCACCAAGAGTATAGTGTCGGGTGAATAGGGAAAAGGTATTCAACGAGTACATCTATTTTAAAATATTGCTAAAAATATAAGATTTTTGCGATAATTCGTGAATGGGGTAGCATTCAATATTACCAGACAATTAATTGACAATTTTCGCTTACTAATTGAACGTTAATGCAAAACGACAATATTATTATTGACAACAGACAGGATCATAGTAATATTCTGGTAAGTTGGTCATCTTCTTAGATAAAAACGATAAACGTGATCAATACGTTCAGACGTTCGCACCAAGAGTATAGTGTAGGGTGAATAGGGAAAATGTATTCAACGAGTACATCTATTTTGAAATATTGCTAAAAATATAAGATTTTTGTGATACTTTGTAAATGGAGTAGCATTCAATATTACCAGACAATTTGATGTTGATTATCCATCTTCTTTTCACTGATTAATACTATTAGAATTTAGATACAGTAACTTTCAAGTGAAAAAACACTCACGTTTTTTGATGAGACGACATAATTATGTTTCGTGCTGGTGTTGCACATTTTCAAGTCAAACAGAAACTCAGTTCCTGTTTGACTGTTTCTGTTTCTTCAGAAATGTTGCACATTTTCAAGTCAAACAGAAACTCAGTTTCTGTTTCTTCAGAAATGTTGCACATTTTCAAGTCAAACAGAAACTCAGTTTCTGTTTTCAAACAGAAACTTCTGTTTCTGTTTCTTCAGAAAACAGAGTTTCTGTTTGACTTGAAAATGTGCAACACGAGCTCGAAACATATGTCGTCTCATCAAAAAACGTGAGTGTTTTTTCACTTGAAAGTTACTGTATCTAAATTCCAATAGACAATTTGACAATTTTCGCTTACTAATCGAACGTTCAATAAACAAGATACTGAAGTGAGTCTGTGACATACGTGTTTGCTGGTGAATAGATGGCAACAGGTGGCAACACTGCGACACTGATCGGGCTTCTTGAGCAGCTTGGAGGCGGCCAACGCGCACTGCGTTCTGAACGGCTCGGCGTTCTCCTCGCTGAAGCAGGTCATGCACTCGAATGATGCCACCAGCAGTGTGATCGCTGCCAGCTGCGCTTTGCTGTCTGATATCTCATCCTCGTACAGTGAGAACGCCTGCAACCGCACCAATAATGCAATATTATCACAACATGCCTATATATAGCAAGATCCTTTCAACTTGTCAGAATACATATGTTTTTTTTCTTTTTTTTTCTGAGGATGATGCCCACATGAGCTCTAGGCTTGTGCGTGGGTAATGAGTGGGGTGATGATGAGATATGACGACTACTTTTTAGGCAGTCGGGACCGACGGCTTAACTCGATGTTTTACTCGGCGACCAGTACAATACTTAACCTACAAATGCTGAATCTCGCAGATTATTGAAAAGCTCTTTTGAAAAGTTATTCTTTGGAAGGTCTTCTTTAAAAAGGTCTTTTAAAGACTTTAAAGGTCTTTAAGACTTTTAAGCCTTTTGATTATTGTGTCAAAATCACTGTTTAGTTATTACCGAAACAGCTGATTTCTGACAAGTTAAAAGGATCGTACTATATATATTATTGTGACAGCTGAGCACAATACTAATCCTGCAAAAAATATTCTGGATCAAAATTTTATTCTTTTACAAACGTTTTATTCCATATTTGTTAATATTTTCAATTGTCAATTACTGTATTTATTTTGTATTTATTAATCAACCTTTTAGGTTTCAAATTTATAATCTTGTAAGATTGTGATTACCTTTTTGAAGTGAAAATTGTGTTGTGATGAACACAATTATGAATACATAATTATATAATTATGAATACAATTAGGTTTTGAATATAACCTTTCGACATTTATAAAAAAAATTGATTAAGGATAGAAAGAGTCATAAATGAATGGAAATAAATAATGAATATAATAATAATATAATGGAAATAATAATGAATGGAAATTTGGATAGAAGGAGTTTTGGGCTAACGCCTGTGTTTACTGTCCTTAACATTGTATTTTTGATGAAATAAATAAATAATAATTTAATATTTTTGAAAATGAAATGAAACGTTCAACTAGAACCAATGTTTGTTATAATTACCTGAGTAAGAAACTCATAAGCTACAGTTTCATGATTATCGAATTGCATTCGATTTATGGCCAAAGCACCCTGTAGAAATAGACGCAACGGTAGTTCAGCCAACTCAGCTTTAGTCAAAGCTGTTATGGTTTGGTGACAAAACTGGAATATCTTCTGACACTTTTTCTGCCACAATTCATCCTGAAAAATACAAATTACAACTGAATATATGAATGGAACACTATAGAAAGAGTTCGATGAGTTTCAACTAACACACGTTTTGAAAAAGTTGAGGACTTTTAGTAAGACAAACTTTTCTACATGATACTGTAATAAACAAGAGTAGGCCTCTGGCCTACCTTAATTGAGTAACAAGACGTTGCTTTTACAATAACATGAAATTAAACATTATTATTTACTTAATAGTATATATTTGAGTAATGTATTGACACTTTCAAAGATTACATAAAACTTTATTGATAATGAAAGTATTGGAACAGACAGTTTTGAACATCTCATTTTGTTTATTCATTTATTTCAATCGTCAACATTATCATTGTTTTATAGCTAAAAGTAAAAGATTCATTCATTTATATTTAATTATTTATGTTTATTCTATTAGTTATTTAATTCATTTACTATTTCTATTTCATTATTTTATAAGCTCTCGCTTCACTTCAGGTGCACAAGTTTACTTATGCAAGATGTGCCGTATGCATGAAAATCTATTTACTAAAAATTGTATATTATTTTTGAAGCAAATAAAATTATTCCTTATTCTTCTTTACATTGCTCACAACGAAATTGCAACAACACAAAAGAGAAATAACGATTATTCTATTAGTTTCAAAGTAATGAAACTTCGATCACCTACTACACTGTACAGTACACTACTACACTGTTTCACATGCACAGAAGTATCACGTGAACAAATCATGTTTCCATAATGCAGTGAGCAGAGACAAAAAAGCAAAGAGAACAAGAATGAACACAGGCAAAAAAGAGAAAGATATGACTAGCGCAGACTACACTGCGAAAAAAATCAATACATATCTAATACACACAATTTTATAGATTTGATGTAGACAGACATTTGATGCATGATAGATCTCTTTCACAATACTTTGATTGCACATAGCTTTCAATTTTAACATTGTTCTGAGATGAAACTGGAGAGACTTTAATTTTAAAGGATTTAATAACAAAATACAGTTGTAAAAACAAAAACAAAAAACTAACGATAATATTTAGATGAAATGGGTTTGTTTTAACAAACCTGGTCTTGGAGAGCGCTGTACTTGAATGCAAGTTGGTAAGCCTGAAAAACTAGGGGTGGAAGAGTGTGAGGAATACGGCGATTTCCACCCGCAGCAAAATGCTTTCTGGCAGTGCTCAGAATCAAGTACTGCTGATCTGCAATATCCGAGCGCATGTGGTGGATTAACCTAGAGAGTGATTTCATTATTCAATTAACCATCCAACAATTCAATACTCAGACAGAGATTTCATTATTTAATTAACCATCCAACAATTCAATACTCAGGAATACATCATACTTCAGAGAATTACTATACAGTGAGCGTGGAAGGAGTAGATTATGTAGCATAGCATACCTTGCAAGAAGGCCTTGCTCCTCAGCAAAATCGTCAGCATCCTGGTCATCATCACCAGCAGCAGGCTGATCAGGTTGATCTTGTATCAAAGGACTAATCATGGTCAGCACAGTATCCACCTCATTCGGTGTTGGAATGTACGTTTCGCTATTCAAAATATTATTGACTATGTAAGCTGCTATCGATTTCCTTCCGGCATAGTCAAAGTAATCCAATATTGGCACGAAATGCGACAGCTCAAGTATTGTCAACACGTTGTTGTAGTGGTCGACGGGAATCTTGAGCAATCTTGACAATTCTTTGGAAACTGCTGTACCATGCACGACCTTTTCAAGTGAAAGCCTCTCAAATACTTGTCCTGTTGTCAGAAGCACCTTATCTACGTAGTCAACTCTGTCAGGGTAGCACTTGAGCGCCAAGTTCACAAGTGACACTTGCAGCGAAACAATATCTTCAGAGGATATGTCAACTCGAGACTGGATAATCGTAGCTACCTGTGGACAAATTCAATAAACCCTCATCATCACATTAATATTTCATTTCTAAGAATTTGCATATTACATGCTTCGTCACTAATAACAGCCATTAGAGAGAGCAAATGAGTAGAGAAATGCTAATAAATTAGATACCAATCATATAAACCCAAAAGAATTTTTGCTGTCTATAAGGTCTGTTAGCAATGTTTGTTGTCACAAAAGTCTTCAAGACAATTGATATAGTTTCAGAGGATTCGAATTAAATTATTCATATTTGTTGTGCTGGTAATGATAATTGGGCTGTAGCAACTATTTTTATGATCACTTTTTAATGAAATAGTGTGGTGGGGCACCGTCCTGTTGGTATACCACACTGGAATCTTCATGCGAGAGAGTTTTTAAATGGTAGGCTTCCTCAAAGATGGAACGGCAGTACTGGACCTAATGATTCCGCATTAAGTCACTGGCCTCCAAGGTCACCGGACCTTACTGTTTGTGATTTCTTTTTGTGGGGGTTTGTAAAAGACAATGTTTATATCCCTCCCCTTCCAACAACATTGGTTGAACTGAAGAACCGCATTAGAGCAGCCATCGAATCCATCACTCAAGACATGCTAGCTAAGGTGTGGGACGAATTTGAGTATCGTATAGACATATGCTGTGCATCTAAAGGGGGCCATATTGAGCACCTGTAAATGGTATGTAAAAAAACTTTATTAGTTGTCCTTTAATATGAAATTAACCTCATGTCCATATGATCATTAGTTTTGAAATTATAAACCTTTAAAATCGGATGATTCTTTTTGAAACACTCTGTATAATCAATGAGCTGTTGCCTTGTTGTTCCACTGTCGAACAGAAAAAATGAATACCTGATCAGAGAATATATCGAAGAGTTTTCCGATTTCACCCCTGTCAACATCCGCGGAAGATGCATCACTTCTTTGTGAATAAGTTGCCAATCTGTCAATCAATGAGATGACCACATTCTTGACGTTGACTCCGGGCTGAAGTTCTGCACACGATTTCAGAAAAGCATTCAGAGTGGCAAGATGGAATTCGTCTGGGAAAACCTGAAAACCAATGGCAATTACACAAACTTCAATTATTAGGAAATAGGTATTTATGTATTAAGAGTGTAAAGCACGACTTTAATGCTCGAGCAAAACAGTTATCACTGTGGAGCCCCGATTTCAAGTCTTGCCAAATATTTAACAAGATGTGAAGCTCTTTTACTTTTTGTGAGAAAAATTTGATTGTTTACATTTGCCATGACCGCGGGGCCCCGCTTTTATTTTATGAGAACTTTTATTGTGTAAATATGCTTTTAAGGTTTCTGCGGGGCCCCTCTTGGCCACGATTTGTACGTAGATCCGCTCCTGCGAACATGCATGTTCTACTAACATATCACGCAATCAGCTGCCTCACAACCTATGAATAAACTGAGATGCGCGTGAACTCTACCTCGTATTCTAATTACCTTGGTACAAAATATGCGATATATAACTAAACTATACGATATAATTATATAAACAGCTATAACACCAGTCGTGATTACTTTTCTACTTTCAGACAGCTGATATTATATTTGCATTACCTGTATGATGCATTCCATGAGATACTCCTGAGCGATAGCATCTCGGCAAGAGACAACTTGCTCCAATATACCAGGTAGGACAAGCTTCCTGTATTTGTCCAGATTAATTGATTCCAACTGAGATAATCGGACAAGATTCGTGCCGACAAGGATTCTCAACTCTTCACGCTCTCTCTCCCGTCGCTCTTTGTCTCGCGAATGGCCCTGATGCTGCATCCTCACCCAAAGCTTGTTCATCTCAGCAAAATTCATCAAAACAAAGTCAATGGCATCCCTCACCTGTACAACATTAGAACATTCAATTCAATTTTTGTTTATTTCTTCATAATTTACAAGAGTTTCATTGTGGTAAAATAAAAAATACACTTTACAGCAAGAAGGTTACTATACCACTAGAAAACATGTGATAAATAAAAATCATATACATTATCTAGTTATTTTATACAGAGTGGGTGAAAAGTTTGGAAACGGCTCAATATTACTAATACAAAGGTAAATTGACAGTGGGTGACATTGGGGATCGTACTAAAATTGAAAATACTACTTTACTGTGACTCAAGATATTTCAATTTTTTTTTATCGTATGGCTTTTTATCGGTGGGGAGGCTCTTAACGGGTAGGTTCCACCTCGCCTAATTGCACAATTTTCTGTGTCGGTCACCCATCCAAGAGCAGTCTTGAATGTTTGTTACTTAACTACATGATTACTTAACCCGATAGGGTCCTTATAATTATTTTTCAAATTTTTACGTACTTGGGCCTATTCTTTACATGTTAAATTTACAGGGAAGATGCATACGATTATCCGCCAGAGCGCAGCACCGTAGATGCACACAGCGAATAGCAGCAAATCGTTAGCGTAAAGATAAGTGATAGTCCTTTTGTAGAACAGAAATAATCCAACTGAAGCTGTTTATCAATTGCTTGAGATGACTAACCGTTCCTTCAGCTTCATCTCCAGTTCCATCCGGCACATCCGGCAAAGAGTTTCTCGTGCATTGAAGAAGGTAGTTTCGTAAGAATAAACCTCTCAGTGGGTGCTGAACCCCACGACACATTTCCACCAAATCTTTCAGAAGATCTCGTTTCAAGGACGAATTTGTCTTTATGTACACCAACCCCACAGTTATTAGCAAATACCTGAAAGCATATAAATGGTGAGTCCCGATCAAATAACCCATAAAATGCCATCGTCCTCATTTGAGGACAGTGTCTTTCTTATTTTTTGAGAGCATAACCTGTCAAAATTCACTCTACCTCATGATGCTACTTGTTGCACAACACTATACGCTTTAGTACCAAATTTTTATCTCATCATAATATTGAATTTATTTGTTGTTATCCTTTGTGAAATTGTTGTTGATTTTTTGCCGTGAACTGTACTGTTTATCATCTGTTTCCCTTATTTTGATCTAGATTTCGATTTACTGGTTCTACATCTTCATAGTTCCACGATAAATACAGCAGGATCCTTTCAACTTGTCAGAAAACAGTTGATTTAACGTCAGTAAACGAGCGTACATCAATCAGCTGTTTTATGACAATTTAAAAGGTTCATGCTATACATCGCAACGAAAAAATTATGGATCAGGTTTTACTTGAAATGTGGTGTCCTTAAATGAGGACAGTGGTAAGAACGACAGTAACCTAACAACAATCAACCAGCTGTTGCTTTATGGGTTATGTATGTACTACAATACTATAATTGTAATTATTATTGGTCTGCAGTATTTTGATACTGTTTTGACCCACGCCACAAGCATGTGTAAATAAACTTTGTTCATTAATTGAAGTTTGAATATTTTTTTTTCACTGGCTGTTTTTTCCATATTATAATTTTCTGTTTTCTTCCAATGAATATATCTCATAAACATCATTGTGATAATAATTTGCTATCATAGGCGTAGCGTGATTCTGGGAGGAACACATCAGAATTAAGATGATATGAGCCGGAAAGTATACTGTACTACAAAATGGTACTTTTATATGTTAGTCTATGCAAAAAAATGTTCAGAAATAATTTTGTGTAGGCCTAAACAGAAACAATTGGGTACTAACAGATATTTATTTTATTTAGCATACCTTAGGATTTACACTCTATACCATTAGTGACAGCATTTCAGATGTAATAAAAAAATGCAAGGCCTAGAAATACCTCACAAGTGAAAGCCACTTTAGGAATTACATTCTACTTGAATTATGCGCTGTGCTGGTTCAGGGAAAATAGTCTTCAATTGAATGAAGACAATATACAGAGCCTGATACAGTACACTCATTGATGAAGTAATAATAAACAAGTTTCCCAATTTCAAATTTATTGACAATCAATTTTAATTATTTTTTAAGTAATAATTTGAAGTAATTTAAAGAATATTTGAAGTAATAATTTGAAGTAATAATACACATGTTTCCCAATTTTAAATTTATCGACAATCAATTTTAATTATTTTTTCTTTTAGTCAATTTTTTGTTGTTTACAATAGATGCAGTTCAATAAAATTGGTATTCATTGACGATTTGAAGCAGAACAGAATAAAATTGAAGGTACTTACAGTCTTGGCACAATGTTGCCAGCATATTGCACTAGCTCGTAGAGATCAGCCACTTTACGTCCTTTTTGAAACTCATCAAGAAGGTATAATTCAAGATGACGCAATTCATCAGTAATTGCCATGTCTATTATGTGGTGAGTAAAGGAAAAACGAAATGTTTGAACCAATGCAAAATCATAACTATCCAATTCTAGTAAGATATTTTTTTGCCATTCCAAGAAACAGGGACGCTTACTCTGCCTTGCTTGTATATTCTTGAGTCTGTAACACTTGTCTCAAACATGCTTCATCGTGGACTAGAGGTGCAGACGTCCACAGCTACAACACCCGCTAAAAAAACGCCTTCAGAATACAACCACATAGGACTTCGTTACATGAAGAAATCCTATTCATATGAGCAAGAAAATTATCGACTCCCTGCCTCACCACCTAATAGGTATCGACAACAGAGTGCTACTCAAAACAAAATTGAAAGACTGGTTATCGGATAATCTTATGTCCTTTTGCAATATAAATTACTTTATAAAATGAGTGACTATGTATATTATGTATTTGACGATTACCATACGATTTATAATATTGTACATGCAATAATGAAATAAATCCAAATTCAAATAGGCTATCAAATAACAAAATTAATGTCATAATAGTGCTTTTCATGGCTAGCGAATCAAACGCCTGCTAATGCATGATTGATATCATACTGATGGACAGATGTCAAGACAAATATATCTTCTACTTGTGAATCATCCAAAAGAACACAGTCTTGATAACAAGTTGAGCTATTTCGGTCTAATACGAACGCATTTTGCATTCTGAAAATTTACATGGAAAGTGTTCTTTGCAAACAGTTCAAGCCGATTTAGGTTTGAAAATCAGTAAAGAGACTTTTACTGTTACGTTCCCGAAATTGTAAAAAATAACGATTAGTAATGAATAATAATAAAATACTCGTTCACAAATTAATAAGACGAAGAAAATGGATCTCAGCTTTGAAAAAATACTATGAATAATCAAATATAAATGAATATTATTAGAAGATTGTGCCCGTACTAAATTTTCTATAGTGTGCCGATAAAACGTTTTTGATCTTAGCTGCTTTGTAGAAGTAAATCTATAATCAAAATCAAAACAGAGGATTCAGTTGTTGAATACCCACTGAAAATAGCCATCATTTTCAATGATCATTATGTATCTGTGGCTGAAAAATACAGAAAGGCAGAGTAAAAAAGAGGTTTGGATATTGTATGTACATTGAATATATCAATCAATTCATTTAATTCAATTTACTTAACATCAGTAATCAGTATCCGAAGTTGAGGTCATGATGAATTCTCTAATTGGCTGGTAAGGAAATATTTGTACACCATTGCCTTTATTATAAACAAATCTTTCGTCATGGTTTCTGTATTCCCCAGCAACTTAAAGATTGTTTAAGTTATTCCACTATTTAAAAGTAAGGATAGGGATAATGTAGAGAACTATAGGCCACTGTCAATTGTATCCACATTCTCTAAAATATTTAAAAAGTATAAGGAACTAGAATTATTTCCTTCTTTAATAAATAATACCTTCCTAAGCTAATACCTTCCTTTGTAAATAGAATTAGTGATAATTTAAAAACATTACTCGAATCTTATTTATTCAACAGAGTACAATATAAATAGAAATAAAACATACATACAGTATTATGATAATGGAACATTTAAATCTAAGCTAAGAGAAGTCAAATTTGGAGTCCCTTAGGTCCACTTCCTGTCAATATCTATATAAATGATATGAAGAGCAATGGATTACGAGCTGATATAATTTTACATGCAGATGACACATTCTGAACGCTGAGAATGACTAAGTGGCTGAATATGTATGCTTATGTATCAGACAATAACATTTTGTTATTGCCAAAGTGGCTCAATAGAATTATTAATCTGAACATCAATTTGAGTAAAACTGTTAAAATGACCTTCTCAAATAGCCATTGTAGTATTCGTCTATTGCTAGATGATGAGTTCATTGCAGAGGTTGAAGAGTGTCGATTTTTCATCTAAATTCTAATCTCAACTGGCAACCTCATGTGGATCACACTTCTTCCAAACTAAGTTCGATCATTTTTACTTTAAGAACACAATCCCGATATTTTAATTTGAACACACTCAAATTTATATTTTTCTGTATTTGAATGCCATTTAAGATATTATGGAGTAACAGTGAAAATTACTCATAATATGTTGTCAATTTCTGTATTAAATCAAACTCTAATATTATTATTATCATTAAGTTATAGTGAAAATTACTCTAATATGTTGTCAATTTCTGTATTAAATCCAACCCTCATACATTCATGTGCTGAAAATCATAATATTCAATGACAATTTTGATTATTTGATCAAATTAAAAGGATACACAATTCGTAGTAGCTCTTAGGAGACAAAAGAGAAGTGCGTAGTTCAGCCAACATGGTAGAAGCATGCTTCAAACCATCCATAAGTTTGCTTTTGTCCAAACAACGCTTCATCTGAAAAGCTTGTACCTTGACGTTAGCTAAAGCTTCGTCAAGCAGCTTCTCTTGCTCCTCTATTTGCGACTGCATACCTGTTAAAATAATTGAAAAATATACCTATTATTCAACATCAGAAGAAGAAATTTTTAGGTTATTTTTAAGGAATATGTTATATTTTCAGAACGTGTAGAAAGAAGTCAGCATTTTTGAAGCTCTAACAAGCGCTTTCAGAAAGATTCAAGAAGAAACGTGTCCAAGTGTCCCAAAAAATAATACTGTTGTGAAATTGTATACAGTAGTGTAGTTTACGGCATCACATCATAAAATTTGAACATTGTGTTTAATTTCACAATAATTGGACACTAATAATAAATAGGACACTACACTAATACCACCACGATATTCTAAAAGCTGAAACAAGCTGATTTTCAAGAATAGGATCATAAACCTTATGATCTTAATCACTTAAAAAAGGTAATATTGCATGAGGTCTACTGTTCACAGAACTACTAGTGATACTATCCATGTAGATCATCATCAATGTATGTAGTAAGACAGGTGAGGTCGACCGGCCGAGACGAATAATAAATATGACACGCGGTGACCCAACAGTAATGCACTCTGCAGGGCGGAATACGAAACTTTGTGATTCCCTTATTCAACCAGCTGATTAGAATGAAAAATAATCCACTCTTGCGAGTATTGACGTATTCTTGTAATAAATTCTGCTAGATAGAAATCATTACAATGCAACAAAGAACAGTTTCCAGAATATTTTTCAATAACTGATGTAGAGGAGCAAAATGGCTTTAAAGCAGGAAGGTCTTGTGTGGACAGCATTTTTTCTTTGAAGCAAGTGACTGATAGATAGATAGATAGATGACTTTATTTTTCACTTTTGTCATAAATAAGAAAACTATAGTTTTCTAATATTCTTGAGATGCGGAAATATTTGAATTCCAGCTTCAAATACAGTCATGATTATTGAGTATTATTTTTGTTTATTAAAACATCGTTCATAGCACAAAGTGAAAGAGAAACTGACTGGTTGTTTGAATCAATAAACCTTGATTGCACGTGAGTGCATTGGATGGAGAGCGCACTTGTTGTTAGTTCTGTATCTAATGCATTCAACAACAATAACAAAGCTGAGTTTGGTTTGGCCGCGAAATATCACGTTCAAGGTGCTGGTCCTCACATAAATAGATGCTTTAATTTTGAATCTGAGCATTCTCCCTTTTTAGATTTTTGCGGTACAAGTGTACCATCTGTGTGGGATAGTCAGTCTGAAAAGAAGAATTGGGTTTTCTAAGATACAGGAACTGTTTCAGTACGGGCAGTTTTAGAATTCTTGTACTTGGGGAATTCAATCCTATCTATAGACTGAGTAACTCACGCAGATTTGGGGTAAAAGTAGGTGTGAGGCCAGTGATAGCGTTATTTCGTGGACAAGCCAAACTGAGCATCATACCTTCAAAAGGTAAGACATTACTTTTTTTTATCTTAAAACACCACAATATTCTTTATTATCGCAGCAACGAAATAATCCCCATTTAAAGTTTTTATTTTTATTTTAAAACCCAAGAGGGTAACTTAATTATTTAAAAATCCAAACAAATATATTTTTGTTTTATAATTCTTTTTATTAATAAAAGAATTTATTATTTTACTATTATTAAAGTAATAATAATTATATAATTTATCATATCTATTGTTATCTTATTACGTCATTGCCAAGGCTACTTATTAAAATAAATTTATATACTTTCACTTATATCAATTAAATTATTATAACATTGTAATAAACAAAGTTATCACATTTATTAATTTAGCTTTCGAATTATTATTATTTATTATCTTAAAACCCCACCGTTACACTTTCACATTACAAAAAAGTGCTGTGGGCGAAGTTGAGGCATACAAGCCCCCTCTTCCACTTAACCCACAGATAAGAGACTTGCTCATAATCAGACAACTCATATTGTTTTTGTGGATCTCACAAAAGCATATATATGACAGTGTACCTCTCTCAAAGTTATGGTTGGCTATGGAGAATATCTAGTAATACCAGAATATCTAGTTTGAGGAGAGGCAAAGGATTTGAGACTTGGAACAGGAGTGATAAATACAGATCGATTTAAGTATCTTGGAGTGGTGGAAGCAGTGATGAAATAAATGCAAGAATTGGTCAAGCAAGGTCTGCAATAAAACAATTGGATGGTATTCAATGGAATGTGCAGATAACTAGAGAGAATAAGATCAGAATATACAAGTCTATAGTTGAAACGATTGGCACCTATGGTGCAGAAACCTGGGAGATTCATAAAAGACATGCATCAAGGATTAAGGCTATGGAAATGGATTATTGGAGGCGGTGTTGTGGATATACCAGAATGGACAGAGTGAGAAATGATGATATGGGCGTGACTGTCAGTATTTCTGATGTAATAGAAATGAAGAGTTTGAATTGGTATGGGCATGTAAGAAGAATGCCTCCTGAGAGATGGCCAAAAATACTATGTGATTGGAAACCGGAAGAGAGGAGAACCTAAGCACTCTTGGAGGAATGGTATAGAGGTGGCAATGCAGGCAAGAGGGATGACAGAAGAGGATTGCTTTGACAGGCAGAGGTGGAGGCGATTAGGATGCGAGGGACGGCAACAGCTGTAGACTAAACTCGCAATATATATATACTGACACGAAACGAGTACCTAGAATATATTTAAATGGCAAGTTATTTCCAGAGAAAAATCAGAAACCAAGCACAATACTGTTGGTTAATGTTGGAAAAATGAACTTAAGTTGAAGTGAACAAGTTACTAACCTGAGTAAATATCAAGATCAAAGCAACAGAAAAACTTATATTGTGTAATGTTTGGTATGGAATAAAATTAAAAATACTTACCCATTTTATAACGAAAAATACTCCCTAAATCTACATAAATGAGATCTATCTGTCAATACAGGTGTTGACAAATTTTCTAATAGTACGTTTAGCAGAAAACAGGCAACACTGAGCACACACACACTCGCACAGCACGTTAAAACTCGTATATTGGGAGACTCGTGTAGCAGTGGCGCGCTCATGTGAGGGACAGAGTGAACAATCGGCAGGGATTGCAGCTAGGTTATCATTGAATCAAATGTAAATATAAATACCTGCTCTCAAACCAATCTAAGTAATAGGTAGCCCTAAGTAATAGGTAGCAATGAAGTATTGATGATACCTTAATGATTTAATTGAATTCTATCTCATATCCCCCCGATTGTTCACTCTGTCTCTCACTTGAGCGCGCCACTAGTTTGTTGAAATCGCATTGTTTATAGTACGGTCTTTCATTGTCTTTGATTGAACTAGCAAAACAAATCATTCATTAATTTCTATTTAAAATATGAATAGTTCCATTACTGATGCATTATATTTGCATTATTCTTTTTTCTTTTGAATCGTGTGATTAACAGAGTTCAAGATATTATCAATCTAGCAGTGAACCATTTTTGAGACAGAACTTGTCTAAAATCTATTGTCTAATAAACATAACCTATTGCAAAAAACACTTGAAATTTTTCTTAGTATTTTTGCAATTCTCCCATCTTCGTTTGTAGTAGAGAATGATTTCATATTTGTTAAAGAAACATAAGGTTATGAATTGATACACCAAAGCTAATTTATGCTTTTGTAGAGATCAGGTTCGAACTTGAATGAAATGGAAAGTAGTTGTAGTATTTGGTATTTGTTGAGTAAATAATTTGTAACTCCAAAAGAAGATGACTTTAGCCTATCAGAGTTATTAATTTCTGCTATGATTTTGTTCAATCAAATCAACAACCGGTAAGTGTCAATTTCCTATGTAGCCTAAGTAGCCTATACCGTAATATGGATTTCTGTTCTAAGCAATGACACCTAAATAGACTTAACTTACTTGTAAGTATCTGACTTACTGTTAGACATCTCGGTGGTGAATGACAGATCAACTGTTTTTAGTGGTAGAAGTGATGCACCTGCAAATCAAACACTTGAACAATAGATATCCTATCTTATTTTTATCAAATCAAATAATCTTTATTCTAAGTTGCATTCAGAAGTCTACGCTCAGTAACATTGAAAGTGACAAGACAAAAATCTGTTCATTTCAAAAATTAATAGAATACAAAATAAACATACTGTAACTTACTTGAAACATAGGATGACAGTACAACAAATTGTAATTACACAATCATCTTTGCATCTAATGTACACACCTCTAAAAGCAATATAAATTTGTGATACAAATATGCACACATTGCAAAATACATGTTACTCATAATGTACACAATTGTAATTATAAATGAAAAAGAAAAAGTGTGAATGATGAAAAAAGGTGTGATGATAGATAATGAAGAGGATGAGTACAATAAGAATTAAGAATAATCCATTAAGCACAGACCAATTCAACCAGTTCTTTACAGAAAATATAAGTAAAATTATTGCTGAGGTTGAAAGTAGGGGTTCCATAAATACTGCAATCGATTATCTAAATGCTGGATATTGTAAACCTTCTTCTAAATTCCAATTTAAATTAGTTGAAAAGAATGATATGAAAATTCTTAGAAAAATGAAAGCAAGCAATGATAACCTACAGATGTGTATGACATAGTCCAAAAATTCTTAAAATGGGGTCTTAGTATATTTTAGATCCTTTCATACATTTAGTGAATATCTCTATTATTGATGGTGTTTTTCCTCGGGATTTGAAATTGAATAAGGTTTTACCTGTCTATAGAGTTGTTAATAAACAACCTGTCAGTAAAATACCTGATAAAGGGTTGTTAATCAGATTGTGATAACTATAGCCCAATTAATATCTCCACCACAGTATCCAAAGTTTATGAGTGTTTTGAGTATGAAAATAGTGAAATACTTTGAGAGCAATATTGTCTTTTTAGTAACACTCAGTTTGGTTACAGAGAGGGGAGAAACACAGTTGAAGCTGCAGTTGACCTCTACAAGGATTGTTGGACTCTTAAGAGAATAAGGGGTTTACTCAGACCAAACTGTTCGATTTATCAATAGCTTTTGACACTGTTCCTCATTGTATCTTGTTGAATAAACTTCCACTCTATGGGTTTCAGGACAGATTTGTAAGGATCTTTAGATCTTATCTTGAGCTATTCCAAAATGTAGCATTTTTGAGGGATGAGAATCCCAGTACTTGCCTGAAATTTTAATAATAACCCTAAAAATAATTGACTGTCGCCAGTCGACTGTCATCGTGTGGTAGCGCCTTACTGCATCAACTGCTTGGTCTGAAAAACAATCCTCCCTCTTTAGTGAATATTCACTGTAGTGACTTTTCACTTTCACTGTATTCACTTTAGTGAATATGATGTATATTTACATGCACGATATATACAGTGAATCCTCTTTGTTTTGTTCATATCTTATTAATTTTCAACCGTCATAAAAGAAGATTATTAATTCAAATCAACACAAATAATAATGTGCTGTATGCCTGTAGGTGATAATGATTCTGATTATTCCAGGCACAGTGAATCAAGGAATGGATTACCTATGATTAAAGTGATGTTTATCATAAAATTCAACTAGAAATGGAAAGAATCTTCGTCAATATGAGAGAAAATCAACGAGTCTTGGTGAGTTTATGATTACTCATTTTTGAAAATTTTGACAGAGGTTATAATTATTTGTTAATATCTCATTAACATAATATACTGTATTATTATTATTATTTGATGTTTATCTCGATAATGGCGATGATGGTTTAAATATAATTTATTGAAAAAATGAATTTAGAGGCATGTTAGTGACTATATTAGTGAAGCCTGCCTAATGCCTTTTTTGCCTACCAAAGGCACGCACTAGCCATTTCAAAAACTATGAGCTGTAGTAATAATATCCAGAAGGTTGCCGCTAGTAGAATATTGCGAAATTTGGAATCGATCTAATAGAACTATGACAAGAAAAGTGATAAGGCAGAAGTGTGCGCAGTTATGCGTATATTTATATTTAATCAATCCTTTGAATGAATACTTCTCATACTTTTAATATAAAAAAGACGAACATCATGTATTTTTTATACCATGAGACGTGCCCTTAGCTGTTAAAATGCATATTTAAAGTCTATTTTTGATGAGTTGTGTATATTATGATTTGTATTAATTTAGGCATTAATTATTCTGGTTATTGTGTAACTGAACTGTCTTTGAGAGTGTTTTTGTTTGTATGTACTCATTATCATTTCAACTTTACATTCACAGAATTCCCCTTATGCTGCAACAGCAGATATAGATAATCGCAGTATGGATGCAAATAGCGGAGCTAACAATTTGAAAAGCGGAAATTCGCAACAGCAACAACAAATGGATGTGTCCAATATGTCCAAGCTGAACAAAGCAAAAAGTAAGCCAGCAGCAGCAAAATGGTGCAGCACCAACAATGGTGGCGGCGATGGCGGCGTGAGGAACGGAAGCGTGCAGACGCCCTATAACCAGCCAGCCACTCCCAGCTGCCAATCATCCCTGTCATCAGGGATCGCTGTCGATCAGGGACTGCCTCCTCACTATCCTTTACCTCATTATAGTAAGTTTCAATTCTTCAAATTCAAATTTATTTATTCTTCCAGTTAATATAATACATGAATCAATAATACTATCAAAGTATATTACTAAAAAAAGAATTAAAATAAAAGCATATAAACAGTAAACAATCATACAATTTCACTGTTATAACAAAGTAGGGTATAATACTAATCATAATCAATTGTAGAATAAATAATTTCAAGTACCCCGAGGAAAGCTAGTCTTCTGTTTGGGGCACCATCACCTTATTAAATTCTCATTCTATTTATCGCATATTACAGATAAATTGAATTTAATAGAATTATTCTACCTCTGAACTCAACCATTTGCTCACTAACTGAGTTTGAAGAACTCACTAATTGACTTTGAAGAATACCAATGACTTGTCTTGACTCAGGCTGTGAAACATACTATTCATCTCATAATTTCATCATCAAACCCATCACAACCATCAAATTACAAAAATGAAAATAGAAATCAATAGTATGTGCTCAAATGGCCAGAAATATAATTCTATTCATCAATGAAAATAGAAATGTATTCAAAATCCATGCAACACAATAATATTATAATATACGTCAGTCAGCAACAAATATCTACAATGTAGGCTAGACAAAACAGATCTGTCAGTAAATCGCCATCAACAAAATAACTGGAATCATAGCCAAAGAAATTGATGAATGGATTCATCTCCCTCAGATTACTTTATTCGAAATTTCAGCTCTCTGTCTAATCCCAATTATTTTTCGCAAATTATTATTGAATCGTAGATTGATTACAGTATATTTTCAATGTCACGATTACAATATTTCTAAATTTGTTACAGGCATGTCGTCCTATCTATATGATATAGGTCTGTACAATAAGACTCTATTCAGCAATGTATCAACAGCACAAACTTCATCCTCCACTTTGGCTGATCATCCTCTCAAGGAGGAACAACAGCAGCAGCACCAAGACGGAGACAAGGCTAAGAAGAGCCAACCTGAAGGGCTACCTGAAGTCACAATGCAAACCAATGCTCGCGATAAGCATACCAAAATGACACAAACTGAAATTAGTACCACAAGAGGCATACCTCCAGAGTTTATGGCATTCATGAGAGATGGAAGTGGAGTGAATGATTTGAAGAACTCGTTCTCGGCAGCTTCAAGCAATGCCACTAGAAGCCTCGAGCTCATGGCTCTGTTCAAAGACAGCAGCAGCACCACATCCGCTGTAAATGATGACCACATCAGCAAGAATAACTGTAGCGAAGCAGCGGCAACAACAACTACAACAACAACGGGGGCTCTATCATTGGCAGCACTGATGTCGACGGCAGTGGTTCGGCAGCCACCACCACTCGAGCCATCTGATCGACGGCCCTACTCTTGTGACACCTGCTTCAAATGTTTCACCACGTCGGGCAACCTCAAACAACACATTGTCATCCACTCTGGTGAAAAGGTGCACACTTGCGAGTACTGCCCCAAATCGTTCAACCACTCCAGCAATCTGAAGGAGCATCTCAGGATACACACTGGCGAGCGACCATATACCTGCGATGTCTGCGACAAGACGTTCGTCCGCTCTGGCAGCCTGAGGGAGCACATGCGCAGGCATACGGGTGAAAGGCCCTACATCTGCATTGTGTGTCACAAGGCTTTCTCAACCTCGTCCAACCTGAAGCAGCATCTCACCATCCATTCGGGAGTCAAGCACTACACATGTAGCGTTTGCTTGAAGTCGTTCAATCATTCGAGTAACTTGAAAGAACATCTTCGAATTCATAGTGGTGAACGCCCGTTCTCGTGTCACATTTGTAACAAGTCGTTCTGTAAATCATCCAACCTGAACAAGCATATGTCGATACATTCTGGCGAACTGGCACAGAAGAACTATTCGTGTAATGTGTGTTCAAAGACGTTTTCGCGCGCCACCAACGCGAGGCAGCACACAAGAAAATACTGTTCGGGCTCGGTGTTCGCCCACACCACCGAGGCCGCCGCCCCCCACCCTCACCCGCACCACCACCAACATGTTATGGCCGACTTTGTTGGTGAGGTCGTCTAGTGGCATTGCTTGCAGGAGCCTAGAAACATTCCAACAATTAAATTATCTTACTATTTGTCTGAGTTATATACAGTATTGCCTCTGTATGATAAAAAATCGCTAGTGTATTTCAGCAGTATCATCACTTATTACTTTTAAATGGAATCAATTTAAATTTTGATTTATTAATTCGGATGGATTGATATTCAAATGATAGAAACTGTCTCAGAAACATACCCTAAGTTAGGATTAAATATTTTTATTCATCCATTGAATGAAACGTCCAAAGAACAAGTCTCATTTTAAAATTACTTACACTGTAATACAGTAATATTAATTTAAGTTGGCGGATGGCGAATAACTTTCATTAGATAGGTTAGATAGATATTATTCGTTTTCCATTAAACTCTACGGTCATCAGCAACGTCAAGAAAACATAAAAACTTTTCCCAAAAAACTTAATTCTTTTGTTTGAAAATATTTCAAACAATTGTTTTGCAATTGTTTTCTTGACATTGCTGATGACCGTAGAGTCGTACGGCAAAAATAATATCTCTATCCATCTAATGCCATCCGCCAACTTAAATGGATATTACTGTAATTGAAACTGAAGGAAATATAAAGGCAGCAATTCAATTCAATCTTGATCAAAGAATTAGCACTATCCGTTTTAAAAATTGATTCTCTCTGTAGCATGATGGAAAGGGTTATTGTTGTGCACCAGGGTTTCGGATGTTCTAATGATTCATGTTGGAGGATGTTTCTGTTTAAGGAAAGTGTGATAATTCGTACATGTGTGAAAATCGCCTTCAAGGTATTAGATAACTTTTATTAGGTTAAAAATTGACTTTGAGATTATAATAATTTGAAATTAAATAATCATTGGAAACTATGAACTTTTAAAATCACTCACTTGTGGTTTGACACCTACGTTTTCCATTCATCTTCGTTAACATCCACATCTAATGTAGATATAAAATAGTATTGGCTGATTTATAATTCATATGGCCATCCATATGAATAGTATTGGCGCTGTAAAGGCTGTTATATTTCCACATTTTCAAGTTTGAAGAGTTCTCATCGAAATGAAGAGTTTTATAGCATATGTAATTGACTTATGATTTCATTTAGATTTTATAAATCAGCCTCTTCAATCTCGACGTATTCGATTTGTAATTTGAGACTGTCAAGAATCAATAGCTGAATGCGATTGAAATTTGAATATTTTTACAGAAAAAAATGTCTACCCAATTATTCACTCTTGTACACAAGTTTCCTTCTGCGTTTTATTGAACATTGCGTATTTGTATTGTATTGTAAGATAAACTTTTCATGTAGGCTCACCGATTTCAAACAGTAGGTGACTCACTTGATTTTACCCTGATGGCTGTTTTAAAAAACAGCCTTGGCATTTCATGAAACTAGTTAAAACTAGTCATGAAATAAGTCCATACGTTTTATTCCAAGATTAAATCTAGGAATTCAGAATTCTAGAAACATGAACATTTTTGGAAGATATTGCAATTAAGGACCATTCAATTTCACAACCTATCTATCTTCCTTCTGAATCAATAATAAGTTTGTAAATACAGTATTATTTTAGATAATCAAGAACTTTATTTGTCATAAGTAGCCTACTATTTCACAAAATGCATGGACATCGTCAGTTACTGACTTTGTGTAATGCTATGTTATGTAAATCATGTATGATAAACTGAAATGATATTGCTTTGTAACTACATTTCCTTTTGATCTCAATCTAAGGAAATAAGAATTTTCTTGCAGCCCAATTATGTCCAATAATTTTAGTAAAAACATTAATTATTTACAGTGAAGTACCAGTCGTTACTTCACTTCAATAGAATATTTTCTCAGTTTTTGTGTTTATATAAATATCACATTATACACTAATATAATATACACAACCCCGCTCATTAGACAGTTTCATTGAAAAATTTACAAGCAAATAATTCCCATAAAATTGTAAGAAAGTCTAGTAATACTGATTTTATATTTTCGGCATTTCAAGCATACGGTTAGGAAAGCAAACGCTAATCATCGTTTTTATTGTTTACTGAATGTAATCAACGAAATTATGAATTATATTCTATGCCAATTTATTTGTATATTGTTTATTGATGATCTATTCAACTAATAATGATTCTTTATGTAAATTTATATATTATCAAAATGTAAGATTCAATATATAGAATATATTGTGATGAAAAAAATTAAGACAAGATTTATTTATATTTGGGGTTTTTCATTTATCATTTCAACCTCTTTCTAAAGTAAAATGCGTTTTGTATTGCTGTTGAAAGTGAGATCATTCTCACCGTTATCATATTCATAGTCAAAGTAGAAGGTTGGGAAGTATAACTTGAATGCGAAATTTATCATTTATCCAATCTCAACTAGAAACTGATATCACAATAACCACAAAACGATTTGAATAACTGTGAATCGTGCCACAATAATTGACCGATCAAAATAATTATATATTGTTTCGAATTGATTTGTCGTTGTGCGTAATTTGAATGATATTTTATATAAATGTTCCTTCAATAAATGTCCGTCGATATTCGTATGATGTTTTCCGAATTTCAAGGAAAATAATTATTCAAGGAAACGGGAAGGTTCTATACTAAATAACATATATAGGAACATGGGAAACGTGATAGGAGATTGGATTCATTATCATATGGAATGAAAATCTTACTTCAAGTATCAGTATCAAGGAAACTATCTGAAATTTCAGATAATTTCCTTGAGACTGATTAATAATGATGAATCAATACCTGAAATTAGATTTTCATTCCATATGATAATGAATCCAATCTCCTATCATTCCGTAGTGAGGTCTAAGTTTCTTAAGGTTCTAGAGAAGGAAAATTTCAGATGGTTCTATCACCTGAACGGGAGTGAACTTCGTCAATCCCACGACATTATTCTTGTTCAGCCCTTCATGGGAAGCTGAGAGGTAAATAAAGAGAAGAGGTAATATACCTCTCATATGTAAATCACCTTATCATCTTCAATTTTCAATTTCCATTGGATGTTGATAACATTGATGTTATTCAGTTGTTTCATGAATTGTTATGTTTAAATTGAGTTTCAACTATCAAAAATACTTTTCAAAAACCAAAAATGGATAAGCTGAAATTGGGAAGGATAGTAAAAAAATCAACACGCTTATTTCCAACTAAAGGTTCTATTGTAAATGGTACAGAATCAAATATGCGATGAATTTTTCAAGAAATGAACATGTAAAAGTGCACAGAATAGACAGTAATAGGTAATAGTCATTACAAGGCTGAATCAACTTACAGTAACATGTATACTTGTATAGTATTTTTTTTAATTAAGCGGATGAATAATCTGTTAATAATAGGGTTGAGTACACGCATCATCTGTTTATTGAATAACAATCATCCGCCAAATTAAAAACAATTCACTATTAAATAAATTCTATCAATTCAAAAATTTCAATTCACTTTAAGCTGATCTATTTATATATTATAAAATATTTTATTTATGCACTTATCAATATAATTATCAAGATTTAATTCGCAACATTTTCTACTATTACAATGATAATTCACTCATAATTCACTAGAATGCAATGCATTTGGATCAATTTCTACTCAATAGACAATAGAGGTATGCATTAGGAAAATAGGCCTACTATACAAGTTATTGTATAAATGTTACATATGTACTAGGGCATTTTCTACTAAATGCATACACATTTGCATTACTCACTAAAATCACATTTACGAGGATCTTGATACAAAATCCTATAAAACTACAGTAAAAATAAAATAGATATTTGTTACGGGCAAAGACCGCTTGCTTTGGACTGGTAGTCTCAAATTTAGGAAGAGTAACGATATAATGAAGAACATTACATTGTACATTACTCATGAAATATTATCATAGCCTAAAGTTGTTTTAAAGGCATTTTAAGCTTTGCCCCTAACATATACATTCATACACGAGTTGAAAACTATTTACATCCAAGCAAATATTTAGATTAGATATCTCTGAATAAAAAGACAAGGTTATTTTATTACATCAATTTGTCATGAGCAACTTATTTGTTACACATGCTTTAAAATGTTTATGAAATAACAATCAGTTCAGTTGTTTCCCATCAGGATTCATGTGATCGAAAAATGCTGATTCGGGACAGAGCAACATTTAACAGTTGATCAAAAACAAATAGAAATTGTTTTTCTATTCAATTCTTCAAACTTGCAACATGCAATATTAGGAGTTAGTTGCGAGTTTGAAGTTGATTCAGAGCTGAGATCGAAACGTGTTCCTATCACGAGGATAAAATAAATGAAATAGTCAAGTTGGCTACTGAATTCCACTGTACTCTTACATATTTAAGCATGCACATTATACAACCTCACTGGAATTCTATTTGGAAAAGAACGACAACATCGTTCATAATTGTTTTGTATACAGTATTTGATTTATTTTGTTTATTTAAATTGTTTTGTATAGTATTTTATTTACTGTATTTATTTCTTATGTATGTATATTGTTTCATGAAATAAATTGATTGATTTAGTTTGAAATAATGAGTTTAATAATGTAGTTTGAAAACTGAAAACAACACACCTCACGTTATTGGTAACATTCACTTGATGACTAAATTACAACAATGAAACGAAACATTATTGATGTACAATATACACCATACATCATGTATATACACCTAAATATTACAGTTGTCTTAAAGATGCTACTTGTAATAACATACATGCAATTTACACTTCATATTATTGGTACGCTCTAAGGTACAATAAATAAATTTGAAGTTATTACTATAGTAATTATATTCAAAAGGGCCTGCGCTTCAGGTAACTGATTTCTATTTTTATGATTTCTCTGGAATAGCGTTCGTATGATATGGCCCTTAAAGCAAAGAATGATACAACGCTTGAAAATATTGTAGAGTTATTTCTGCAAGTGAGCACCGTAATTATTGTAGAACTCAAGAAGTGATTTGATTTTCTCATGGGTACTAATTTTATTGAGCTTTCTAATCGCCAAATATGACTGTGTAACATCAATCTATTATAAAGTTGATTTGATGTCAATAGTTAGCCTTCGTTAGATTTCATATAATATTCAAGTACTTTGAACATCCCTTCAAAGTAGTTTGATATATTCAGAATACGGAACCGGTACTTGAAAATTTAAATTACCTACCTTAGTTGGAAATTATTCTAAGCCGATCAGCTGACTTATGGATTGGAGCCAAATGGGAAAACTTTAATCGCATTATGAGTCTTATTGATTTAGTAGAACTGACAAACATATTTTTCGACCGAATTGAACCATCTCCCGCACTAAGTTATGTTGAGATTTAGTTTTAATATTTATAACGAGTTTCGTTATTGAAAGCATAAGAATTTCATACACATGAGAGTAGAATTGGGAGTTCCAAAGAGGGCTCTATTGGAATCCATATAATCTTGTAAAAAGCTAGAGCTGGGTTAGCCAGTTGAAGCAAAAGCTCGCGTTTCTCGTTGGAACAATATTATAGGCCTACAAGCACTACGGCACTTTCAACAAATTTACACAACATGAACTTCTCAAGTATTCTCTTTTGAAAGATTAGGTGTCAATAAATGAATATTTAAAGAAACAAACTGTAGAACTTCTGTGCCTGATTCTAATTCATAAGCTTATGATTTAAACAAGCTTGCCCAATTGAATTGAAATAAAAGTTTGATAAAAAAATAAAACATTAAAAAATATTGAATGCTGGGAATGGCTGCTATAATCCTACATTGATACCCAATTACTATAGAAAATAAGAACATATCTCTAATAAATTATTGATAAATGTGCTAGCTCTGTTACTCCTTGGAAACTAGATTAAAAATTGTTCCATTCAAGTACAAATAATCCAAGAGTTCATATGTCTTTCTTTTGTTTCCAAGTAATTTATAGTACTGTACTTGATAACAGTTTATGGCTAGCTGTGCGGTTTTTTTAACTTTCGAATTTTAAAGAATGCGCCCATCAAAGTAACAGGACATACTTTTTTATATAAAACTTGAACGGCATTATTAATCCATACTGTTTTACTAAATACGGTAAACTAACAAATTATTTCATATCAATATAAAATAATGAGAGTGGAAAAATACAAAAATATTTAATGCCATGGGAAACACGTTCCACTTCACAAGTGATAGATGCATCACTATTAATATTATTGTCATGTGAAAATATAAACTACTTGTTTATCAGTTAGGATTGTGTTAGCCTATTTACATGAATGGTTAGTTGAGTGATTAATTCCAAAACTATTAAACTTTCTACATTTTGAGGTCCAATGTACTAGAATGCCAATCAAGTTATGCCTAAAGTGGATATTAACATTGAGTATTTGTAAGTATAAGTATAACTCTCTAAGTTACCAATAACAAACAGTTGAGTACTTACATTTATTATACTGTCAGTTTGTGTTGATGTATGATATTTATACTGAATGAATATATGGAGGGGGGTTGGTGTACACAGAGTGGAGCGGCGAGGCCAATCAATCTCTAAGCTTATACAGTATTATGACGATATGACCAATCAATCTCAACCAATTCAATAGATCAACAAAACATGAAGTGGGAAAACAGATAGCCTACAGTACATTTGGTTGTACAGTAATGTTATTTGAAACAAATAATGTTACTGTAGTTGATATTATATCGAATATAATTCAAGCTTATACTTGGTTCATTACAATATTAATGCCATGTTCCTAAAAATACAAATTTATCATTATATCTAACCATTAACTGAATGAACATTTATGAAAGATAATAAAACATGATAACATTTTGAAGATGGCCGACCTTAAAAATCAAATCATTGGTTTCAATATTGGAATCTGACAATATGTAAATTGGTAAGGCCAAACAGACACTACTACGGTCTTGATCGTAAACAATGCTACTTGAAATAAAGATTGAAAAAATAAATATCTAACTAATCAGCTAAATAATACAATAATTGTATTATTATTGCATACAATATTTTCTTGAGGGCTACAGTCGTGAAGGTAAAACATCCATATGACATAAAAAGATTTGAAGTTACTTTCAACAGAAAATAGAAACTATTTCTCATTATTCTAATAAACATGTGGTTCTGACACCTTCAAGCGTTTCTAATTAGCATGAAGAAACGTAGCTCTGAATAATGGTATGCCATGGCAATAATATACCAGCGTCGCTCCCCAACTCAACCCTTACAAAACTTGTTCAATAGGTAATTTTTAGTGACTACACAAATTGGGCCAGTAACAAAAAAACCAGGAGAGGGGTTTAATTGAAATAGATAAATAAGAATTCGAGTTTGGATAAAGTTCTCTTTGCTAAACTATTACAACTTGTCGATATAGAGGAAGTCACTTAAACAGCTGGTCTAAGCTGGTCTAAACAGCTAAGTCTGGGAAGAACTGTTCGGCATTCAAAGTGAAGAGGCGCTTGGAAGGTCAAAATGTTTCATAGACAACTTGAAGGAATAGGCCTATTTATTACTTGGAAAGAGAATTCAAAAAGGAGAAAACAGAAATGATATACGGTATTTCAGCCTAATTTCATTATTGTTCGGGATTAAGGAAAATCTATTGCTTAACGAGTTTCTGCGAGTTATATATTCATTCCAAGTTATAGTCTATTTCAAGACTATACGTTCAACTCCTGTTTTTTGCATTTTTTAAGCGATCAAGTTCTCTTAATCATAAAAATGAGATAAAATCTCAAATAACATTAAGACCAAGCACTTATACTTTTTTATCTACTTCTTTGAAACGTATCGTAATGTCGATATTAAGCCTAGTATCCACCGGGCGCGAGCATTCGCGAACGACGCGCTTTGTGGATACAAAATCTGCGCTGTTCTGCGCCGCGCATGGACGAACATCAAAGGAAATGTTCGCGCGCATTACAGAAAGGCGCGGCCGGAGAATACCTGTCATCTTGCTGCACTAGATAGATACTATTAGTCCATAGAAATAGATTTTTCAAATATTCTTATTTTCAAAACTTTCAAACTTATTCTCAACCACTTTTGAATAACTTTTTGAAACAATTACCTACTTAGATGTTTTAATCAAACTAGAAGGAATTATTTCCAATTACTGTAAATTGAGAAATATAATACGGAAACTGAAGTTGAGATATAGTACGGAAATATAAATTGAGAAACTATAATAAGGATTTTTCTACAATACTAGAATTTGAATTTGAATTTTATTCTCAATACAAAAATACACACATATACATGTCAAACAGTGAAAAAATAATAACTATACACAATTGTACAAAATAATTAAGAAACAATATAAAAATTAAAATTATTGAGAATATTACAAACCAGCACGTAAGATATGACTTACGGACCGCTGGAGGGAGTCTTATACTTATGAATAAACCAAAAGCAATAGAAAGTTGAGAAAAAAGTTTTACAAAAAAAAAAACGTTTAAAATGAAGAAAGTTTAAATTGAAACAGGGAATTGGAAAATAAACAGGAGAACAAAGAGAAGGAGAAGTAAGAGGAGAAGCAGAGCACCTAATCATAAAAAGTCCTAGTATATGAAGAAAAAAAAATTATATATAAATTAGAGTAACCGATCAATTAATAATTTGACTTTCTAGAAATTCAGGCGTGAGAGACAAAAGCCAAATTTTAATTCTTTTTTTGCACATGATTTTTTGCTTTTAGATACAGCAATGGCTAGCTTGATGTCAGAGGTAGTAAGGATAGCTTTCTGTTACCAGGGGCCTGATTAGGAAATTTAGAATGTCCTGTATTATAAAGGCTGACTTACAATAGATGTATGGATTTATTAATTTCATAGTATGCCGTGCTACTCATACCCCAGGTGTGTACGTCTGTGTTCTCTGTATTACTTCAAGAATACTTTTAGAATTATGTTTAAATTTAAGATTTCAGCTTTTTTAAAGTAACCAAAACCGTTCGTACACACACTGGACTTGAAAATCATAACATAAATTATGAAATTAATGAATCTACACATATAAAAGTTGAAGTATGAGTTTGCTTGTTTCTTATATCACAGGACTTCAAAATTTTCATGAAACCGGTACCTGGGGCCTGTTCTGTAAACTTTGATACATTATTATAGGAAACAAGACTTTTGAATCTGGACTAGTAAATCCAGAGCTCATGAACTAAATGTTTTGTTAACCTTTTCGTGCTCATACCACAATGACCTCAAATAATTTTACTCAACTCTATTTCAGCCACTCTAATGTGAACTGAAGATTTGTCTAAACTTAAATGTCGCTGGCAGTGTCTATCTATTGCTGCTAGTACGATAGCACGTCCAGAAAGTAAGTTCTGTTTCAATTTACATCTGCTGCAGCGCTGCGATCGCAGTTCCTCACATGCGCGGTAGACGCTCTGTATCAAGGAGAAGAAATGTGTGCCATTTGGAGATCGCTGTCAGCCACGTACGCTTTGTTGTGCTTGTTTACAATGTCGGTGTTGATTGAAAATCCCGCCGCTTGTGAAATCAGGTCTGTGATTCGTTTTCTGAATGCAAGGGAAGTGAAACCAAGTGAAATTTATCGGCAAATTTGTGATGTTTATGGACAAAGTGCGATGAGTGATTCAATGGTGAGAAGATGGGTCCAACAGTTCAATGACGGATGTAGTGATGTGCACGATGAAGAACGAAGTGGGCGTCCATCTTTGGTTACAGAAGAACTGGTTCACGCGATTGATGACAAGATCCATGAAAACCGAAGGTTTACAATTAGTGCTCTCACTATGGAATTTCCCCAAATTTCATGATCACTAATGCATGAAATTGTTACCGGAAAACTGAAATTTTGGGAACTTTGCTCAGGTTGGGTACCAAAGATTCTTACTGAGCAACACTAAACAAAACGGATGGGTTGTGCACTTCAGTTTTTGACCCGTTATGCTGAAAGCGGCAAAGAATGTCTGACACAGATAGTCACAGGAGATGAAACTTGGGTTTCTTATGACACTCCTGAAAGTAAGTGGCAATCAATGGAATAGAGGCACACTTCATCCCCAGCAAAGGTTAAGCAGAAGCAAATCTTGACACCTCAAAAAATGATGTGCACAGTGTTCTGGGACTGGAGAGGCATCTTACTCATTGATTTCTTACCGCATGGTCAAACAATCACAGCAGATGCTTACTGCGAGACACTTCCAAAATTGTGCCGTGAAATACAGAGTGATCGCCAAGGATTGCTGTCAAAAGGTGTTGTTTTTCTTCACAACAACACACCACCACACACTGTAAATGTGAAGAAAAACCTCCTACAGGGATTTGGCCAGTTCATGAGCTCTGGATTTACTAGTCCAGAGCTAACGTTAGCATGGGCTAAAGTTATGCCAGGGCTAAAAAATGGGTTGATGTGACAGAGTTCAACCACGGATTATTGTTAGCCTAGGGTAACTTCAAGATGCCTTACGCCGAGGGGTTAGCCTATGAGGAATGTTAGCTTGTCGGCTCAACTGCAGAAATTCACATGGAATTTTTGTTTAGCATCTACTTCAAGATCATTCAAGTTCATTACTACACTCCACATTTTTTCATTACCTGTACAACAAGGTCTATTCCATTTATAAATACTACCATCTTCTGAAAAATTGACTTCTAATAAGGTTATTTTCACTCTTTTTCATCTGAATGTTTATGTTTGTCACAGTATTGACTCTGAAATGCAAGGGCTTTCCCCATCATCCAGTCTTCAAGTCTTCCAGTTGATAATCTAGTCAATTCTTCAACTTTTCTTGTAGCTTTTCCAATTTGTCCAGTTTCTCATTTTCCTGTTGTCCTTGTATCAGCTGGCCACTGCAAGTTGTTCCATTCCAACATGCTTGATGCATGAAAACAAAAATTCCCAGTGAAACCCTGCAGTTGAACCAATACGCTAACAAGCTTAAAAATGCTAGAGGAGCTAAAAAATGGGTTGATATGACACAGTTCAAACATGGATTATTGTTAGCCCAGGGTAACTTCAAGATGGCTTACGCCAAGGGGGTAGCCAATGATGAATGTTAGCTTGTCGTCTCAACTGCAGGGATTTACAGGGAATTTTTGTTTTCATGCATCAAGCATGTTGGAATGGAACAACCCGCTGCGGCCAGCTTATACAAGGTCAACAGGAAAATGAAAAACTGGATAAATTGGAAATCTACAAGAAAAGTTGAAGAATTGACTAGATTATCAACTGGAAGACTGGATGATGGGGAAAGCCCTTGTATTTCAGAGTCAATACTGTGACAGGCATAAACATTCAGATGGAAAAAGAGTGAAAATAACCTTATTAGAAGTCAATTTTTCAGAAGATGGTAGTATTTATAGATGGAATGGACCTTGTTGTACAGGTAATGAAAAAATGTGGAGTGTGGTAATGAACTTAAATGATCTTGAAGTGGATGCTTAACAAAAATTCCCTGTGAATCCCTGCAGTTGAGACAACAAGCTAACATTCATCATAGGCTAACCCCTCAGCGTAAGGTATCTTGAAGCTTGAAGTTACGCTGCGCTAATGATAATCTGTGGTTGAACTCTGTCTCATGAACCCATTTTTCAGCCCTGGCTTAATTTAAGCCCATGCTAACGTTAGCTCTGGACTAGTAAATCCAGACCTCATGAACTAAATGTTTTGTTAACCTTTTCATGCTCATACCACAATGACCTCAAATAATTTTACTCAACTCTATTTCAGCCACTCTAATGTGAACTGAAGATTTGTCTAAACTTAAATGTCGCTGGCAGTGTCTATCTATTGCTGCTAGTACGATAGCACGTCCAGAAAGTAAGTTCTGTTTCAATTTACATCTGCTGCAGCGCTGCGATCGCAGTTCCTCACATGCGCGGTAGACGCTCAGTATCAAGGAGAAGAAATGTGTGCCATTTGGAGATTGCTGTCAGCCACGTACGCTTTGTTGTGCTTGTTTACAATGTCGGTGTTGATTGAAAATCCCGCCGCTTGTGAAATCAGGTCTGTGATTCGTTTTCTGAATGCAAGGGAAGTGAAACCAAGTGAAATTTATCGGCAAATTTGTGATGTTTATGGACAAAGTGCGATGAGTGATTCAATGGTGAGAAGATGGGTCCAACAGTTCAATGACGGATGTAGTGATGTGCATGATGAAGAACGAAGTGGGCGTCCATCTTTGGTTACAGAAGAACTGGTTCATGGGATTGATGACAAGATCCATGAGAACCGAAGGTTTACAATTAGTGCTCTCACTATGGAATTTCCCCAAATTTCATGATCACTAATGCATGAAATTGTTACCGGAAAACTGAAATTTTGGGAACTTTGCTCAGGTTGGGTACCAAAGATTCTTACTGAGCAACACTAAACAAAACGGATGGGTTGTGCACTTCAGTTTTTGACCCGTTATGCTGACAGTGGCAAAGAATGTCTGACACAGATAGTCACAGGAGATGAAACTTGGGTTTCTTATGACACTCCTGAAAGTAAGTGGCAATCAATGGAATAGAGGCACACTTCATCCCCAGCAAAGGTTAAGCAGAAGCAAATCTTGACACCTCAAAAAATGATGTGCACAGTGTTCTGGGACTGGAGAGGCATCTTACTCATTGATTTCTTACCGCATGGTCAAACAATCACAGCAGATGCTTAATGCGAGACACTTCCAAAATTGCGCCGTGCAATACAGAATGATTGCCAAGGATTGCTGTCAAAAGGTGTTGTTTTTCTTCACAACAACACACGACCACACACTGCAAATGTGATGAGAAACCTCCTACAGGGATTTGGCCAGTTCATGAGCTCTGGATTTACTAGTCCAGAGCTAACGTTAGCATGGGCTAAAGTTATGCCAGGGCTAAAAAATGGGTTGATGTGACAGAGTTCAACCAAGGATTATCGTTAGCCCAGGGTAACTTAAAGATGCCTTACGCCGAGGGGTTAGCCTATGAGGAATGTTAGCTTGTCGGCTCAACTGCAGAAATTCACATGGAATTTTTGTTTAGCATCTACTTCAAGATCATTCAAGTTCATTACTACACTCCACATTTTTTCATTACCTGTACAACAAGGTCTATTCCATTTATAAATACTACCATCTTCTGAAAAATTGACTTCTAATAAGGTTATTTTCACTCTTTTTCATCTGAATGTTTATGTTTGTCACAGTATTGACTCTGAAATGCAAGGGCTTTCCCCATCATCCAGTCTTCAAGTCTTCCAGTTGATAATCTAGTCAATTCTTCAACTTTTCTTGTAGCTTTTCCAATTTGTCCAGTTTCTCATTTTCCTGTTGTCCTTGTATCAGCTGGCCACTGCAAGTTGTTCCATTCCAACATGCTTGATGCATGAAAACAAAAATTCCCAGTGAAACCCTGCAGTTGAGCCAATACGCTAACAAGCTTAAAAATGCTAGAGGAGCTAAAAAATGGGTTGATATGACACAGTTCAAACATGGATTATTGTTAGCCCAGGGTAACTTCAAGATGGCTTACGCCAAGGGGGTAGCCAATTATGAATGTTAGCTTGTCGTCTCAACTGCAGGGATTTACAGGGAATTTTTGTTTTCATGCATCAAGCATGTTGGAATGGAACAACCCGCCGCGGCCAGCTTATACAAGGTCAACAGGAAAATGAAAAACTGGATAAATTGGAAATCTACAAGAAAAGTTGAAGAATTGACTAGATTATCAACTGGAAGAGTGGATGATGGGGAAAGCCCTTGTATTTCAGAGTCAATACTGTGACAGACATAAACATTCAGATGGAAAAAGAGTGAAAATAACCTTATTAGAAGTCAATTTTTCAGAAGATGGTAGTATTTATAGATGGAATGGACCTTGTTGTAAAGGTAATGAAAAAATGTGGAGTGTGGTAATGAACTTAAATGATCTTGAAGTGGATGCTTAACAAAAATTCCCTGTGAATCCCTGCAGTTGAGACAACAAGCTAACATTCATCATAGGCTAACCCCTCAGCGTAAGGTATCTTGAAGCTTAAGTTACGCTGCGCTAATGATAATCTGTGGTTGAACTCTGTCTCATGAACCCATTTTTCAGCCCTGGCTTAATTTAAGCCCATGCTAACGTTAGCTCTGGACTAGTAAATCCAGACCTCATGAACTAAATGTTTTGTTAACCTTTTCATGCTCATACCACAATGACCTCAAATAATTTTACTCAACTCTATTTCAGCCACTCTAATGTGAACTGAAGATTTGTCTAAACTTAAATGTCGCTGGCAGTGTCTATCTATTGCTGCTAGTACAATAGCACGTCCAGAAAGTAAGTTCTGTTTCAATTTACATCCGCTGCAGCGCTGCGATCGCAGTTCCTCACATGCGCGGTAGACGCTCTGTATCAAGGAGAAGAAATGTGTGCCATTTGGAGATCGCTGTCAGCCACATATGCTTTGTTGTGCTTGTTTACAATGTCGGTGTTGATTGAAAATCCCGCCGCTTGTGAAATCAGGTCTGTGATTCGTTTTCTGAATGCAAGGGAAGTGAAACCAAGTGAAATTTATCGGCAAATTTGCGATGTTTATGGACAAAGTGCGATGAGTGATTCAATGGTGAGAAGATGGGTCCGACAGTTCAATGACGGGCGTAGTGATGTGCACGATGAAGAACGAAGTGGGCGTCCATCTTTGGTTACAGAAGAACTGGTTCACGCGATTGATGACAAGATCCATGAAAACCGAAGGTTTACAATTAGTGCTCTCGCTATGGAATTTCCCCAAATTTCACGATCACTAATGCATGAAATTGTTACCGGAAAACTGAAATTTCGTAAACTTTGCTCACGTTGGGTACCAAAGATTCTTACTGAGCAACACAAAACAAAACGGATGGGTTGTGCACTTCAGTTTTTGACCCGTTATGCTGAAAGCGGCGAAGAATGTCTGACACAGATAGTCACAGGAGATGAAACTTGGGTATCTTACGACACTCCTGAAAGTAAGCGACAATCAATGGAATGGAGGCACACTTCATCCCCAGCAAAGGTTAAGCAGAAGCAAATCTTGACACCTCAAAAAATGATGTGCACAGTGTTCTGGGACTGGAGAGGCATCTTACTCATTGATTTCTTACCGCATGGTCAAACAATCACAGCAGATGCTTATTGCGAGACACTTCCAAAATTGCACCGTGCAATACAGAATGATTGCCAAGGATTGCTGTCAAACGGTGTTGTTTTTCTTCACGACAATACACGACCACACACTGCAAATGTGATGAGAAACCTCCTACAGGGATTTGGCCAGTTCATGAGCTCTGGATTTACTAGTCCAGAGCTAACGTTAGCATAGGCTAAAGTTATGCCAGGGCTAAAAAATGGGTTGATGTGACAGAGTTCAACCAAGGATTATCGTTAGCCCAGGGTAACTTAAAGATGCCTTACGCCGAGGGGTTAGCCTATGAGGAATGTTAGCTTGTCGGCTCAACTGCAGAAATTCACATGGAATTTTTGTTTAGCATCTACTTCAAGATCATTCAAGTTCATTACTACACTCCACATTTTTTCATTACCTGTACAACAAGGTCTATTCCATTTATAAATACTACCATCTTCTGAAAAATTGACTTCTAATAAGGTTATTTTCACTCTTTTTCATCTGAATGTTTATGTTTGTCACAGTATTGACTCTGAAATGCAAGGGCTTTCCCCATCATCCAGTCTTCAAGTCTTCCAGTTGATAATCTAGTCAATTCTTCAACTTTTCTTGTAGCTTTTCCAATTTGTCCAGTTTCTCATTTTCCTGTTGTCCTTGTATCAGCTGGCCACTGCAAGTTGTTCCATTCCAACATGCTTGATGCATGAAAACAAAAATTCCCAGTGAAACCCTGCAGTTGAGCCAATACGCTAACAAGCTTAAAAATGCTAGAGGAGCTAAAAAATGGGTTGATATGACACAGTTCAAACATGGATTATTGTTAGCCCAGGGTAACTTCAAGATGGCTTACGCCAAGGGGGTAGCCAATGATGAATGTTAGCTTGTCGTCTCAACTGCAGGGATTTACAGGGAATTTTTGTTTTCATGCATCAAGCATGTTGGAATGGAACAACCCGCCGCGGCCAGCTTATACAAGGTCAACAGGAAAATGAAAAACTGGATAAATTGGAAATCTACAAGAAAAGTTGAAGAATTGACTAGATTATCAACTGGAAGACTGGATGATGGGGAAAGCCCTTGTATTTCAGAGTCAATACTGTGACAGGCATAAACATTCAGATGGAAAAAGAGTGAAAATAACCTTATTAGAAGTCAATTTTTCAGAAGATGGTAGTATTTATAGATGGAATGGACCTTGTTGTACAGGTAATGAAAAAATGTGGAGTGTGGTAATGAACTTAAATGATCTTGAAGTGGATGCTTAACAAAAATTCCCTGTGAATCCCTGCAGTTGAGACAACAAGCTAACATTCATCATAGGCTAACCCCTCAGCGTAAGGTATCTTGAAGCTTGAAGTTACGCTGCGCTAATGATAATCTGTGGTTGAACTCTGTCTCATGAACCCATTTTTCAGCCCTCGCTTAATTTTAGCCCATGCTAAAATTAGCTCTGGACTAGTAAATCCAGAGCTCATGAACCGGCCAAATCCCTGTAGGAGGTTCTTCATCACATTTGCAATGTGTGGTCGTGTGTTGTCGTGAAGAAAAACAACACCTTTTGACAGCAATCCTTGGCGCTTATTCTGTATTATTAATCATATGCACAATCTGTATTACAATATGGTATCCGGGCTTGGGAGGGTGCTATAAAATGCGCATTTACATTTTATAAACTTTTCATTGTTAAAAAAATACCTTATAAAAACCATTCTAGGTAGACCTTGACTATATTTTTCCTTGACACTTCATATAAGTTTTTATTTATGAGTAATATCTGCAACTCTTACCTGTGCACAGTATGTTTCTTGTTTCCTGTATGTGCACAGGAGTTACTTCGTCAGAAGTATGGCGGCAATGCCGTCCCTAAGTCCGAGGCAGTTACCCTGCTTCGGACTTACATAACGAGTGAAGACATCGGGGGTTATCTGGCGGCGGCCACCAAGGCGCATAATCGATTTATGCACGCAACAGCCAGCACAAAACCAAAACACAAAACAGCCATTTTATCATGAGTAAGTATATTGGTGATTTCCTGCCCACTGTGGGCAGTGATGGTTATGCAGATTTTATAAATCGAGTGCCTATATCGGATGATTGTACTGATTTATCAGTTGTTGGTTCCACCGATTGGCAAGGATTAGATGCTGATGCTTTTCCAGCTCTAAGTGAAGCCGTGGCAGGCAAGTCTTATCTTGAGACTTTGAAGTGGATGTTTGAACACCCAGAGCAAGCAGAGGAAATACAGGTTCCCATTGGTATTGGATCATACCCTGCTTTTGGCGTACGCAATTTATTCACTAACGACATTATGTCAACAAAATTCTACAACATCTTCGCGCGCCATCTCTTTTTCCGATATGGAATAAATGTTGAGGATTTCCGCCCTTACTACAGCTTGGGCTATTTGAAATCAGGATTCACTGTCGCCATCAATGAGGCTGACATGTTTTGTGAAGCAGAAATAAAAGCTTCAGAAATGTTCGCATCCCACCAGAGAAGTAATTCGTGTTGCGATATGGATGTAGAGGTAAATGACCAGATTCTAGAAATTGACGAATCTTTAATTTTGGATAAAACATTAGTAAATCCTCCATCTACCCACGCCACTTTGGTTAACCTGGATTTATGTTCTACTGACCAGGCAGTCGTGAAACCGGGGACTTCCACCTGTGTCGATGTTCATTCAGAATATCATAGCATCTTGACACAATGCAAAGAAGTGTGCACTCAGCCATTTGTCGACAAGTTCGATCCTAATCCACGTATCGTCAGACAACTAGCACTTGAGTTTGGAAGTATAACTACTGATGGAATACGTTATCGTTTCTATCGTGCTATGGCCGTTGGATTTGATATCTTTGTCCAGGCCCATAAGTTGGATCGTGACATGGCTTTGAGATTTGTAGCCAATGATTGGGTTGCCTATAAACATAGTTTCAAGGTTTCAAGTTTCCTTGCAGGTAAATAGATTTTGTAATATTTTGAACGTTTATTATTCTGTAATTACGATGTGAGGATCTTAATAATGTGTTTGAGTTGAATGAAAGAGAACTATTTTCATGTAATTAAAAAACACTTCATAATTAGTGTTTCATTTAATTTGGATTCTTCCTCTAAACCATAATAAAACCCCCCAAAATGTAACTAATTAATATAAAACATATAGTCCGCGCAAGACGGATCACCGATGAGAAACCAAAAACATTGTGCGCTGCTTAGGGAAGAGCAGAAGGGCGCAGAACGGCCGGTGGATACTAGGCTTTATAAAACCGATTGAACATTATAAAACGTTCCTAGTTCAATCTGATCCAGTTTTAAAACACTGAAACGAAACACAACTAGATCGCAGCTGATAAAAGCACTGTGTAGTTAAGTTGCTCAAGCGTGTGTTTGGCTAGCAGCTATCCTAACCATAGAACATAGTCGTTTGAATTAAGGCTAGTTTAGATTGATAATGTAGATATTATTGTTTTTTGTTGGTCGTAGATAAAATGGTGTATGCAATGGTTGTATTTTAGCCTTTAAACGACTTGTGAGATACCTTAAAATAACTCGCGTTGCCGCTCGTATTTTAACTTCGGTATCTCACTCGTGGTTTAAAGGCTCGCATAACACAACCATTGCATAAACTACTATTATTCAATTCGAGAAAAATAGTTCAAGTTTGAGTGAACTACGATAGTACTCTAGTAGTGCCACTGAGTGGTGGGCTAGCTCCTATCTTAATTTTAAACTCAATATCATAGATTGGGTGGAATATTTGAAGTGATGATCGGATACTTTCAGAGACGAAATACGACTACCGGTATCTCACAAAAAGGTGAAAAAATAATACTGTACAAATATAGCTGTTCGTGGAAATATATCTAATAAAATTCTTTGGCAGCATGTTATGTAGCTCGTAATAATGCAATGATAAGTGAAACCACATAATTATAACAAAAAATAAATTCGCAGCTGGCTCATTCTATGATCAATATTATAAAATAATACAGCAATAGTAATAAAAATATAATTTTAGTACTCTTAATATAAGACTTTGTGACATAATAATATAGAGATTACGCAGAACAGTTCACATAACAATCAATACAACAAATGGATTTTCTAATCCCAGCAGCTGCCATGCAAATTGTAATTCCAAGCTAATTGTGGCAGCAAACTAAACATTCTATCGATGTATAAAAACTGACATTTTACTTACTAGGGAGCTCAATTGCAAATTCCACAAATCAAACTGAGAACTCATATTTTTCAAAAAAAAAAAAATGTTTGCGGCAAAAATTATATTCTATTACCTTAGTAACTGAGATATCTTTATGCCAGAGCCAGTAAGATCATGATGAATTGATTAAAATAATATTATATCATCATCGGATGATTAAAATTTGTTGCATTAAACAGAATTGATAGCGCAATTATCGTAGAAAACGCATCAACACCCACGGACCGAGCACACTTAGCGATTTCTGTCTGCACATGTAAAATGACATTTCAATAATATCATGCAATTAGATTAATGAAATATCATTATTTTATGTAATGTTGCTGTCGATTATTATTTACTTTTTCCAAGTGTTTTCATTATCGTATTAATGAAATTGAAAACGGTTTTATCAGCATATTAGTTATCTTCATATTAGTTTTCAAGTTAGATTTGACAATTCTGTCTTACTCATATTGTTATCTGCTTCAATCACACTTTCTTTTCGATTTTTCTCGAAATTGAAATCAATTCATTTACCAAAAACACAATAAGAAATACAAAAATAAAAATATGAAGAAACAATACTCGTACATAATAATGTTTGTCAACTAAAAACCAATTTCAGCCAATATTGCAATAATATAGACACATGAAAACAGAAACCTCTTTTAAGGCGGCCAGTGGATGCTAATAATAATGAATGGAAAGAAAACAAGAATCAGAGTTTTACTTTCAGGGCGTTGTTTTTGTACCTCACTGCTTGTGATCAGCAGCAGTAGCAGTAGCAGCAGCAGCTGTGGTGGTAGTTGGAGTTGGAGGTGGCTGGACTGCCAGTTCGGCTCTCCTGTTGAGAACGGCGTCCTTTTTAGGAGGTATAACTGGCTTATTTGGGGGCACGGGAGGGGGAACACCTCGTCCCACCCCTCCTGCCACCGGCGCCTTCTTCTCCCCCACTGGGTACATGGCTTTCTGCTGCTTGCCTGGTCTTTGTATAGTCCGCTTGTCACTGGTGGGGGTGGGGGTGGTGGTGTTGGTGGTGGTGGGGGGGTCGGAAGGCGATGTCAAATACATCCCTGTCTGGCGCAGACCCTGACCGGGAGACACCGACCAAGCTACGCCTGTCGCTGCAAAAAAAATTCAACTCTTTCACTTGCACACAAGTTATCTCCAAAGTTATGGCCTCCATAAAAAGATAGCAATTGAATTTAAAAACAATAAATGTATGAAAGAAAAAATATTGTATGAAGTCGGAACAGGTACTCTTGTCTAAACCTTGATAGAAATTATTGAGGACCCGACAGGGACTTATTGCTATCGTACTCGTGTCCGTGCAAACGGAATGCAGTATATAACATATTCATAGATCAAGCCTATCGATGTAGATAGATGTAGTTAGTGATCTCATCACTAACCTCAAATCTTTTTTAACCATGTGGTAATCAAAATTATTCTAGTAGTAGCCTGCAGTTAATTAATTAGATAGAACACACACCGTACACCATGCGCATTGCTTCATTCAAAAAACGATAAGACTGTACAATAGATTAAATCCGATTCTTGATCCTTTCTCTGATAATTTGCGCAATTTCAGTATAAAATGTAACGGAGCTCTTCAATTTTAGTTATTTACAAGGTTTGGCAGACCAAAATTTCAATTTTTCATTTCCATTTTATTTTATTTCTATTTTATTTTACTTTTTAGTTTTCATTTATATATTTTTTTCTTTTTCTCATCTAGTACAGAGCGTGCCATCCAAATTGGCCTCTCACTGGAGCATGCGCGTTGATCGCTTTCTCCCACTACAGTGCCTGCTGACTCGTGGTACAGTAAATTTCAATAGTTCATTCAGCTGACAAACTCAGCTTTATAAAAAAATTCATATTCGCTTCGGTTACCCAGCAGCTGTAGTATGATGTTATTTGCTTCACTGATGTTATCTTTCAATGAGAATTTTGGAGGTGACTGTACTAACCTTAGCGGCTGGAGGGGAAGCGTGGTGGGAGAGATTATCCATCTCTCTCGCACACCCTCCCCTAGGCGCCAATTTGGATGGCACGCTCTGTACTAATGTACTCTTTATTAATTTGTTGCGTAAGTTGCTTCTTGCTTTTTTCAATAATGGAATCTATTTACTACATTGTTTCTCTTTTTTCATTTATTTTTACGTAGATTTGAATTTCTCGTTCTTGTAATTTCATTAGATATCAATGAGGTTTGTTTTGGCTCAAGCTGTAAACCTTTATTTGTTGTGAATTTGTATGAATGTATTAAATAAATAAATAATTGGTTAGTAAGAGTTAATTTAATGAAACTGTGATCCACTTCTCATCAATCTAACCTTTAATCTCATTAAAAAGCTGTGATCCATAATACTAGCTGGTTGATTATGTAAATGGCTTAAATTATTAATTTGTTCAATGCTACTAAGGTTAGTTATTAGGTAGGTTGGGGTTGGTGAAAACTAATACATAGCTGTCTTGATCCAATGGCATATAATCGACATAACTTTAAAAGAAATAGCTTCATTGACATTCATAAAGGAAATGCTTATAAATTGTAAATAGACTACGTTTCAAAAATAATAAACCATTTGAACTATTTTCGGTGTTCATTGACTCAATGTAATTGATTGAATGAACATTAAAAATCAATGCCCTGCGTTAATTGGTGGCGTGATTTAAATTATTTTCCTTCCTCACTTTTCTATATTTTTGGGAAGGAAACACGTGGTTGGCACATGTACATGGCTCACATTTATTCACTAATTTTGAAGTCATGTTATCTTTTCACTTCCAAATGATACTCCATTAGCATAAATACAATTTCCATATCAAAATAAAAATCTTCTATCAGATCCATCACAAATACGGGGAGTTAATCTTAATAACTTTTGTTCACTTCTGGCTTCTTTCACACCAGTGTGGACCAGGCCTGCATCATACGAGATGAAAACCTTTTTTACTGATGAATCATTTGGTTATAATCAGGTATGATTTAGTGTGAATATACTGTATACCCATTAAAGGTTCATTAGTTATCCCAGGCCCGCACCAGACTGGTGTGAAAGAAGACTTGGATTCTTGTAAACTATGTTGAAACTGCATTGATTTCAAATTAATTGAAAAATACTTTAAAGTACTTGAAATCATTCATAGATGATTGACAATATTTTATAAAACACTTTACAATGATTTAAAATGCTTCCAATTGGCAAAATTGTGATTTTAAAACAACTTTGAAGTCGTTTTAAAACCACTATCAAATGATCAGTTCTTTAGAATCGTTTCAAATCATTGATCAATGGTTTCAAATGATTTTTAAGAACTTCTAAAATCATTTAAAAGTGCTTTGAAATGATTTAAAATTGCTTTTTCAAAATATCGAGAAAATACAATATCAAAACTTTCCACAATGGCGGCCGACTGATATTTTCAATTTGATTTTACTGGAGAGATGTTGGTTTCCGCAGCTGAAATTTTATAAATAACCCTAAAAACTAGCAACGTGTGACCGAACTTACTTGGGCCACAGACGGGAACACTGGACACAGTGGCAGTGGGCTGAACAACTTTCGCAACACTGCTGATCATTGCTTGCGCTTGCACCTGCTCTTCCACCCAACTACTAGCTACTGCTTTACCTGTAAAATATAAATAAATTCATTTACTTCAAACTAAAATCTAAGAATAAATTCATAAAAAACCTACAAACATTTAGAAATTCTACATAGACTTCAAGAAAAGAAAATTAGTAGAAATTACTACCTTAGCAGTAATTTCAAGAGAAAAGAAACAAAGATCTATCTAATTTGATTCTTTTACTGAAGACTTGCAGAGGACAAGGATAGTGAGAGAGGATAGTGAGGATAGTGAGAGAGATTACAATATATAAAATATAATATTGAACGTAAATAGTTGGAATGTAGAAAATATTAGAGATAACAATATATAAAATATAATATTGAACGTAAATAGTTGGAAAGTAGAAAATATTAGATGTAGAGATTGGATTAAGTAATATTATTATTATATACCTTATTTCGTCAAAATTGTTGGAGCCATTTTCGAGATCCGTTGGACATGCATTAATACAAACAAAAATTGCTCGCTCAATATAATAGGATTCATCCATTTGAACCCTCGACATGCAGACTACGTGATAAACGCCTGATATATCCGTTGAATGCAATTCCATTAATAAAATATAGTAGGAGCCTTTTAAATTGTCATAAAACAGCTGATTGATGTACGCTCGTTTACTAACGTTAAATCAGCTGTTTTATGACAAGTTAAAAGGATCCTGCTATAACCTTGAATTAACAGCTCATCAGGTGAGGTAGCCGCATTATAACAGTTCATGTCTAATGTAACCTTATCAGTTCAAGGTTATTTTCATGAACCGAGATGGATGCAAATTTTGCAAAAATGTATTAAAAAAACACAGATTTAAACATGACAAATATAACTCGTTCTGTCCCTCAACAGCTGAAAGTGTAGGTTCAATCTCATCCCATCAGCAAAAAAGAAACTAGGATTAAAATTCTAATAACTAATATCTATTCAGTTGAATGGTACCTGGAGCGTTGGCATTGGCCCTGGGTGATGTTTGAGGGGGTAGAATGGTGGGTTTGGTGGGAGGTTGCGGCGGACGGGCCTGTGGAGCTAAAGTTGCACTGGCTTGGAACATGGCTACTTGGTGAGCTTCGACTAGCTGCTTTTCTAGAGATAGCACATCATGCTTAGCCTTTTCCAATTCCAACTCAAGTTCTTTAACCCTGAAATCAAAGTAAATTACAGGTGATTTGGATTCGGCAATTATTTATACGAATTCACAAAAGGATGCAAAAAACACAGCTTCAAACATAACGCTTCTCGCCCCTGTACCCGCCACCCCTATTCCGACTTACTGAGAATGATGGAGATGAACACAACTTCGTGTTGGAAGAAACTTCTCTTGACTTGAGATACTGCCACTTGAAATGATTAAATAAGGAGGAATTGATAAATGATGAGCTAACCTTGTCTCTTCTCGACTGAGACTGGCCTTCAGCTGCTGACTTTCAGTATCGAATTGAGCTAGCTGTTTTTCTAATTCGGCTTCCATCTGCAGAGACTTTTTACTTTCTTCTTCCAAGCCTTCCGCCATTGAGTCAATTCTTCCCTTTTCTTCAGTCAATATCTTGAAAAGAAAATCAATAGGATTACAACCGATTATGATTAACAACAGGATAGTTTTTAGTGAAACTATCAATAGAAAAAGTAATCAGCAATGAAACTCTCAGCAATCACTATCACTATCAGTTAATCACTATCACTCTAACCATCAGCAATAGAAAAAGTGTTCGTGTTTATTACAGTTCAAGACCATGTTATAAAATATTATTACATTCATATTAATTAATACTCTTTTAAATACAAATTTTTTTATTATTCAATACTAATCAATCGCGAGTTTTAAATTATTCATCAAATTCAATTGAAGAGATCACATGGATTTAAATATCATTAGTGATGTGGGCCGGGTAAATACCCAGTGGGTTAACTCGGTATTTATAATTTTTCTTGAATTAAGAGAATATTTACTTGTCTTTTTGCAATTGAAAAACATTTTTCTTCTTGAAAAACATGTTGACCTCACCAACTGTGATTAATTAATTTAGATTGATGATTAATGGATGATTGACTGATGCATGCCGGATACATGCGGATGCATGACTGATGAAACATGCTGACTGAAAACCGAACGGTGACTAGAAACTGATAAATATATATATTTTGGTATACGCCTAAATTTTTATCCCAAATTACCCACGTTTCACATTTAATGGTAAATAAAGGAAAACTTTAATTTGTAACACGGCGCGAAGTATCTTTGCTGCACTCAAGAAGCTATTTCACACTCGCCTACGGCTCCTGCGTAAACTTTTCTTTCGGTGCAGCAAAGTAGCTAGGTACACGAATAACTATAAACCTGTATATTTCAATTATTTAATTAATATTATTCAAATTATTGATGCCTTGACTAACAGAAGCAAGAGCAATGCACTTACTTGCGCCAAATCTTCTGATCTTTTTCGTTCTTCAATATATTTCATAACCATTTTCTTTCTTTCAGCAAGTAATAACAATACTATCTGCTTCTGTCTATTTTTTTCTTCCTCTGCGAAATCGGTCAACTTTTTCAATTCTTTTTCTAACCGTTTTCTGCCTTGCCTTTCCATTTCGAGTTCCTAGAAAGAGATAGAGCAAATTTTAATGATAAAATGAGGTTCAAGTAAAATTTATAGCATTTTTAATGGATTTTTTCATACGTTATTGGAAAGCTACAAAAGAGACAATTACAGTAATACAGTAAAACACAATATTTTATCACACTCAACTGTAATGAGCACAACAGTTGGGTATAGTCACTATGATCAGAGAGAACGTGGATTCAATTTGAAAAATAATAAACTTTAAAAAACTGAACTGCCTACTTGTTTCAAGCGAGTTCTCTCTTTTTCCAATCCATAGGTGATGTCATCTCCTTGGGCTGTGTCATGTTCATGCTTTCTTTTCTCTTCTAACAATTCTTGTACAACCTGTAAATGAAGATGTCAACTTTAGATAATTATAATCTTAATGAATGCAGGAAAAATTGAAGCATAGAGAACCTAAATATAGTTGAATAATATCCGTATTGAATTTCAAGTTCTAAGCAACTGAATTAGATTGAAGAGAGATATTCCTTATTCGTCAGTGCTCATCAGAGCACTGGTTACATGCTGACAATGAGTCGGAATATTAAAAAAAACATACAGTATACATATATATATTTTCTTTTTCTGATGATCCAAATAGACTAAGAGCCCACGACGGCCAGACCTTTGTTATTTTGTAAAAGCTGATAGCTCCTCAGTATTCGTCACCTATAAAGGTAAGAACGACCAGCGAGGAAAACCAAATTCACAGAAATGACCAAACCTTTTATAGAATAGATATCTGAGGAATTCCCTTTTCCGTCTGGATTTTTTCTCGTATCACCCTTCACCGCATTACGAAAACACATGTCATATACTTATGTGAGCATCAACCGCAGAAAAAACGGCAATCATGTGGTATTGAAATGAATTAAGTGAAAGAATGAAATGAATTGAGAAATTTGAACCAATTCCAACACACAGAATGATCTTACCTTTCTATGCCTCAATTCAGCATCTTTCAAAACTTTGGCTATTCTTATTTGTGCTTTTCTTTGTTGAATTACAAGATTTTCCAGTGAGTTCAATTGATGATCAGCCAAACTACAAATTTGAGCTTCGTCTATTCGAGGTCCTGGAGCAGCAAAAGCGTCTCTTTGTAAGGCTGCCACTGGATCATTTAGAGCAACTGGCCTATATCGCCCTTGACTTAGCATCTGTTTCACCTTTTCACACTGGAAAAAGGTGAGAAAAAAGAATTCTGTTGTCACATTTGCCGAATTAAAAATAATAATTTCTGATATACGAAAAGCTACATTAATACAAAGCTACACATTAAACAAAAATGAACATGTATAAAAGCAATACAAACAAACGTAAAAACCACAAATAACACTCACAGTAACATAACCTAAAGGAAGCAGTGAACATGCTTCTCAATTCACTCTGTCGTTTAGCTGAAACCAATGTAATTCAGAATGCTGAGGGCCTAAACACATGGTGGAGTTTTACGAGCGTTAGCAAATTGTGGGTCCGAACATATGACAGCGTTTCCCAGAGGTTTTAACAGCGTTTTGTCTACTCCAGTAGGTCGAGCTTCCTGAGAAACGCGGCGGTTAAACTGGAAAGTACAACCGCCGCGTTCATGGCGCTTGCATGTGAACGGCACCATCTGTTCTCTGTACTTGACAAACGTACGGAAAGAAATAACCATGGCATATGCTTGTGGTTATTTTTGATGAGTCAACACTACTGTTGGGCTAAAAGGCCACACTACTCAGATTTGTATGAAACATAAACCAAATAAAAATTGATACCTTCAACGTAGCTATTACAATATCTCTAGCTTGAACTTCTCCCTCAAGATAGCTGAGCAGCTTCAAAAGATCTTGTTTGCACAGCTCCATCTTTGGATTGCGCTGTAATCAAGTCACAAATCATAAATTATGTAATTAGTATTGAAATGTGATTATGTAGGTTGTATACTGTAAACAGAATGTTTGAGTTGAAAACCTCACATTCACATAACATACACTCACTTTTTCCAAAGATTATCAGAGGCTTGAAAAAATATTTCCAATTCGTTACGATACTCTAGCATCTCATCAAAATGATTCCTCACGCAATTTATGGTGTCCTACTTCATTATTAACCCTTAATTACTTTACGGGGGCTGGGTGAAAATTCACCCAGAGCTGGGGAAATTTCGATGCCCTAGGTTTGCAACACTGCCTACAGCTTTGTAGTTTCATGTATTCTCCTCCATGGCAGTGTACTATGTGAAAACATATCAAGTGTTTCTGTAGTACTGCTAGTTCTTCTGTATTGTGGCTACCTGGGTGATATTTCACCCAGCCTAGTAATGGTGTATCCTTATATTTTAGTGAATCTGTTTCAAACATTTTTTCTCAACATAACAGATATGTCATTTGCATCATATATCATGTAAAGTTTAAATAGGAAATGCACTTTTTGAGAATTATGAATTTTGAAGACTGAATATGAAGGGAAATAATCGGCACAGTTTCAGGTCCAACGGAAAAGGCTAAGATTGCAAATAATGAATAATGTTGGAAACTTATTTTTTAGAGAAGAAAATTTGAATGAATTACACTAATTATATTGAAGCCAATGTACAAAAATCAGAGTACAAACTAGATAAATAAACTAGCTTTTATTGGATTGGATTTGCAAAAAAAGTAAGATTTTGTGAAATAGAAATGAAGAGAATAGTATTTTTATCAAACTAATATCTTCCAAGTCCTAATTGAACACAACGCTATGCTATTTTCTGTTGTGAACAGTAGGTAGTGTAAAGGTAGTGATTATTTGCGGAAAATTCTGAAACAACGATTCTAATAATTTTCTTCTCGAATTCTCATAAAAAAATGAGTACAAAGGGAGATTTAGTACTCAGTAAAAAGGAAGATTTGTACATTATAAATGCTTCTATTACACTACCATACATTACCGGACTTGGAATTAGGCTACTAGTGTACTGCCCTACACATAATAAGAGTAGACCAATGTTTTATGAATAGGCATCTAATAAACGTCTAATACTTGCTACTTATATGTACTGAATAGTACTAGCAAATAGGAATATAAATTATTTTCACATGTAAGAACAAATGTTCCAACAGCTGTACTGAAAAAGAAAATGCTAACAAATGTTCCTCCATAAGAATGATCCAGAAATCAGAGGCATACGCGTCGTGCCAGGGGGGGAGGGTCACGAGCCTCAACATCTTGTAAAAAAACCGTCTGCTATATAAAATAAATTATATGGTGCTACTTGAATGAAAAAACTCGCTACTGTTCAATTTTCTTGAATAGGCCTATTTGGACGTTTCATAAGTTTGCATGGTCTACATGTAAAATTAGTCAACCAAAATTGACTCGCAGTTCAATATTTATGTAATAAGTAGCCAAAAAATCATAAATGAGAATCGATGCATCAAGTTACAGCTTAGCTTAAATGAGTAACTGCTGATAAACACTGGAGGGCTACCGTGTTATATTCGATTTCATTATGATTGAACAAAGAAAAGAGTGAGGGCCTTGACACATACGTGTGGGGTTTGATTTAGTTCACTTCACTTCACTTAGGGCCTGGCCACACTCCTCCTTTGCTTGACTTCACTTCACTTACTCGCATAGTATATCTATGAGTAAGTGAAGTGAAGTCAAGCAAAGGAGGAGTGTGGCCAGGCCCGAAGTGAAGTGAACTAAATCAAACCCCACACGTATGTGACCAGGCCCTTAGGCTACTTGGAAGAGTATTTCTAAAATATCAATATTACAAAGAAGACCATTGTGTATCAAGAGCAGAGTACGTATTTACATGCCAACTCAAAAAATCTTCCATTTAAAAGATTACATAATATTATCACAATCTAAAAGTTAAATCATGTTTCTATGAAAGTTCTAGACAATATTATTGTAACCCTAAAATACAAGGAATGAAAAGTAAGGTTAGCTCTCAACAAGAAAAAGTCATCAGTAATGATGATAAAATATTGCATACCTTCAATGTATTACTGGAAGACTTATCCAAGGGTTCGTAACTCAACGTTTGATTCTGATTTGGTGCCTCGGTAGACTTTATTGGAGAACCTAGGCAATGAACCGTTGAGGTGCTCAAGTTTGATGCCATTTTGAGTAGGCCTGCAAACAGAAGGCCCAAGTAGAGGACCTGTGCCGAATCCTGTCAAAGACATACAAGAGATTATTATCTCATTACTATTAGGTTCCATAAATTTTGAATGAAATCGATGAAAATAGGCTTGAGTTACGTATTCCTATAACTTTTTGCTGTTAATAATAGGGCCTCCGATGAATGTCACTATGAGTTTCTTGGTCTTCCAGCAAAAGGAATAAGAAGAAGAATAAAATTTGATACATCACTAGCACAGCACACTCCACTCAAACACCTTCATCACAACAGTCTGTAGTCTGTACTCTGTAGTGGACTAGTGGAGTAGTTCATCATTTCCCTGCAATTTCAACAGGTTAGCCAACAATATCTATGCCTTCATTCAACGGAAAATGATCTTTTTGAATAAAGTATGATAACTCTTCATTATTTTCCGCAATCATTATTTCTGAACTCACGATAGATTTTACGATCCACAAATACAATTATTATTGTCATATTTTGTTGGTACAGCGGGAACTTTTTCGGTCAATACCATGGAACAAAGAAACGATGGAAAGGAAGTCTCCGCCTCCTGATGTTTGGAAGAGTGAGACGAAAGTTGGGCCATTAGTTGGGCATGAGATCTCCATAGATACCTTTTCTAATGCTAGTTCTTTATTATTCAAAGAAATTTTTTTAAAGAATAAATAATAGAAAATTTATTATTTATTCCATTGATTACAAAGTATTAAACCCTGAAAAGTCAAAGTCAGACTTTACTAGTTTTAACGTTTAACACTCTCATTCATTAACAGTATGTGTGTTATAATATTGTATCATATGTATTCACTTAAAAAGAAGTTTTGAAGTTGGTAATATAAATTAATTAAATATAATTATTTGATAATATTTATATATATTATTATATTTATATTATTATTTATAAGTAATTCTAACTATATTAATGTTTATTTTATGCGATAATATTGTTATTAGATTAATTTGCAGATTGAATTGAAGTAAATATGAACGGTAAATGACTGTTAAAATGAAAAAAAAATATGTAAAAATAGTAATAATAGTGGAAATAGTTTTGATGATATCGTTGTATATAAGTGATGAAGTTAGTTCAAAGTGCTCGGATCGGTTATTCCTTCCTAAAACGAATTTAATTATGTAGTGGGCATACTTAGAGGATTGAGGAATTTGTAAATATATTTTCTGTGAAAACTGAACAAACTTCTCCATGATAATAATAAATGGTACAGTTTTTCAAGTGTTCACTTTTAATGTAATGCTGTTTATGGTTTTGGAAAGTAATAAATTCAATTTTCTCTATGTTTGCACATTGTTTGTTTCCTGTCATCTTATTTTTCTTGTTTCATGAATTATTCAGTAACAGTGCATTACTTTTCAAAAAAGAAATTATTTATTATTTATTAAAAAAAAAACACTTTTTTTTGTAAAGGTAGTCCACTAATTCTTAATGTCTGATTACAAGAAGAACTTCTTCTAATAGTGAATGTATAGTGTTTTTTTTTTAATTTGGTGAATGACGAATGACTTTCATTTAACGTTTCCATGATAACGGGTGATGTTCTGTTGATTTCTTTTTCAAATATGGTTTTTACATTTATATACAGTATTTATGTGAAAACAATCAACAGAACACCTGTTACCATAGAGAAGTTGAATGAGAGTCATCCGCCAACGCCAAATTAAAAATAAATTCTACTATAACTGAAATACATGTCATTGAGATTCAGGCATTTAATAATGATAGTTTACAGAGTCCAATAAATTAATAAAAAATGTTGTAATACATTTCTATATGTATTAGGCCACGGTTACATTGGATGAGAGTAGCGAGCGAAAGGTTGCGAGCCTACCATTACACTGGACACACATATCAAGTTTTGTTGTATTATAAGACAGTGCTTGTCTAATGTATGGGTACCTTTTGCTCGTATCCAGTGTAATCGCGGCCTTATAGTTGGGCCGTTAAGGCTATCAATACAGGGGCGGATTAAGAGGGGGGGCGACCGCCCCCTCCGTCCGCTACAGAGATTGATAATTTTGCTTTACAATTACTTATCAAAAACTAATACGTATAGGATTATACTTTCAGTAGTTTTATTATTATTAGAGTAGAGATACATTAGTATTATTTTGTAACAAAAATGAGGATTTAAATGGTTATATTTTAAAAAGGAACGTAGAAAGCATTGCTTCTGCTCAACGTCGGCAGTGCCGGTCCCAGGAGGTTTTTTGGTACACATGCGAGCCGTGGATTTGGCGAAAATATATATAGCAGCGGTGCCAGGCCATCCAAAATTTTTAAACTATTCATACAATATTTATTCTCAAATCAGAAATATTTATTTATTATTGTACGATACAACATGAACAGTGTCAATATAAATGAAACAAAAACAAATTTTTGCTGGAAAACAATTATCTATCAATATTGATAGTTTAAATTTAATTTATTTATAGTCCAAATTATTGATGGTTCAAATTTGAACAATAACTCCTAAAATATTCTAATTGCAGTTGCAATATTACTGTCTTCTTGATCACAAAAAAAAGTACCAATGAGCAGAGACTCACTAATATTAAAAACCTCTTCAATTCAAGTTCAGATGCCGTTCCTTCCTTTTGCCTGATGCTCGTTGGTAGTATGGTAGGCTCCCATACTGAAGAGTTTGCAGATTGCGCTCATCAATGCAATGCTCTGAAAACAATTTCTGAGAAACCGAATATTGACATGCACTGCGTTTATCTCGGTCTCTTTCTCTTTAGCTTATCATCTTCTTCATCCTCCTCCTCCTCCTCCTTCTTCTCCTCCTCCTCCTTCTTCTCCACCACCACATCCTACTTCAGTTCTTTTTCTTCTTTTTCTTTCTTTTCTTCTTCTTCCTTCCTCTTTTTCTTTCCTTTCTTCTTTCCTTTCTTTTTTCTTTCTTCTTCTTCATCTTTTTTCTTCTTCTTTCTTATCATTAAGAGCCTGGTCACATACAATTGTGGTTTGCTTCACTTCACTTCACTTACAATGCTACTTTGATTGTGGTTTGCTTTGCTTCACTTCACTTACTATTTATACCATACGATTTATATAGATTTACTATGCGAGTAAGTGAAGTGAACCAGTTAGCTTTGTTAGTGAAGTAAAGCAAACCACAATCGTATGTGACCAGGCCCTTAGGCTACTAGAAAGAAAAGCAGCATACTTTTCAATTACACGTTCTAGATAATTATGTTCGCATATTTTTACAAGTCAAAATGGAGGATGGCGAGCTTAGCAAATAAATTTTAAAAATATTCACAATTCAAATTTAATTTTTTCTTTGCTTTTAATTATCTTTTTGACCAAAATTGATAAATAATCATGTTACTATTTACAATGAATATTTACAGCATTATATTTGTCCCTGTAACTCCAGTTTGAGAAAACTTCTAAACAGATAGTTGCATTTTTTTCATGTAACAAAATAAGATTATCAAAGATTATTATTATTAAAGATTCATATCCCATCATCATCCTTCCATTACCCATGCACAAGCTTAGAGCTTATGTGGGCATCATCCCTAGCAAAAAAAAATTTAAAGATAATATAATAAAATTTAATATATAATTAAACACTATTATTCAAAGATTATCTATTAATAAAGATTAATGAATGAAAATAATGATTTAATTTTTGGACGTGGCACAATGGTCTAAGAACTAAAATTTCGCACATATTAGGCTACTGCATATGCACAGCTCATATCTGTCTTGAATAAAAAATCAATTGATTATAGTTTTTAAATAGGCCATGAGTATACTATCAATAAAGAAGACAAGATGAGACTACTAAGGTTACTAGAAGGTGAAAGTATCTAATAGCCTTGGGAGCCTCAACTTTGCCATAGCCTTGTTAGCCGCAGTCACTGTATGTTAACCCACCGTCCGGGGACATCTTAAAACTCAAAGTTAAAAGATGTCACCAGACCGAGGGAACCCATGACATACGTTGCCCGGCCCACACGCGGAGTAGTACCAGCAAAGGAAATACAGATAAATTTCTGTGTTACCTTGCCAGACCATCACCATTCGAGGACGTAAGGCTTGTGGGCCACGCGACCTAAGGCGAATACTGTTGTCTTGCTACACACCCTATGACGGAGGGCGGTAGGGTTGGAGTCGAGAGACAATCCATGGGGTACCGCCACAGATCACCCTCTCTCCTGCCAACCAAACAGTATCCCCAATTTGGAATAAAAAATTTTGAAATAACATCACTTCCTCTGGGTCTTCTGCGGTACAAGAAGGTTAAAGCCTACATGAGAATACTTTAAAGTAACTCTCATAGACCTCAAGAGCCTATACAAACAACCCCCCTACAACAACGAAGTCCAAAAAGACTTCTACAATTCCCCCCATCCCTAACCCAACAAGAAAAGAAACATCATCAAAGGCTCCAGAAGAACAGAACCTCTTGGATGCCTTTTGAAGATGAAGTCGACCTGAGTTGCATCCTCCTTGCACCGCAGAAAACCAAGAGGAAGTTTATTTTGCTAATAAAATTTCAAATTGTAATGGAAAATTACCAAACGATCTAATATAATTAATAAGAATTTTTAAAGTGGAAATTGAATTTGGAAACGATTTACGGTATAAGTTGGTGAAGCCAGTAAACAGAGTATACGATTGCATTAACAGAATGATAATAAATAAATTATTATTATTCTGTGGACAATGCTTCCAACTTTAACAAATATGCAGTAGACGTCCTTCCTCCAGTCCATTAACTTCACTCTTTAATTGCAATATAGCGTAAATGAAGTGAATGCTTAAACTTGGTGATCTGTAACAAAAAAACTTTCATTAGATCAAATACATAGGCTACCCCACAGAGTGTATAGTAATACATGACTATATACTCTCTGTAGGCTACCCTAATAAAACACAATCCTGAAACAAAACACTTACGTGTGAATCCAATACGTAAATACGTGAAGTATGCTCTGAATTCTACCAAAGATGCACCATACCAAATCTAACATGCAAAGAAGGCGAATAAATAACATCCAACATGTAACTACACACAGTTCTAGATGTAACACAGAATATTCAATCCTTGCACACAGTATATCATAAAAATAGAATGTCCATGGCCTTGGATCCCTTGGAAAAGCGAAGCTATATCTGAAACACACTTAGAAAATGAAGAATTGAGTAAATTTTCAAGATTAAAGTTGAGTAGTCGACCTGGAACTTATAACTAAACTCTTATAAGTACTCACGCCTGAACCGCCAGGAGTGGTCTAATCTATAACTTTTGACTAATAAAAATCAATCGCTATTCATATTGACTTCAATTGATAACTGCACCTCTCAGCGTGTGTGAGAGAATGCCCTAGTTACTGCGCTCTCCTAGCGTGTGTAGGAGAGCGTCTTAAATGAAGATTTTTCAATATCTTGAGAATATTTGCACTTTTCAGCATCTATAAGAATTTCTAACTTTCTAACAGTACTATACGTGAAATATTCCTTAAACTAGAACTAATCAATTTAATAATAATTATAATATATTATCATGATTCAGCACTTCTCAGCGTGTGTGAGAGAATACCCTAAACTACTGCGCTCTCCTATCGTGTGTAGGAGAGCGTCTTATAAACAGATATTTCAATATCTGCATTTACGTCACTCATTAAGAGTTTCTAACTCTCATTGATGTCTGTAACTTAAATTAACTAAAATCCTATTAGTAGAATAATAATAATCATGAATCTGCACCTCTCAGCGTGTGTGAGAGAGTGCCTTAAGCAGTTTTCTTTTCTAGCATGTGTAGAAAAGTACCAAATCATTCAACTCTTGAGTTAGAACTCAAGAATATCTGCGCCTTTTGGCATGCAAGTTAATACTCATGATAAAGGCTAGAATAAATACAGCCCCAAAGCCATAATAGCTTGAACTCACTTTCCCATGCCAACCAGCAAAGGCTGGAGGCAATGCTATGATCAAAAATTTTGAATAAGTATAAATTTTAAATTGAAATGACTCTTATGTAATACACATGCAGCTTAAAAGCTATCAAAAATATCTTTGTACCCCTTCCTAAGTTCTAACCTTTGCTGAAGGCACTACAATCTTGATAATTCCCAGTCTCCTGTATAATAGATCCCAACAGGCTACAGTGTAACAGTTACCACTTCGTCATAAAAATGATGCTGAATCGAGCCCGCAATCATAGTGACAACGCAGTGGAACTACCACACAGAACACTGACTAGGACACTACGATACTCGACTGAAATCTGCAAATATCCACGGGGACCCACCCTATCTAGCTCAATCCCTATTTATGGCTGTTATCTTGTCTCACATCCAACTATGCAAACACAGGCACAGTACACATATCCCATCATTGCACGATGGTGAAAACATGTACATTTACATCTGCACTGCATGGCGGTGCTGCTATTAAAGCGCCCGACCAAGACAGAAGACACCCTCATCGCAAAATCCAGCATGATGACGTGGTACTGCACAGGATTGTGTCAGAGTATGCTACATGACTAACAAAACATAAACGTCCCACCCCTATCTAGCTCAATCCCTATTTATGGCTGTTATCTTGTCTCACATCCAACTATGCAAACACAGGCACAGTACCACATATCCCATCATTGCACGATGGTGAAAACATGTACATTTACATCTGCACTGCATGGCGGTGCTGCTATTAAAGCGCCCGACCAAGACAGAAGACACCCTCATCGCAAAACTAGCATGATGACGTGGTACTGCACAGGATTGTGTCAGAGTATGCTACATGACTAACAAACATAAACGTCCCACCCCCTATCTAGCTCAATCCCTATTTATGGCTGTTATCTTGACTCACATCCAACTATGCAATCACAGGCACAGTACCACATATCCCATCATTGCACGATGGTGAAAACATGTACATTTACATCTGCACTGCATGGCGGTGCTGCTATTAAAGCGCCCGACCAAGACAGAAGACACCCTCATCGCAAAACTAGCATGATGACGTGGTACTGCACAGGATTGTGTCAGAGTATGCTACATGACTAACAAACATAAACGTCCCACCCCCTATCTAGCTCAATCCCTATTTATGGCTGTTATCTTGACTCACATCCAACTATGCAATCACAGGCACAGTACCACATATCCCATCATTGCACGATGGTGAAAACATGTACATTTACATCTGCACTGCATGGCGGTGCTGCTATTAAAGCGCCCGACCAAGACAGAAGACACCCTCATCGCAAAACTAGCATGATGACGTGGTACTGCACAGGATTGTGTCAGAGTATGCTACATGACTAACAACCATAAACGTCCCACCCCCTATACCCCACCCGCTACTCTGGGACAATGTTAGATAATTCTAGCCTAACTCTTCAACTAGTAATTTAAGGGAAAGATACGTGATACCAGATTCACTTAACCACATCTTGGTTTGATTGATTCCACATCTTTATTTGTATTGAATGTGTTGAATGACTGCCTTTAATTGATTCCTGGGAGGGCGAAGTTAGGGCGCATCCGGCCCTCTTGAGAACTTGACCCTCAACCTCCCTTTGTAGTGGGGTTACCGTAATTCAATACATAATTGATGCCTTCCAATAATCGATTGTTCATGTTTGTTTTTGTATTTTTCAAAAATTCATCCTGTTGAAACAAATGAAACTTGAGTTTAGCTTGTATTTTCAATTTGTTAATAATTATTGCTATGCATAGGCTAAATATTTTTATGATATTAAAAAATAGTCTAATATTCACAATGTTAAGATAAAACCCTTAAGCATACTCATCCAATGAGTTTGTGAAGATAACTAGACTTCGAAAAACAAGCACTTCAATATCTCCCAAGATGAAGGGTAAAGTTTGGAATAATTGAACCAAGTAAAAACCTGCTTCACTTTGAATTGATTAAATAAAATAAAGAACCATAGGATTTATTGAATGAATTGTTAGATTAGCACAGGGAAATGGCTGGATAAATTTCATGAAAACTATTTGTGAAAAACTACATATTTTATATTGTATTGATGAATGGAATATAACGAGATCTCAAATCAAAATCAAATCAACTAAGAGTAAATGAATATTAAAGTTTGGAATATTTGTTGAGAATGACGACTCCATATCGGTTTCAATAACTTCGACCAATTTGTGAAGTAGACTTCAGATATCAACCATACTCAAATGTAAAGAAATTTGAAAATTTTAAATAGTTCAACTGATTAGAAAATATTTAAAACTTTAATATTATTCACTTTGAAAATAAATAAGATCAACTGACCTCAATAGTAGAATTGCCGGATCAAAAACTTTACAACTCAAACTGTAGTATAATTTGCTTCATTTAACCACCAAATTATGAAGTTGAACACTGGTTATAATTGAGAGCTTCACTGTATTAGTTTAAAATAGACTGTAGTTGAAAGCACTCGTAAATATTTCGAAAATTCAGAAAATATATTCGACCGCTGTTAACACTACTGGTTACGAAGCAGAAATGAAGTGTGAGTGAGCATGGATTTCATCTCACAGCTGATACTAGCAAGTCAGCTGATTAATCAGTGATGCCAAGATATTATATTTGCATAAAACATTCAACAATCGATAAAATAATTTATTTAGTTAATATGATAAAATTTTCAATTATCAATTTGCTTATTGTAATAATTCGAAAATCAATCTAATAGTCAGTCTTTCGTAAGACTTCGAATCGTTCGTCAGCTTTTGATACAGTATGATCGATATTGTTATCGACCGGGAATTTCAAATAAATATTGACTATTTCTAGAATCTTTGAATTCTTTAGATTTTTAGCTGTCCGCGGGTGAAGAGACAATACATTCAGGCATCTTTGCTCAAAAATTTATGATTTTATTTGCAACCAGTTGTGAGATGATCTGTCCCAAAAATTTCACCTTTAGGCACCCATCAGGGGCGGATTAAGAGGGTGGGCGGGGGGTGGGGGCGACCGCCCCCCGTCCGCTACAGAGATTGAAAATTTTGCTTTCCAATTACTTATCAAAAACTAATATGTATAGGATTATAGTTTCCGTAGTTTTATAATTATTAGAGTAGAGATACGTTAGTATTATTTTGTAACAAAAATGAGGATTTAAATGGTTATATTTTAAAAAGGAACGTAGAAAGCATTGCTTCTGCTCAACGTCGGCAGTGCTGGTCCGAGGAAGTTTTTTGGTACATGCGAGCCGTGGATTTGGCGCAAATATATAGAGCAGCGGTGCCAGGCCATCCAAAAATTTTAAACTATTCATACAATATTTATTCTCAAATCAAAAATATTTATTTAGCATTGTACGATACAACATGAACAGTGTCAATATAAATGAAACATAAACAAATTTTTGCTGGAAAAACAATTATCTCTCAATATTGATAGTTTAAATTTATTTATTGTCCAATTATTGATGGTTCAAATCTGAACAATAACTCCTAAAATATTCTAATTGCAGTTGCAATATTACTGTCTTCTTGATCACAAAAAAGTACCAATGAGCAGAGACTCACTAATATTATAAAAACCTCTTCAATTCAAGTTCAGATGCCGTTCCTTCCTTTTGTCTGATGCTCGTTGGTAGTATGGTAGGCTCCCATGCATAAGAGGGTCTTTTGGTAAAACCTCTATCCATAAATGCTGCTGAGTACCATGAAATTATTAACATATTATTACGAATCCATAAACTGGTTTCAAATCTCAATGTATCCAGATGGACTGTTGAGTCTGTTCGTTTCATACTGAGATTTGTATTGAGGTTGACAGGTTGTTACATACTTTTCATCAGTGTGCGTGTTTTCATTTTAAAATTTGCTCATCTCATGTTAACTTGAACTTTTGTTGTGATTTACACTGGAAAAATACTTAATTTTATAAAAATATCACATAATTTTAATATTTATGTAAGAAAAACGTTGTAGTTTTAGAGCCTAGATTTTCGGTTTTTCACTCTTAATATTGTTCAAAATTTTTCCGGGGGAGGCCCCCCGGACCCCCCCCCCATGACCCATGACCTTCCTAAACCGCCCCCCCCCAAAACACAGACCTTAATCCGCCCCTGTATCAATATTATTTCAATTATAAATATTGAAGAAATTCTGACTTGATAATTATTTAGAATGGCCCAGGAGTTTTTATTCAATATAGCAATGTAGTAAGATTTAAATAAGGTAAGCACCAAGACAATAAACAAAGGAATCTATAGGTATATTCGTTCAATTTGATGGATGGCGAATAACTTTCATTTAACATTTGTATGGTAACGGGGATGTTCTGATGATTTCTTTTTTAAATATGTTTTTACATGTTATACACAAATTCATATAAAAACATTCAACAAAACATCACCCGATACCATAGAAATGAAAGTTATTTGCCATCCGCCAAATTAAATGTATATTTATCTTTACGATGGGTAACAAATAATATGTTTCCGTACTTCAAAGCGTGAAATCCTATTATTATTATTTTTCATCATTACTATAGGAAGATAAGTGGCACTCTGAGACCCACAGAGACTGAGTGGCTACCCATCTTGTCTAATATTATGCCTCCAGATCTGCGCAGGCTAGAGAGAACTGGTAGAGTTGCTGAGCAGATACGTCTGCAGAGAGATATTCCAGTGTCCAGGGATGTATACAATCCTCCTCCCAGGCGCCTAAAGTCAAGGAAATATTTAAGGCTAGACGAACTCAATGAAGTTGATGCTAGGGAGCTCTGGAGGGAGAGATGGTCACAGGCCGAGGTGAAAAACAAGCATCTTATCACAGACCCTAACATAATCGTCCCCGGTACTCACCTGAAACGGAAAGAATGGTGTTGTTTGAACCGTTTCAGGACTTCAGTTGGTAGGTGCGCTGAGTCAACAACACTATGGGGATTCACCTCGGACTCTCACTGCGAATGCGGCCAAGTCCAAACAATGGACCATCTTGTATCTAACTGTCCAGTTTACTCTTTTAACGAGGGTTTAAGAGGTGTACATGATGCCGGAGTACAGGCTTGCCAGTGGCTCCGGGATATATCTGATGGCCTCCAAATATGATCTGGCATGTCAAGCGCATATCTCTCTCCCCTATATTTTATATCTATGTTGTAATGTAAATATTTATTCATATCAATTTTAATCCTTTGACAAAGAACTTATTCTGCTGCTTCCATGTTTATTTCTTGACTCAAACTTATGTAATTCGTGGTTTGTCATTTATTTTTAACCTTTTTCTGTAAAACTCAAATTCTAGGTATGGCCAATGAAGCATATGCATATATATATATCATTACTATAATATTACTATTATTATTATAGCATATAAAGGCGACGGCTGTTCTGCTGAACGAAAACCAATTTATTAATGTGCATTGATTGTGTATTTTTTATAATTAAAATAATATGAAATATTATATTCAAGTGTAATTTTAATTCCCCAACATCACATATTTATTTTCCTGGAAGTATTCCCGGCGGAAGCATGTCTATCAATGCCTTCAAAGAACCCACGTCACGGCTGCAACGGTCATTTACTATCTGACCGCTGCAGTACTGTAATATGAAAGCTCAGCATTTTTTAATAATGAATTCCCTTTCAACATGCCATTTCATAAATCTTGGAAATATAACATTCACAACACACGAGCTAATTGAAATCTGAGCAATAATTTAATAATAAGATTTGACCTTACAACGAATTTCATTCAAGAAGAAAACTTTGTTAAACTGACAAACAAGCCTTGATCAGGTTTCTAAAAGTTCCAACATCAATATATAACTACAAATATTTAAACTGATGTTCTAGTCAAAATGATTAGTTTGTAAAACATACTGTACTATACCTAATAATGATGATGAAAATATCAACCTTATTCAAGTGATATTTTTACTCAGCATTTCGCAAGCTCTTTTTCAAAAACATTTCAGCTTGGAATATGAAACACCCAATGTTACTGTTTTAGGCTACCATTGAGTAATGAATAGTAATTAATTAATGATGGCAAGAAACATCGATGTTTTTTCAACATCGATGTTCTATTAAATTTATATATCAACAAACTTTTTAGTTTATTTTTTATTAGAAAAACATCGATTTTGTAACCGATATATCAATGTTTTTGTTGCCATCGATGTATACTGCCTACTCGATACATTGATGTATCGAAGCATCGATTCACTATTAAAGATAGATGAATATGCTATTAATATTTTTTAAATTCAATTGGTTGATTCCTCTAACTAATTCTGCCTACTACATCGACATCACTATCAGTGATGTCACTATCTATATAATTATATAAAAATATAAAAACGAAACTGACTGACTGATTCATTCATCAGCAGAACTAAAAATCAACTGAACCAAATGCGTTCAAATTTGCCATGCATGCACATTTGTTGGAGCTTTAGACGCGTACTATAAGAACGGATTTTGAAAACATCCCAAAGATACGCCCAATATTCGCGTTTTTCTAGCGATTTTGTGTGTTTTCTCAGCTTTTTCGATAACTAGTAATTGGCAGAAGAAGTTTAAATTTGTTACTTAGGTTTGTCTAAGGTCTAAAAATAATCTGTTAAAAAATGTTTGAGATTCTCCCGAAATTACACCAGAAATCGGCGTTTTTTGAGTTTTCCTTGCTTTTTCAATGCGTTTTTGCAGATGTTTCAACAACGTATGAACTAAGAACGTTTAAACCTTATACACAGGTTCAGCTAAGGTACTGAAGTTCAGCTAACTAAAGTATTTCAAAATCATCCTCAAACTATGCCTGATATTGACGTTTCTCCATAGTCCAGTCGATATAATGAAAAAAGTGGGTTTGCTGGAAAATATTCCGAAGTCTATGAAATTTTAACATGGTGTCTGGGGGTACTCTGGGATGTATATCCTGAGTTTCCCCCCTCCAGTACCCTGTGCTAACTTCGAGGGCCAAAACTTCAAAATTTTCGGTCTTTTCTATGTTTTCGTGTATATCTTGTAAATTAAGCATATTTTGTGTACCATTGTGCATTACAAAGTTGTAGAGCATAGAATTTGCTAAATTTTGGTTGGTGAAACAATTTTGTAGACTCAATATTAACTGGAATACAGCCCACCAAAGTTTGAATTTTTTATTAAAAATGTAAACAAATTATTGAAAACTGAAGTTTTCGGCCCTGTAACTATTTTTATTACTATCATATTTGTTATGTAGTTATTTTAATAATTCATCAATAACAATATCTTGGAATATCTATTAACGAACCTCCCCCCCTTTTTAATTCTTGGTTAGTAATTCTTCATCTTTTGAGAATAAGATTCGGATGTTCAAAGATATTGAGCATACAGGGTTGGTGAAAATTATGGAAACGGCTTAATATTTATTAAACAAAGGTAATTTGACGGTAGGTGACATTGGAGATCGTACTAAAATTGAAAATACTACTTTACTGTGACTTAAAAAGTCTGGTCCGCCATCTTGAAACCGCCATATTGATTCTAACTTCATTTTATTAAATGGGAAGGTGGTCATATTATACATGATTTCGATACAGAATTTCAAGAGAAAATTAATGGCGAAAACCGCACATCGATATGTGGAGCCGTTTTTAAGATATTTCAATTATTAATCAGACGTATTAAATCGAAATCACTTACTATCTAAAAAACGGGTGAACATATCGATGTGCGGTTTTCGCCATTCAATTTGTCTTAAAATTCCGTATCGCATCACCACCTTATCATTTGAAAATTAATTGCAAATCCAAGATGGCGGACTAAAATTGAAAAGTCACAGTAAAGTAGTATTATTGATGTGATAGATATTCCAAGATATTGTTATTGATGAATTATTAAAATAACTACTTAACAAATATGATAGTAATAAAAATAGTTACAGGGCCGAAAACTTCAGTTTTCAATAATTTGTTTACATTTTTAATAAAAAATTCAAACTTTGGTGGGCTGTATTCCAGTTAATATTGAGTCTACAAAATTGTTTCACCAACCACAATTTAGCAAATTCTATGCTCTACAACTTTGTAATGCACAATGGTACACAAAATATGCTTAATTTACAAGATATACACGAAAAACATAGAAAATACCGAAAAATTTGAAGTTTTTGGCCCCTCCCGAAGTTAGCACAGGGTACTGGAGGGGGAAAACTCAGGATATACATCCCAGAGTACCCCCAGACACCATGTAAAAATTTCATAGACTTCGGAATATTTTCCAGGTAAAAAGTGTATATCTACTGGATTACCAGTCTTTCTTTGCGTTTTGAGGCGTTTTATTAACATATCGATGTTCACTGTGTCTACAGGGGCGAAGCCCACTGGTAAGCGCGGAGCGCTCACTCTTTTAGTTTATGAAGCGCGGAGCCCCCTGGCTAGCCTGCTGGCTAGTTAGTAATAGTCTATATTATAGATATTATATCATTATATTTTTTTTTACATATACTTGGAGTTGTATACGGTTGAAGCTTTGCCATGTTCATATTACAGGCTTTTGAATTCGGAAGAAAGAATTCTAATGATGTAAAACTTGTGACGAAATGACGAAATTTTTGTGCTAATAAATATGATGGAAGGTTCGAAAGTTGATGAAAACTTGCTTAGAAGTGGATTAATAATAAGAATTAGCACTGTTAATTGGAGATTGAGCTGAACATATCTTTTTGGCTCAAGTCCTTGGGCCTACCTATAAATAAATGTACAATAGATTGGTGGAATTCAATTCAAGCTGTTCAAGTTGCTCCTTCTAAATAAATGTAAAGTATAATATTCTCCACCATATTATAGTATTCAAGTGGTTACACAAGAAAATAGTTTTTAATTATGATATAAATTGAGGTCAAAAGGAATTGATGATTCTTCTGATAAATAAATAAAGAAATAATAATTGTTTTGGCGTACGTACTATTCGTAGGACTATTTCAAACTGTGCGCGCTGTAGTTGGAGGGATTGTACTAGTTCCCATATTCAACGCTAGATAACGCTGTACCGTCACGTGGGTACAGTGACTCTTTAAAGAGTAATAATATAGTCACTGTAATAGTAATAACAATAATAATAGTCTTAATATAGTCACTGTAAAGTGGGTGCTCACTCACGATCCACCGGAACATGGCCATCTTTAGACATAGAAAACTATAATAAAGAAGGCCATGACCGCATGACCGGATCCACGGCCCACAAGGCCACGCCAGTGACGCCACGCCACGAGCTTTTTCAATTTCAAAGATGGAGCCGTTATAGAATTTGTCTCGCTGTTCCTAATTACAATTACAATACTGGATGAAATAGGTAAGTTGCTAATTTTATTGATACATATTTTCGTAAAAATTCAATATCAAACGTCTGTAAATTCTATTAAGTAGACCATAAATAGCTCTTGTGTAAGTATTTCGACATCTTAACCTATAAAGTTTGTAAACTGAGGTGAAAATATTTAGCTTTTCCTGAGAATTTTTATTCTATTTCCTTTATGAATACCATTGTTCTAGATTATTCCGTATTTCAAAATCAATCCTGTGAAATCTAATGTATAGCATGATTTTCAAATTGTAAGTTGAGTAGAAGGAACTTGATGAATCTTCAATTAAGGGCCTGGTCACATACGATTGTGGTTTGCTTTACTTTACTTCACTTCACTTCACTTCGCTTACTCGCATAGTAAATCTATATAAATCGTATGGTATGTAGTAAGTGAAGTGAAGTAAAGCAAACCACAATCAAAGTAGCTCTTCTAGTGAAGTGAAGTAAAGCAAACCACAATCGTATGTGACCAGGCCCTTAGCTTCATTTCATAGGACTTCTAAGCTACATGGATAATGATGTCAATGTCAATTCATGTTCCTGCTGAGACTTGTGCGTGAGCTACAGGTGGTTGATGATCTAAGGCCCTTATGCACCATCTTTCTTCAAACTAAGTTCAAAGAACCGTAGTTGGCTAAAGTGCAGTATATTGGCACTATCTTTTCTCGGCTATTCTTGAAGATATCGACTCAATTAAAAAAAAAAAATGAAACTAGAGACACAAATAAAGCGCGCTATCACAATTTCAACTTAATTACACCTATTCTAATTTTTTCAATAATGCTTTGAAATATTGCTGTACTAACCTGTTTGGAATAACATCAACAAACCTACATACGTAAATCACTATTCAGTTATTTGTATGAGTGAATTCAATGCTGAATTTATTATTCTTATGATATCTGATCAGAAAGTCATGTTCATTTTCTCTTCAAAATATTAAATATATCAATTATGATCACAGTTTCCGAATGAAAATCGGATTTGTTGTCTGTCAGAAATCTTGGGTTAGGCTAGGTAGGTAACATCCGTTATCATAATGATAAAATCAGAGGATTTCTTCCTTTTTATGTAATAGTGTAGTGAAGGTGATATTGTGGTAGTTAGGTTATCTATATTGAATAAAAAAAACTCAAAAATTTGAATCATTTTAAATTTCATTACAAAAGTAATGGGATACCGGTTTCTGGTGATAAGAACCGAAACCGGTATCTCGTTATTTGAAAAAAAATTGTGGTTATGAAAACTTGAAGTCTTTTTATTCAATCGAAAAATTTCTTCAATTCTGTTCTATGTATATATGTGGCCCCTCTTGTTCAAAATCCCAACTTCATTTCTTTGGAGAACTTAGCGAATACAAAACATTTTAATGCTTTAACTCTTTCAGCATAATATTGAATCAGCTCGACTCCAGCAAATTGGATTGTTTATTGAGTGACTGAAGTATCATACCAAGCTCTTTGGACATTTTTCAGATGGCCTCAACTTCAACATCAGTAATAATATTTACTGGGTCATCGAAGAAACGACTGCCCTGGGACTTCTACATCAACTAAAGTACAAAAAATGGCTGAGACTTCTACTTCAACCACAGTACAAAATTGCCTGAAGAGGAAAACGAGCATAACATACCTGTTGAAGGAACAATGGTTGACAATTCAGTGGTAATTGAAGAAGAACCCAAAAAGTACTCGTTCGTCTATTCTCGCCTGGCTCTACCTCTTCTCGCGAAGCTAAAAGGATTCGCGAATAAAGTCAACACTACAATTACCAATGATATTGCGGGAGAAACAACACATGTCATTCTAGCACCAGGAAGTGACAACAGGGCGATCATAACTTACAAGTTCCTGAAGGGCGTTGCAATGAACCTGTGGGTTGTGAACTTCGACTGGGTTCTGAAGAGCCTCGAAAACAACAAAGTTCAACCAGAGGTTAGTTGAATTGTTTTTATAATATTTGAAATTGAAATTCATTCACAACACTGCCATAGAAATGTTACAATAATAAATCACATTGAATAATATAACATTAAATCAGTATCTTGTGAGAAGATAAAACCATTACCTTACAGCTGTATTAAAGTTCTACACTATTGAACACTATAATGACAATAGCAAGAAACAGTCGCCATGATTTAAATAACTAAAATAAGTTTTGTCCATTGACACCATTGAAAAAAGAAGCAACAAAACATAAACCTATCAAAAAACAAAATGAAATCACAACAATTGAACAGTGAACAATTTATTTCACTATGTTAGTCAATTTACTACAATACTTTTGTGTAGTTCTTGAGGAATAAAGCTTGTCCTATGGCATAGCCCCCTCTAATACATACAATATGCCAACCTTGGCCATATTGACCATTTTTAGTAACTGATATAGGCCTACTGCTAGTGTCAAATATAGTAGATTTTTTAATTTGGCGGATGGCGAGTGATAGTTGATGGACTCCTTATGTTTGTTTCCTCATTTGTAAACAGCTGATTCATCGACCGAATTAATAAAATCTACTATACCATTTGAGGTTGTTTGCTAAACATATTATGTCTAATTTTCGTGTCTGAATACAACAAATCTCAATTATCTAAGTATTATTTCCAATTATAATCGATCATGATTCAAATTGAAAAAAATCAATTGAAGATAACTAACTCATGAATTGATCTATTAACGCACAATATATATTATAATACTTGTTCAATCAGCTGAGTGAGTTGGTCATCATTAATTTATTTTACTACAACTATCAACAATATTTTGAGATTCAATGCTCCTCATAAATTTATAATTTTCAAACACTTGAAATATTTGTTGAAAGTAAAAGAATATAAATTATTTATAATACGTATTAAATTTAATAATTAATTTTTGGTTTTTTGTTTTCAGGAATTATTTTTGACGTTGTATACAGTGGGAGAGCCTGGACCGAGACGTTGCAAATTCGAGGACAACCTACCGTTGTCTAACTATTTTTGTTCCCAAGCCGCCCTATGGTGCTATCAATGATGAGCAACTCAAGGTCATTATAATAATTTTATTTTATTTATAGGGCCATTATATTTATCATTCACTCTCAGCTTTTCATTTTCATCCAGGGACCCGTTTCACAGAGCTACAAGCTTTAATCTATCATTCACACTCACCTTATAATTTTTATCTAGTTCGTTTATACAGTATTACTCATGACTTATAAATTTACAAAACCTTCCAATGGAATGAAAAGAGAACAACCCAGAACTATAATATCTTTCCTGAATTTTTGTATGAGTTTGTTTGAACTGGTTCATTTATTTATCCACAAATATAGTGGGTTCCATTATTCATGCGAAAATAAAACGGCCTGTAAATTTCTGAAGTATAATCCATAAATTTAGAGGGTGTCATAATTTTTGATAAAATGAGACAGCCTGTGATTTCTCAAGGAACAAAAGGGTTCCAATGCAGGGGAGTGTATTTCCGAATTTAAAAAAATGCAGAAATGTTGAATGAAGTTACGTTCTTACTTTTATCTCACCCAAAAACCTAATGTTCGAAAATACATGTTAATTTCGAGTTAGTATTTTCCCTTCTACTTTAAATAACCTCACTTCTTGTAACAATACATTTTATAAAATCATGCTCTTATGATTTTTCCACAACGTCATGTGAAATTCACATTCCCGTCATACACTTTTATCCTAAAAATCGAGCTCATGGCTTCTAGTTGGAATGAACCTATATGTTTTCAAAAATCGAAAGATTCACTGATACCAGAAGGAATGTGTTATAATTCTATGACAGAAATATTGTTTAACTTAGCTGTGTACTTTTACCATCATTTTTCCATATTTTCAATAAAAATTGAAATTATTTGCTATAGGAGTAGCTAGTAGGTTTAAAAATAGTGACTTCTTGAGGAAAAGGAGTACCTCCTCTCAGAGGTACCGGTACGCCGTATCGGCGCGTACCGTCACAAATTAAGCCCTGGTTGTATCCATCAAGTATTTTTACAAATATGCTGTGACTTTCTTTTTATGACTCTTATGTGATGCCCTTAGTTTTTACCACATGAGTATTATTACTGCGAACATTTGACATGTTCTTACAGGAGGTGATTCTACTCACAGAAGGAGAAATCGAACCGATATCTTTTGAAAGCAAGTTGAGTCTATTATCAACTAGTAATTTGTCATCATCATAAGCATAAATATCATTATAAACATTTAACCAATCAACATCTATTCATTCATTTCACAATTTTTACATGAAGCTATACAGCAGAGCACTGCTTGTGGTGATGTAATAAATGTCAAGTTGATAATATAAATGGAAACATTATTTTAATCTTTTACTGGAGATCAAAAGATCTATGATCCCTATCTATAACATGTTAAATTCAACAACTCCATCTGTCTTGTTCTCAAAAACTGCATGTTTTCAAGGCACCACAACCTCTCCTGGTCTTGATTGTATATTTATCTTGAATATTTTGTAGTTTCAGACCGCTAATTACTTAATAACCATGTTTTATTTAATGACATGCGTACCGAATTCGAAAATCACATTATTGAGTTATAAACTTCCAATCTGATATGCATGCCATTGAATAATATAATGTTCTGAAATAATTATTATCTGTCTGATAGTATTGAAACTACAAAGAATTAAAGATAAATGAGCAATGAAGCCCAGAAGAGATCGCGGTGGCTTGAAAAGCGTGCAGGGTTTGAGAAAAATACGTATATAATTGCTGAATTTAACATGTAAAAGATAGAGAAGATCGATCTCTTGATAGTCATTACTACAGAAACTGTATAATCATAGTGAACTTTTGGACTTTTATGTATCAAAAAGAAATGCTTTCAAAATTCTAAATCATTCTGAAAAATGGATAAAACTACAACCTAAGTGGAATTAGGTTATCACGGCGAGGTGGAACAACCTTCGGGTCTCCCCACCGACAAAAGCCATACGCTAAATAAATAAATAATCATAGTGTGGTCATTGGTGTGAAAAGGTCCATAACAGTGTGTTGGAACATTTTTTATTCCAGCTACCGCTATACTTTTGCCAAATGTTTACATTTGATATTGGGTTATAGGCCAACATGAGGCCATTCACTCATTTTCCTAACTTATTTTGAGAGAAACAACATCAAAATAACTTTTCTAACATTAAAAATAGTCCCTCTACTCTTTGTATTCCTTTAAAAGCATAAAATGGAAGAAAACTAACACTGGCAAAGGCCAGGAAATAAGTGAATCTCTTATACGATTTGCATCTCAATTTTTTTTTTATCGTATGGCTTTTACTGGTGGGGAGACCCTTACGGGTAGGTTCCACCCCGCCGCATTGCACATTTTTTTTTTTTTTTTCTGAGGATGATGCCCACATGAGCTCTAGGCTTGTGCGTGGGTAATGAGTGGGGTGATGATGAGATATGACGACTACTTTTTAGGCAGTCGGGACCGACGGCTTAACGTCTCCTCCGAAAGACGGGAGTGGCCGTATTTGTCATAAAATCCTTCCGTCAACCAGGCTCGAACCCTGGCCCAATGGATTTTATCTGACTGCTGATAACTTTATCAGTCTGACGCCTTAGCCGCCTCGGCTACGAACCACTCCAAATTTTTTTGCGTCTCAATTCAATGCAAATCTTATGGTTGTATACTCACGATGATTGTATTATATTGGCCTATGCCTATATGTTATATGTTTTTTATATGTTCAATGACGCATTCATGTACATAAATTGTATGTGTTGAATGAAGAGTTTGATTGATTGATTTATTGATTGAAGGTAATGTTCGAGAGGATGATGCTCAGTAGCAAGCATCAGTGGCAGCAGCAGCAGCAGCCAGTGCAGTAGCAGCAGTGGTGTGCATCATTGAGAAAGCATCATTTCAACTTTAAATCCACTTAGAAAGATAAAGGAGTGTTGTCGAGATAAATAGAATACGAGGTACTGTTCATGAGGATGATGCGCAGTAGCAATATAGCTGATAGTAGTGACTTCAGAGATTGTGTAATCAGTGTGGCCATTTGATTATTTCACATGGAGAAAACTTATTTTAGTTATTTGAATCATGGCGACTGTTTCTTGCTATTGTCATTATAGTGTTTAATAGTGTAGAACTTTAATACAGCTGTAAGGTAATGGTTTTATCCTCTCACATGATACTGATTTAATGTGATTTATTATTGTAACATTTCTATGGCAGTGTTGTGAATGAATTTCAATTTCAAATATTATAAAAACAATTCAACTAACCTCTGGTTGAACTTTGTTGTTTTCGAGGCTCCTCAGAACCCAGTCGAAGTTTACAACCCACAGGTTCATTGCCACGCCCTTCAAGAACTTATAAGTTATGATTGCTTTGTTGTCACTGCCTGGCGCTAGTATGACATGTGTTGTTTCTTCCGCAATATTATTGGTAATTGTAGCGTTGATTTTAGTTGCGAATTCTTTCAGCTTCGCGAGAAGAGGTAGAGCCAGGCGAGAATAGACGAACGAGTACTTTTTGGGTTCTTTTTCAATTACCACGGGATTGTCAACCATTGTTCCTTCAACAGGTATATTATGCTCGTTTCCTATTCAGGCAATTGTTCAGGCAATTTTTGTACTGTGGTTGAAGTAGAAGTCTCAGCCATTTTTTGTACTGTGGTTGATGTAGAAGTTTCAGGCAGTCGTTTTTTCGAAGACCCAGTAAATATTATTACTGATGTTGAAGTTGAGGCCATCTGAGAAATGTCCAAAGAACTTGGTATGATACTTCTGTCACTCAATGAACAATCCAATTTGCTGGAGTTGAGCTGAGTCAATATTATGCTGAAAAAGAGTTAAAGCATTAAAATGTATTGTATTCGCTAAGTTTTCCAAAGAAATGAAGTTGGGATTTTGAACAAAAGGGGCCACATATATGCATTTTTTTAGTGAAGATTTTTCAGTTCTAGGTAAAGGAATAAGAACAATATTGACTATTCCTCAGTGAATATATTTGAAAACCTACGATGTTCATGTTTCGATGCTCGTGGTATCATCTTCATTGTTGAGCCTAAACAATTCTACTTGAGCCTATTGTTTTACCTACTAAGAAATTCTACAATATCTGTGAATCAAGTGTGGATTTTTCAGTTGTTAGTTTAGTCTTCAATTCGCATATTCTCGTGAAAAATAGCTACTTTTTAAGCTCTTTATTGTACTACTTGTAGATGATAGAATAATACTGATTTAGTAGGCTGCAATTGCAAGTTATCAAGTTATCAATATTTTCAGAGCTAAATATTTGGAGCTAATATAGAAAATACAGTAATTGAAATAACTTGAGGATATTGTCAACTCCAATTCACAATATCCTCAATCCATTTCTATTATTGTGAGGTCCCACGTATTTTCTTATGTTCAAATTTTCAAATGTTCTTCAAATTTTATGTAAAGAAACAACTATTTTTTATTCGTATTTTGTCGTATAAATTATTGCTAAAAATAACACAGCTCTGAATTCTTTAATGTATAAAACCTTACTAGTTCTCATTTTTAATGTATATTTGAATATAATTTTTCAAATTTTGATATTCTTCAAATCTTTCTTTAATAAGATACAACTCTATCTTATCTTTTATCTTTAATAAGATAAAAAATTTTGTAGATCTTATTCTAAAATAAATTATTCTTATCGATAAAAAACAATTCATCAAATTTAACAATATTTGTTGAATTCCAGCTGCATCCTTTTAAAACTATGATGAAATTTTAAATTTTTTACAAATTATGTACTAAACCCAAGACCATGCAATTCTTACTGGGAATTGACAAATTTAATTTTTTTTCTTTTTGTAGTATTCATAGAACCCTATTTTAAACAAACGAATACATTTATACAGCAATATTTATCCCTCTTGGTTAAAAATGAATGGGAATTTAAATCAGTCAGATTTGGGGTGAATGAGTTTCAAATGAACATGATTTCAATGTAGCCTAGTATACTTAATTCTGTTTTTGAATACTTTTCTTGCTTATTTTATTGTTTCAACAGTATATTCTGATCAACTTAACATTCACTTTCATATTCAAGTTTGATTATTTGTTCTGATTTACCATTATCAAGTTTGTACAATAGGAAAAGCATTACGCAAGTACCGTAATGTTTTCTCTATGGTTGTTCATATACCGTATGCAATTAGATGTATTTCAAAATAACTCAACCAATAACAAACCTAATCTGATACTGATATTCTAAACTCCTATTTGCAATTTTTCGTTGTATATCTTGAATAATTTTGTGAAAATGTCTTTATTCGCAATTGTAAATTACATTCAGTCTCTAAATTCTATATTAAATGTTAGTGATTAAAATTATGAATTGCGTGTAGTATTTACATTTGATGCTAAATATAACAATGAAGAGTTGGGTTTCATCACAATCCGAATCACAATCACAGTACCGAATCCTGTACTATGATGTTACAGCGCCCTATTGTCATTATTATATGAAATAATAGATGTAAAATACTTTCACTTGGAATTTTGTGTATTAAAAATTCATTTGTGTTAATGCTTGTTTTTTAAATCAATTTATCGATTGCTAATAAAGAGTACAAGAGAAATTGGTTTTTATTATTATCCTATCGTACGGAAGGCATGTTGGCATTCCTTTGAGGGTCAGTACCTTGCCAAACCTTACCAAATCAAATTCTGTTCATATTATGGGCTTTCAAAATATCCCAAATTTAAATTTTGGGCTAAACTGGAAGTATGCTTTATAAGCATTCAAATATTGGCGGGCTGGTTTCACGGTTAGCCCGCCACCACAACCAATTTCAATGAAAATGCTATCATCCTGTAAGTTCAATATTCCCGTTAGCAGTCAGAATTTTTTAAGAAGGCCCGGTATTAATCTCATTACTTTTGCAAATGCCACAGACAAAAAATGTTCTTAGGGCCGGTTCATGAGCTCGGGATTTAGCTAAGTCCTAGACTAAAACGGGTGGCTACCGTAGCATCGACAAACGTTAGCCTCGAAACTATGTACTAAGGGCTCTCTATGCTGCTAACCCACTAACCTGTCGAGACAAACGTTTGTCGGTGCTACGATAGCCACCCGTTTTAGTCTAGGACTTGGCTAAATCCCGAGCTCATGAACCGGCCCTTAGACTGCGAAAATTATGAACCAACTGAGATCCCCGTGAATACCTCCTCCTCCACTACAAATATTCATTAATGTACCACAATTTGCAGAACATCTATTCCATCAGATAATCCCCTAACAATTTTGTAATTTTTATTGCTGTCATAGAATGCTAAACTTGGCAAATTCCAATAATAGTTTGATTAGGTTCTATTTCCCAATATGTAATTTCAACACTGTAATATCACAGCGATTCGTAAAAATATTAGAAAAATTTGTATTGATTGCATGAAGTTGAAAATTATCCGAGACCAACCCCGAAACCCCCGCTCCCCCCACATTACACCTACATAGAAATCTTTAATGTCAATGAGTGTGCGTACCAAGGTTATTAGATATAAGGTTGAACCATCCCTAATGCTTATTGAATTCACAAGCTGTTGGAGTGGGGGGACTGATTCGGCTGACGTCATTTTGATAATTTATTTTGATAATATCAGCTTTTGATAATTGATTGATAATTGGCAGACTGCGAGTGTGACGTAACGTGAATCAAGAAATCAGACTTCCCCCTCCACTTTGCGCCTTACACCTGCGATGGTTCAACCTTCTCTCTGATAACCTTGTGTGCGTACAGCTATGTAGTATATTAATAATTGCTTTCTCGTATATGTCATCAAATTGTCAAAAACTCCCATATTGAAGGTATAGTGTTAAATATATTTTACACTGTACATGAACAAGTCTAATCGACTGAAATTCATCACACTCAGCTAAAAAAACTTTATCAGATGAATGGAAAATATTTGTTACATTTTACTGGAGACAAATGTGTCTTGAAAAAGTCAAAAAGTGCTACTTCTTGTCATGAGTACCGGTGTGCGAAAATAAGCAGTAGCGGATTAAAAATGCGCACCTCGTTCTGATGGTAGCCATGGTGATAAGGTACGCCGCCGGCCGCGCTGGCGTTTCCATGGTCACCGTCATTGGGGGGGGGGGGGGGGGTTGCGTGCAGCGCCAGCCTTCAGCTTAATCAGTCCACCGCCGGTCTCCGTGCTTTCAACATGTGGCGCTGCAATATGTGACGTCATTCAATTCAACAGGTTGACCGCCTCAAACTATTCCACATTTACTTGTTCAATTCATTCAATAGATGTAAGTTTGGATATCGCCTGTCTCAGCAATAGCCTATTCATCTTGAATGACCCAATATGTTGAAAAGGGTTTCTGGTTATTATTTTCCAACTTGACTAGACCTAGTGAACTTGGGCCTACTTAGGGCATTGCCAACCGACGCCTGGACGCTTAACGTCGGTGGAAAGACAGTCAACAATCCAATTGAATTTAAATAACTTCTGTAAAATGACGTAATTGAATTGACGTCATCGACCTCATTTTACGTCGGTTAAGTTCAATTGGATTCTCGTGCAACTGTATCCGTGTTTTGAAACTGAAAGTCAGGAGTTTTTCAGGTATTTATATCACTACTGTAATCGTTCCTAATAACCTTCTTTAAAGCCTGGTTTTCATTAGTAGAGTTAGTGATCCAGAGTAACTGGCATACTATTCTACCACGCTAACTCTACTCTACTTACTTGGTGGAGTAACTGTTTTCACTACAATTGAGTATAGTAGGTAAAGTGTGTTGTCTAGTGAACAGATCTAACCTTAAAATGTCTCTACTCTACTAGCTCGAGACTGTTTTCATTAGGATATTGGTGGTAGAGTGAGAAGCGGTGGTGGGGGAAGGCAAGTGGTAGAGAACTATCCCACGGTGCTATCTACTCTACCATGACTCTACTCTACTATGAACGTTTTCATTGGGAGAGTTCACAAGATAGTTAGTACTTGCCCAGGGAACTCTACCACTAACTCTACTAATGAAAACCAGGCTTGATGGTTGAATGTTTAAATATGCCTTTTCACAAAAATCTAAATCATGTAAATTTTCAAGTGGTAGATCGATTTTCATACACATTTGAGAGAAAGTCAGGAGGCTGCTGAATTATTTATTTTTTGATAAATTTATGATAACTCAAATTATTGTGACGATGTTAATATTATTTAGTGGATGAATTCTCAGGCAAATGGTGTTTTATTGCTAATTTTTTGAAAATAGTTTTTCTATAAACGGATTTCTTATCTGGGTAGAGTCGTCATTAATCGCCATCTAATTTCCTCCAAGATTTGGGGATGTGCCCACTTTCAAAAACCCCCGAAAAATGTTTTCCCTTCCGGTTTATGCTTAAAACGTTATCACCATCAATAGACCTATAATCGAAAATGTTGTAGTTGTTGTAGCCTAATTAGTTTCGCATTAATGAAATAAGCCTTACCAAAGTAACTTTTAGTAAACTCGCGTATCTTGACACCCCCTGAAGACTTTTCTGGTGGACTTTGCCCCCCCTCCCACAATATTCCCATGATGTCGCAAAGCTCTAGCCAAAAGAGACTGTACTTTCATGCCTGTATTTTGTACAGGCACAAAATATACATCAAATTAAAGGTCTTTAACATGGAGTAGCTTCTTCTTTATTTTTTACAATCATAGAAGATTTATCATTGAAAACAAAATGTTTTGATCGTAAAAATGTTTTCTTTGTTCTTTGAAGATGTATAACTCGACCTATACATGCGTACCGCGGGATGACACTTGCCCCCGGACAATAAGGCGATAAACGAAGATGATAAATAACAAAATACCCTTGAAGTCGTTTCAATTATCGCGAATTGATCTTTCAATCGTAACATCATTACGGTGACTGTACATTGTACAAGCCACTCCAGTCATTAGTAAGGTGTGAAGTTCCCTTTACAAAAGTCATAAACAGGGAAAATTAAAAGATGTTTGCTGTGTCTCAAAGATTCATGTTCTCAGATTAGTAATAAGGGCTGAATGATGCATAAGATCTTCTGGAATTATTTTCATGGCTGACATCCATAACTCTCAAACTAGAAAGAACCAAATCAAGATTACGAGAATTTGAATTTTTAACATGATTCAATGACCTCGAGTCATAAGAGTTGAAACAGTTTCACAATTTCTTAGCTGTCACGGAAAATCAAAATCATTACTGTGACTTCAGGGAGATTGAAATCCCCCACAATGAATAATCCGTCACCTATCAGATGTAAAAATTTTCAAAATGTCATTACTTTGATCTTGAACTGGTTGAGAATTATTTGTTAGTTTGTTTGATTTCAGTACTCGACAAGTATGCAGACAAACGTGCAGATTCATGGAAAGAGCATGCGTTCATCGCCTACGCCCCAGTCTGATAACTACGTTGGCAGAAGTCTGAAGGTAAGACAAAAATATCAAGAGATTAGGATCAAGTAGTCTCTCATATGAAATAAAGTCTCTGGTTATTGGATCAATAAGAAAATTGAATTGAAAAAAAACTACAGTACATCTGCCGTATTCTTTGGCGTTTGGCTCGCATCTTTTGATTGTTTAATCCATGATAGTAGTCTACAGAAAGTTGATGACTGATTAATGGATGATTTATTTTTTCTTCTCACTGCTCTTGCTTTACGTTTTTCCAGCTCATAAAGTGAGGTGAATGTTATAACTCCAGGTGTTTGAATCTAAATCAAATAAATTTGATCCATTCATTGCAGTACGTGAATAGAATAGAATCACTTTTTCATTTTTCTGACATGGCTAAGTTTGGACAATAATGTCTACTCTACCACTTAACCACGTACTTGAAATGGATTGCATGACTACAATAAAAATTCTGAACTAAATAAAACTAATCGTGAGTGCCTGAGAATGCCTCAGTTGTCTAATGGCGGGCTCAGGCATCTGAGTGAATGTGCATGAAGTCATTCTATACAATCGATTGCCCAAAACCACTTGCATGGGATCCGGAATAGGAATGAATGCGAGGAACTCATGGTGGCCATTTTTCGCATTCTTGCTCTCTATTATCCCTTTTCTGCTCTATATGCAAATCAATTTCCACAAGCCCCCTCCATGCCTTTCTAATTCATTCCTTTGAGTCAGCGTCAATGAAGTCTCCTTACTGTCACTCAAGCTGTGCCCAAGTTAATCACTTTAGCACTCATCTGTCAATCACAACAATTCCGATTCTATAGTATAGCGAAATCAGAATACTTTGGGTACGATGCAAGTGTGCAATTGATTATTTTCTAGGCCTTTTCCGCTGAATGCTATTCATTTATAAGAATTGAAATCTCTTCCTCGTGGTACGGAACCCATCTAAAGATTGTCCCGGTGCGCATGCGAAAAGTTAGGGCAAAGACCTATCCTATGCTCCATACCATTCCTCCAAGAGTGCTTAGGTCTTTCTCTCTTCACACTAGTTTTTTGGTCTAGTTTTTGCCACACCACAAAGAAAAACAAACAAATGAAAAATATATAAACGTAGTTTAAAAGGTACGACAGTCTTCTTGATCATCAAGAAAGCTGCCGTACTTAGCCTATAGCTTTTTTCTTTACTTCTTCTGACAAAGAGAAGAACATTATCAGGAGAACGGCTGGTTTTAGAAAGGAAATGTTCAAATGAAAAATTTAATTCATCTTCTAATCTGAAACTTTCTCAATTACGAAACTTGCCTTCCCTGAAAAGGAAAACCTCGCTTACCAACCTTTTCATGTCACGTTTTTAGATGCGTGAGAAACTTTCAACTTTTTACTAATACAATTTGAATAAACTTGAAATTGATATATTTAGTTACACCATTTGAATCAGTGGTTTGTGCTGTATAAAAGTACAGTTGATTTGAAAATAATTCCAATCTAATTCTAAATGGGTTGAACGACGATGTGTTTGAAGCTCACGTAGAACAACGTGAGCTTCTACAACAATTTTGAGTTTCTGTTTTGCATTTCTAGACCCAAGCAAGATGGCTACCGACTTCATCCGTCCGTTTGTGACTATGATATTGTGGTCAGCCACAAGCAGACACAAGTACAAGTAAGCTTATTTTTTGTAATGGAATTAATTTATGCTGGGCTTCATTGCAAAACAAGAGGCTTGCTTCTTCCGAGAACACGATTGATGGCAATTCAACGTTTTTTTCTATAAAAAAAGAAACATCCGACTATATACATCTTCATTGTATTGTAAGTATGGGATTTCAAGTGAACTCTGCACAGTGTTGAAAAGTTCTGTTCTATCTTCATCTTATGAGTTTGGCACCGCCATTGCCATTTGCTCAGTAATCAGTTTTCTCAGCACTGCTTTTCTTGCCTGTCTCTCTATTTTCTCTCTTCGGCTCACATTCCTGCTGCATGAGTGAAAAATTGTGCTTGGATGAAATTCCAAAAGTCCACGGCATTCATCACTCGGAGTTGAAGAAAGAAGATAATCGGATTATTTTTATGTGACAGTAGCCTACATGTCATGACTACAAATGATAGGAATCGACACACACAACAATAATGGGTTATTTTTGTCAACTTCAACATTTTAGCAACAATGTTTGTTCTCACACATCAACCACCGTACTATGATGAGTGGTGAAAAGTATGAGAACGGCTTTATTTTTTTGTACACAAAAACAATTTGACGGTAGGTGTGATTGAGCATCCTATTCAAGTTAGAACAACTAGGCTACTTCACTGTGACTGAAAATTTAGTCAGTCATCTTGTAGCCTAACCGCCATTTTGTATGTAAAATTGTTTTTAAAATAGGACATGCGATGCATAATACTTCAATACGGAGTTTTTACGGAGTTAACCGCACATTGATTTGTCAAACCGTCTTTAAAATAATTTTTATTATTAATCAAACATATCAACACTGTAAAACGGTTTGAACATTCATTATAATAATTGACTTGTGATGTTTATTTGAAAACACTTACGTAACATTTCTTCAGATCTTTAACACTAAGAGATTTGCTACCTCAGCCTAGTTGAATCTCAAATAAGATTTGGAATAACCATTTATGGCCATGCCCCATGCCCCAAATTATATCTTGTATCCAGTGGTTCAACTGAATAACAGGATAAAGCTGGGTTTACACCAGATTTCGTTGACACATTTTTGTGACAAAAGTCACTGACCTTTGTCACAATTTTGAAAAACGCTAAAATTTCTTGCGACATTGTGTCAATGACAATTGTCAACGACAGAAAATCTGTGTTTGTGACAATGTCACAAGTTTCCCATCGAGAGTCGGTAAGATCAAAGGACTGTCGTTGACAAATGTCACAGTCACAATGTCGCAGTATGTGTAAACGCTGCGGTGACATTCGTCTGCGACAAAAGCCTCCTTTCTTGCTTGCTTGCTACTGGTGGCGTAGCATTGCGGACAGGATGTGAGATACAATATGTCATTGACAAAAACATTTACATCAAACTGTGACTTTTGTCACAGTTTTCAACAAAATCGTTTACATCAAACTGCGACTTTTGTTAATGACATTTGTTTGTGACAAGTATGTCTTTGACAAAAGTCATTGACAGTTCTGTCACTGACTTTGGTGTAAACACAGCTTAAAAAGCAACCTTTTTATTAACAACCTTTAATTAATAGAAGAAACAATTTTGCGTGAATCAAAGTGACAGCGATAACAGCTGACTGATAACAAGTAGATGCCGGCGGCTGACATTCAACCGAACAATCTTTCTATTAGAAGTAAACAATCGGCTGCATAACCCTTTTACAGTTAATTATTATTGGTCAGAATACTCAACTTCATTACGACAAAGAACAAATTAAGTAAAAATGTTCAAGGAATACAGAACATAAATATGTAAGTACTACGAATTTCTTGTTCAATTCATTTCTACCCTAAGAAGTTATTAATTATAGGGTTGCACCCTGTCAATACATAAAAAATTAATGTACAAACGAACAATGCCTCGACCCTTTTGAGTCACAAGTGAGAACTCAGCTTTGTTCGTTCAATTATAGTTGAATTATTTAAATGAATTATGTTGAATTATAATAATTAATTGAATCCTTTAATTTGATGCCCATAAGTTAACTTATCCACTTTTTCACGCAATTATTGTCATTATTTGATGGCATACAAGCGGTGGCGGTGGGTAAGTATCGATTGATATGGACATCAAATTAATGTCGAGCTCCGGTTGTTGTCGGTAGATGTTATTTGAGCTTAATTCCCTTTAGGGGGCCACCTGGGCTTCGGGTTTGAGGTGATGCTCAGATTCATACAAATCAGTCTTCCAAATAGATGGTATAGCAGGATCCTTTTAACTTGTCATAAAACATATGATCGACGAGCATAATTATGATCACAATACTTAACCTACAAATGCTGAATCTCGCAGATTATTGAAAAGGTCTTTTAAAAAGTTATTCTTTGAAAGGTCTTCTTTAAAAAGGTCTTTTAAAGACTTTAAAGGTCTTCAAGACTTTTGATTATTGTGTCAAAGTCACTGTTTAATTATTACCAAAACAGCTGATTTCTGACAAGTTAAATGGATCGTGCTATACTGTCTGATTGGTGGTTAAGATATTATAATATTATGGGTTCTTATTGTCTACAAATAAGCTGACAAACACTACAATTTAACTAGACTTTATTTACTCGCTTAACACTAAACAAATAATAATAGTAATATTGATAACAATAATTAGCAACACAGAGTTCAATAATTGTATAATATGAATTACTTATATCACTAAACTGTCTATTTTTTTTTGAGGGTGATGCCCACATGAGCTCTAGGCTTGTGCGTGGGTAATGAGAGGGGTGATGATGAGAGATGACGACTGTTCTTAGGCAGTCGGGACCGACAGCTTTTCGTCTCCTCCGAAAGACGGGAGTGGCCGTTTCTGCCAAAATCCGTTCCGGCAACTGTATTCGATCTTGGAACCTTTGGATTATCAGACAAGCGCTTATCGCCCTCGGCTACAGACCACTCGTATTAGGCGATTGAAAAGACAAGAAGCGTAAATATTGAATTGAAAATTAGCTGTACAAAATATTTTATAAAATATTGGATGAAATATTTGATAGCATAATGCGGACCTTAAAATTTAATGAAAATAAAATAAGGTTTTTATACTGTATTAGCTAATTATTAAGTAGGTGTACGGTTTTGTAAGGAGGGGGAGGGTATTGTCTGGGAAGGATGAGGATGATTGACCTCCCTTCCTGATTCTGTGCATGACTCATCACTGCTCACAATCGCCTGTTTGGGCGGTTATTATCTGCTTACGAGCTGCAGTTTTACAGTTACGTGCGTTCCCTTGCGTTCCGGCACTCTTAGGAGGTAAGGGAACGCCGTTCCCACTTGAATTAACCTCTGGACTTAACCTAATCGATAGTACCGGTTAGACACTGATCAGGGGGAAGCAAGCAAGCCTCTCTTCATTATCTTGCGATCACCCTTATATTCTGTCAAGTGGCTTTAGTCAGCATTTGTACCCCCCCCCCCCACTCTCACCTCCCACTTACAACCTCTGACGCTGGAAATTAACTACAGTAATATTCATAATTTTTTCAATGGCATTAGATAGATAAAGAGATATTATTTTTTTGCCGTCCGTCTCTACGGCCATCAGCAATGCCAAGAAAACATAAATATTTCTTGCAAAACAATTGTTTAAAATATTCTTAAACAAAACAATTAATTATTGTTTTGGAAAAATGTTTATGTTTTCTTGACGTTGATGATGACCGTAGAAATAACGTAGATGATGGCAAAGAAATAATATCTCTCTATCTCTCTATAAGATGGATACATCTATATTTCCTCTCTATAAAATAGCAAGTTGAATGTTGTATGAATGTGATTTCAATATCGCCCGATTCACTCAGAGTAGTTCTCAATCGTTCTCAGAGTAGTGTTATTCGATTTCCAGCTTATCTTTCTACATACATCTTTTATGATTGACAACTCAATAAAAACTCTGAAATCTTCAGTGTTTGTTAATTTCACCCATTTTACCCATAGCTCACTGAGGGAGCTGAATTTTCTATGCAATATTTCACTCTGTATAACTCTCGACCAGAATCAGCCTGAGAAGTATTACAGTAATTACAGAGTCCTCTTGAAACATTATAATGAAATTTTTGAGACTCGAATTTTGTGCCAAGGTGTGTTTCATGTTATATTGAGAACATCAAGAAGATTAGCCTACAATAAAAAGCTGAGGTGGCTCAAGGTGGTGGACAAGAAAGAAAGAAAGTATATCTTTTTTCTTCCTTCACAAATACCTTGATAGAAACAAGGGACCTAACTATTTACCTAACCCCTTTCTACTACTTACTGATTTCCAGCTCAATCGAGGAATTAGGTCGCAATTCATCTCTTCATTGTACTGAAGTTTTCAAATTCATCTTCTCTGCCGTTTTTGTACTTTTACCTCCTTCCTTACTGCCCAATACAATCAAATTCTTCGGCTGGTTTCAATATACCTGTATATCTCTTCAAGTACCTACTTGCAGGACATTATTCGTTGTACCCTGTTCGCCATTCGCTTTATTTATTGATCGTCACTTTTTCTTCTCAATTTTCTCCTATACTTTTGTTCTTTTTCGTTTTTCAACCCAACTCTTTCATTGATTTTTTTCAATTATCCAACATTCAACATTTCATTTGTTTTCTTTCAAACAATCAAATTATTTGCTCGTGGCTTTAATCGTTTTCGTTTATGCTTTCTAATATTAACAGCAAGATCATGGCTGTTAACTAATAACAGGCTGTTAATATTATATTATCATGGCTGTTAATATTAACAGCAAGATCATGGCATTTTCAACTACTACCCAGAAGGCAAGAGAGACCGAGGGCGTCCAAGGAAACGACGGATGGATATGAGGTTCGGAACAGGCAGAGATGCCTAAACCCTGATAGAAAGAAGAAGATCATGGCTCTTGGCACAGAGCGTTGCAAGTTGCAATGGAGTGTATCAAGTACGACTGTATCGTCTTGATACGGCTCTGTAGAGTGGGAGTGGGAGTGGCGGTGGGGGTGGGCTGGGGCTCATTCGGTCGGTGGCCTCCGCACCGCACTGTCGTCAGTCAACGCGCCGCCGCCGTCGCCTCTATCCACTCGTTTTGGTGAATCAACTATGTACTTACTATTTTATATGACAGAATTATAAAAATGCTCGTTCTGCAAATGATACAGTTTTCTCAACAGTTCTCAACTTTTTTCTACAGTTATTATTTCGCAAAACTTTTTCGGTAGTATACTATAATATTAGTTTCCAATGATTTTGTATGCGAAAAAACGTTCGCTCAAGCTCTAGGTACTATCACGTCATACTTCAACGGTTATGTGATGTGGATATTCCCCATGAAGTTTATTATCATTATAGTATCTTCATAATCACTTGAATAATAATCATATATCATATGACATAATCACATCATACTTCAACGGTTATGTGATGTGGATATTCCCCATGATGTTTATTATCATCATAGTATCTTCATAATTACTTGAAGTAACCTCAAACCATAATACCTCATGCTGTAGCCTAATTGATTAAGTTTTAATCAAGAAAGAAATAAACAATTTCCAGCCTAGAATACTGTATTATTACGATATATTCTTATATATAAGAATATTGTATAGTAGTTCTGTGAACAGTAGGGTAAATTATCAGAATACTGTATTATTACGATATATTATTACATATAGGAATATTGTTCAGTAGTTCTGTGAACAGTAGGGTAAATTATCATTTACTCATGTCCTGTGTACAATTGTACATGCTGGGCCATTCCTAATGCTTTTTCAATCCTCAAGCTGTTGGAGTGGGGGGACTGATTTGGCTGACGTCACTTTGATCATTTATTCTGATGATATTAGCTGTTGATAATTGACTGAAAATTGGCGAACCACGAGTGTGATGTTAAATGAATCAAGAAATCAGACTTCCCCCTCCACTTTGCGCCTTACACCAGAGAGTGTTCAACCTTCTCTCTAATAACATTGGGTTCTGCCCAACGAGCATACAGCAAAATAATGAACCAAGCTCTCTTCAGAATAGCTCAATCAGCTGATTTTTTTTGCATAATATAAATAATTTTTCATATTAATTTATAATTTTCGAGTAATATTTTTCACTATCAGAAAATATATTGGTTAATGATCATTCACCTCTGATGATTCAGTCAGGTGGATGTGAAACTGGCAACCAGCTGGTAGGCCTAAGCCCACATAAGGCTGTTGAGCCATTGACAAAAAATCAGAAAATATATCACTTTTTGATATCTTAGGCTGAGTCCATACTGAAAGTCTCATGCCTCTTCCATATATAATATGACAAAAAACTATTCTGTATCTATAGTGTGTTCATCGAAACAAGTCAGTGCGCGTAAAGAAAGTGTGCGTGCGTGAATCGGAAAACAGCTGGACAAAGGCATGTTATAACTAAATTTCTCTCGCTCTAAATCCTTAACAGTCAATTATCAACAGCTGATATTCTCAAAATAAATGATCAAATCAAAATGACGTCAGCTGAATCAGTCCTCCCACTCCAACAGCTTGTGGATTCAAAAAGCATTAGGAATGGTTCAACCTTCTATCTAATAACCTTGCTAGTTGAGTAATAATCAAATTTCAGTTCCCAGAATGACCAGGGGTTTAATTATCTAATTCTAATTCAACCCTGGCTTCAAGGAATGTTTTGACCGTGAATCCGATTCAAAGAGAAGGTCTTTGATGCAATACGAACATTGATAGTGGAGAAATGAGAGAGGTCTGCATTCGATCTAGGTCTCATCTGTTTGAAATATTGACAGTCATAATTTAAAGTAACAGCACTGGCCCGGGCAGAAGCGAGTGTGATTGACAGGCTTTGTTTATGGCGTTATTCACTGTTTGGTGAATTGCATCCATCACTCTTTTTTCTACGGTTGAGTGTTTATGTCATTCTTTAAGAATGGACATTATATGTTCAAACTCCGCCGTTTCATATAGCTCAATCATATAATTGTTTGTACATTGAATCTTCTATCTATAATACTTTTTCTTGCTCAAGTCTCATGCTTTGTTAAATCAATCCTATACTGAAAACTGAAATTTCTATAATATTTTCTAGCTCTAATAATCTACAATTTGAGCTAATATATTTTGTAATTTACATGAATGAAGAATAGTCTAATCTAATCTAATCTCTCTCACTCTCTTTGTGTGTAAGCGCATTAACCTTTGTTAAGCACCGGTTTAGTCTAGTTCAGGTCTAGGTCGACAGGTCTAGTTCAGTTGAATCGAGAATTTGGATAAGTGGAATCGATGGAAAAAATATGAAAGCCCATAATTTTACTAAATTCCTAATGATATTCTAATTCGAATATGGTTTGACAAGAATTGCCAGCTGGCTTCCGAGCAGTAATGCCTTGTTTACATGTTTTCATCGGCATATGTCAGTCGGAAAATGCTCAAAAAAGCCTTTTTCTGGAAGCAAATTGCAGCTTGAATATGATGGGTCTCAATATTATGTGTGAATTATGTGGATTTATCTCTTTATTGTCTTCAACGAATAAAAGAGTATTTTTTCCTCACAGAACATATACTCGCTTCCCAAGTCCCAAACAAAGTCCCAAAGATGTTAGATTTTTCGATTTTTAGGGTTGAAGCCGCAACCTGACGTTTCAGAGGATTCGGCTGCAGACTAAAATACATATAATTAAATCCAGGAAAACCTTTATAATTATAGAAACGCAACACTCCTGTCAACACATGCGACTGAGGTATAATATAAACTGAGATAAGTTAAAAGTGTGTGCTATTCTGGAGTGGTAGGAGAAAGCGAAGGTGGAAAAGGGAAAAACGTGAACAGAGGTCAAGTATGTTGCTTTACCTTGCTATTCTTGCCATTTAGCTTTGTTTCAAAATGAGATAGGAGATGCTCTTGGCTACCGTTGCTAACTTGACAGTGCTCACGCTCTGTTTTAGCGCACTATTTTTGTTAGCTCGTTACGCAAACATTTACGATTTTCCTCAGCAAGAGAATTTTCACTTGGAGTATTTTCCTCATCTACCATCTGTCAACGCCGAGATTTTTGAATGGCCATTCGTCTGTACATACAGGGTGGGGCAGAGCCGATTGACGAGTTTGGAAGGGTTATAAGTAATGAACCGTTCAACTTAGAAAAATTTTCTTCAATGGGTTCAATTCAGTTTGAAATATAGTTTTTATTGTTAATTTTTCAAAATTATATCGGTTAGAAACATGTTCGCCTATTTTACATAAAGATCTGTGCAACGATTGAAATCAATAACTGGGATATTATTGAAATAATTGACGTTAGAAATTTCTAATTTTGATCATTAATAGCTTAGACATATAAATTAATAGATTGATTGGTTAAGAATATTTTGAATTTCTTGTTATTTCTAATGAATGGTTATGAATATTTTGAATTCACGTTGTAGTATTCACTTGGACGGATACACTCGTGCCATAAAATCACTCAAGCTGCAAGCAAAAAACAGAAAATAAATTTTTTTTGGTTTAAAATTTGATAATTTTTCGAAAGACTAACAAACATGTTATTCATTGTAAGAACTTTGGTTTATGCTTGAAATGTCCATTGATGCATAAACCAATTCCAATAATATCGATAGTCTTCATGTCTTAAACAAAAAACCGAAAGAGAGCGGAATTTTTCGATATTTTTTTTTGGGGGGGGGTCAGATGGTAATATTAAGGATCATATTCAGATTAGGAATCCGTCCACAGGGAAAATCCTTTTGTGTTTCGAAAGTCGAGCAAAGAGGCCTTTTTTGCACCGTTTACCTGGACTATTTTAATATGTTCTGTTCCGTGGCGAAGCGTGGCGAATAATATACTTATTCGGTCATTTCCTATAGGAAATATACCCAGCGATGACCAAATAAGTATACCACGCTTCGCCACTAGTTCTGTTTATTTGATGATTGTAATTTATTGGTTTTCAATGATATTTGAGTCATTAGCAAGAAATTCACATCACCTGTAGACTTTTGAATAGATCGAAAAATTACTTGTTATAGGCTAACTACCTGACATGTCTTATACTCCATAACTGGAATCTTTAGGACGTAATTTAAAAAAATCAACTAATGAAAGTTATACCTGAAGTAGTGGGCACGAAATTAGGCGGCTGAGATATTTTGAGCAATTCGCCAGCGGACTATTTTATAATCGACTCAGACGAGCAAAATATAGGCAACGCTGGAAGCGTGTTGTCAATTCGTGATCAGGAACAAGTAATTCACGACATTCTCTTGCTTTATTGGTTCCATATCCATTGGTCACCACAGTGCAAAATTTCTCAGCGGCCGAATTTAGTGCCCGCTACTTTAGATCAAAATTAAAATGGCGTGGAAGAGTGAATAACTCATTGAAGTTAACTAAGTTCATTAAGTCGGTGATTGGGGCTTGGTTCATTCTATGCTCCATGTGTGATATGGAAAGTGGATCAGCTGGCGACTGTAGTAGTAGTGGGGGGGCTGCTGCTCCAGCCCCCCTCGCTACCCCCGCCGCACCAGCACCCCCTGAAAGTGAGATGGATGCATTGCTACTTGGCAGAACTGGGGTAAGTCAAAACACAATTCACATTACTTCTTTGTTTAGCTGAAAATGTCTTATGAAATAATAGATTTCAATTTACAGACATGCTTTTACTTGCACCTCAAATTAAAAAAAAAAAAAAACAATTGTGATGCAACAACATGGATATTCAGCCACTCTAGTAGACAAACTTCTTCACAAAATTCAAACAAAATTCACTCACACAAATAAGATACAGAACATCAGCAACAAAATTCATCACACTCACATACCACAATAATAGAACCCGAAAATAGTCAAAAACCTAAAATATAAAGTAGCCTACAGAACAACCAATTCTCTGAGACAACACTTTCATCAACATCAAACAAACTTACTAAATCATGAACAATCTGGTATATACAGATTGAACTGCAATGACTGTAATAATATTTATATTGCCCAAACAGGGAGAGGATTCCATATTAGATTCAAAGAGCACAATCATAAGAGCATGTTCAGTTGTAACTTTAGACGCGCACTAAGAACGGATTTTGAAAACATCCCAAAATTGCGCCCAACATTCGCATTTTCTCAGTTTTTTCGAAATGAATAGGCAGAAAATGTTGAAATTTGGTACTTAGGTTCGTTTAAGGTCTAAAAATGATCTGTTAAAATTGTTTTAAGATTCTCCTAAAATTACGCCAGAAATAGGCGTTTTTGAAGTTTTACTTGCGTTTTCAATACGTATTTGCATTGGAGCGGAGCCCCCTGGTGAGCGCGAAGTGCTCACTCTTTTAGTGTATGAAAATGATTCTGCCAGGGGTCCAGGTGGCGGAGCCCCCTGGCTAGCCTGCTAAGACGAACGAAGCGAGCATGCTGGCTAGTATTGTACCTATATAAGTATCAAAAAGCTCAGAAAATACTTGGATAGAAAAATGTCACCAGACTCTTGTGATGGGGATGGCCGAGAGGCTGGGTTGTAGTATGCAGGTGACACAATACAAGATAAATGGTTTTGTACGGGATATCATTGAAAATTTATAAGCCTCTCTCTCACACACTCTCTGGTCACTTAGCCGAACTCTGTCTTTCTCATAGCAGCCCCCTCCAATGCCTACGCCCTTGCACCAAACGTCACTACAAAAGACTACAAAAGACACTACATTTGCATATAATTATTATGCTTCCCAGTGTGTGATATAAATATCGATTCAGGCTTTAACAACAGAACAACAATTTCAATGTTCACAAACTGTTTTAAATTGCGCGTCAACAAGGCAACCACTGTATAATTGTGGATTTATTTTGCTAAGGCACTTATCAATATTTCATCCCAACAAAACTTTACCATCAATCTCAGCAACAAGACTTTTCAATTATGCACATTTCTTATCGGGATTTGACTATCAAATTGAATACAGAAGAACCTCAGATCATACAAATGTTGATTTTCTATCACGTTTTCCAACTGAACAAGCACAAATACATTTGGTTGATACTCCAAGTCGTTTTAAAATCAATCAATTGGACTCATTACAGGTAGACAATAGATAATAGCTAGAAAGACCGAAGAAGACAAATTCTTATAATCAGTACTACATGCACTACAGACAGGGAATCTGTTGAGAAATTGGGATTCCATGACAATGAACTGACACTACAGAATGGATGTATATTCAAGGGTTGTAGGGTAATAATACCACAAACCCTTCAACGCATTGTACTCCAAGATTGACAATGAGTTACCTCATTACAAGAACATTTTCCAGTGTTCGAAGTGTAAAAGAATTCACCTATCATGATGCAGTCATCATGTTAATATAATGTAGTGGATGAATCCTTCTAGATTTTGAACATTGTTGAAAGTTAAAATATTATGATATTTTGCAGGTCCCTCTAAAAGCGGTTGGGCCCCTCTAAAAAGTTTCTCTGACTGCCATTAGTCTAAGTGATTGATGATTTCCACATCATGGCAAAATTGTAATCATGCAAGCCATACACAAGGGTATATATATGAGGGATAAAAGTGGGAGAACTCACTTTTAGCACCAAATGGGGTCGTAGTTCATCATTCACACTCAAATTCTACATGGAAATTTGATAATATTAGAAACAAACAACTTCATAACAAAAAAAAACAATATTCAAATTTTAGAGTGACAAGTACAAACTTAACAATTGCAAATTATCGGTCAAATGAGGTATTATGCACAGATTGGGGGCGTAACAAAAGTTAAAGGTGAGGTGCATATTCTACTATTCTGGAAATTCTATTTAAGGGAAAGTGACTTTGACAGCACTGTTGTCAATTCTACTAACATCTAGGGGTGCCGATCCCCCCAACGTCTATGACGCCAATCCCCCCTAAGCAGCTTAATATCCCCCCCATACTTTTTTTCCACAGTATCTTTGATAAACAAATGAGTTAAACAAATTGAATAAGCTGATCAATAACCTGAATAAGCGGATAACCCTGTTGGTACCACTACCTAGCGGTGAATTCTTGAACTAAATACAGACACCATTTAGCTTCGCCTAGTGTTGAAAGAAGGCGTGACTATCCCCCACCCACAGACCAATCACAACGCAGTATCCAATTACCAGCTGAACGGCAGCCATTTCAAGTTTAGAACCCTGTTGGTGCCACTATCTAGCGGTGAATTCTTGAACTAACTACAGCGACCATTAACTACAACTAGTGTTAAAAGTAGGCGTGACAATCCCCTTCCCACCGACCAATCACAGCTCAGTATTTCAGCAAGACACCATTCTGTTATGTTGGCCAATAGAAATACACCTTGTAACAGTTTCCAATCAACTTGAATCTCAAGAACAGCATTTTAACAGATGATTTATGAACTAAATTGAGAGTAAAGTTTAAATGATTTTTCTAACAAGTACTTGTTTACAATTAGGCCTATGAATAATATATTCACAATGCACACTTACGATTTTTGGGGAGTGTCGTGACCCTCTCTGTATCCTCCACTGTTCAGAAGTTAGAGGAAGATTCTATTGAGAAGTCCCTATAGAGTATAGGAAGAATCTGAAGTCCCTTCAGATTGATTCTATAGAGAATGATACTACAGTACTATTAATAGGCTGATAACAACAAAGTTGTATGAGTTCGTATCCAACTTTCTTCTGAAGAAAATTTAAAATGTTCTGAAACAGGCCCCAGGTCTTGCTTCTTCCTAACAATCATGCTATCGTTGAAGAAAATACGGATCTGTAGGGTGGGTTCCGAACCACCGGAAAGCGATTTTTGATTTTCATGAATGCATGACATTTAGTGGCCTATATATCTATCCTATATAACTCTGAACTACCTATTGACAATTTTTCATCTGAATAATAATGACTATTTCCATTTGAATAGTGTGTGAGTTTTTAATATTATAATTCTTTCATATTGAGTTCTTATTGTGATCAATTCATCTTTTCCAATGGATTTCACATTCATAAGATAATTCAAGGACATATAAATAGGAACTATACAATCAAATTCAAAAGTTTATTTATTCATCAATGTACACAATACATTACACAAAGTCTTCATTCACAGGCGGTGAAATATCAGTTAATCGATAAATATGTTTAGACAGTACACTGAGTACATAACACTAAGAAAATTTGATGTTGTAAGAATTACAACACGCAACTGCTCGTGTGATTCAGTTAGTTAGTTATACATTTTAAACAAAATCAGGAAAAAACCTGCAAAGGCATAAGCCTGAGCGCAGGAAAGCTAAACAAAAACTTTCTAAATTAGGCAAAGCTTACACGAATAATAATTCATTATACTGCAATACAAAATGAAAAGAAGATACAAATTGTATGTTGTTAGTTATGTGAAGAAGATGGAAATGGATGATACTAATGATAGATGAACCTTTGTTATGACAATGAAAAGAAACGGGGATGATGAATAAAGTTTATGGATTTGAAAAACTATCATACAGATACCATGATATTTTACAATGATATTTTATTGCAATCTGCATTCAGAAGGCAATGCTTATGATTTTAACGGACGAGTAAAAATAAAAACTGAGTCTATTTCCTAAAATGTATCTAATGATGCTGCATTGAAGATAATCCATTGATTAATTTCCTTTAACAAAGATTTGGAGATCTTATTCCTGATAAAGGAGCTGGGAATTATGTTGGCTAATTTATTTGAAATGAAATTCAGTTGTCTGTCGCAAACTGTAAGTCTTGATCTGATAGTTGTAAATGTCATTGAGGATTCTCTTAAATTGTAAGGCGTCTGCCGTTGTTGAAACTTGTCTTTATTTTTATTTATATATAGGATGACATTTTTTAAGTATAACTGTTTAATTTTTAGAACATCAAATTCACTGAAAAGCGCATTACTGGGGTAACGCCTGGGTTTGCCCAATATTGCTTTTATAAGATATTTCTGTATCACATATAATTTATTTATATGAGTATTTAAAGCTCCACCCCATGCCTTAATGCCATATTGTAATACACTTTGTGCATAGGCATAATAAATCATTTTTGATAGTTCAATATTTTTAAGATTGCTGATACTATGAAACTTGTAAATAAGGAACTTTAATCTATTACATAAATTATTAATTTGTGAATCCCATCTTAAATGAGGGTCTAATATAATGCCCAGGAATTTACTTCTTTTTTCACTTGATATTTTTGGGCAAGTGCAGTTATGATCTAAATTGGTTAAGCATGATGTAGAGTGGATAGTCAGATTATTGTTATTTTCAGGTTGTCCAGCCGAGTTAGGAGAGAAAGTCATAAAGAGACTCTTTTTTGTGTTAAGTGTTAACGTGTGATTATCCAGAAATGATTTTATTTTATTCAGACCTATCTCACTATTTTTCACTACATCAGGCCATGCATCACCAGTGAAAATAAGCGTTGTGTCGTCAGCATATGATATCACTTCACAATTGTCTATTTTCAATTTCAACATATCATTCACATAAATTAGGAATAGGATCGGAGATAATACGGTACCTTGCGGCAAGCCATATTCAGAAAAATACATTTCACTGGTTTTGTTTTCAATTGTGAGGATCTGTGATCTGTCCTTCAGATAATCATTAAACAACATCAGCGGTATACCCCGAATGCCTATGCGTTGCAACTTATGTAAAAGCTTAGGATGGGGTATGGTGTCATACGCTTTACTCAGATCCAAGAACACTCCCAGTGTTTTTTTATTATTATTGAAATTATTATTTATTAAACTAGTCAGTTTTAAAATCGCATCATCCGTGCTCTTACCCTCCTGAAAGCCGTACTGGTTACAACTAATAATATTATGTTTATCCAGGTATTTCATCAGTCTACATTTAATAATTTTTTCCATTATCTTAGAGAAAACGCTTAATAAGCTAATTGGACGGTAGTTAGAGGGATCCTCTGGGTTTCCACCTTTGAACAAAGGGACAATATTAGCTATTTTGAAGTGCTCCGGAAATACGCCCTCAGTGAAACATTTATTTATGATACAGGTCAGGGGTCTAGCAATAAGCAAGGCAATGTTTTTCAGACAGACATTACGCGCGTTGTCGAAACCTGGAGCTGATTTATTTTAAGTGAATTTATAACTGATATTATTTCATTTTCTGTGGTAGGGAACAGGAAAAACGAATTTGGAGAAGTGGTTTCAGTAAAGTTTCTGTTTTCATTTATAAGGTCTATGTTGCCTAGTTTATCAGCAAAAGTTTTACCAACATTTACAAAATAGTCATTTAGTGTTTCAGAGTCAACTTTGGGATCAGTTTTATTTTGTTTAATCTCTAAAATTTCGTTGATGCATGTCCAAATTTTTTTACTATTTCCATTTGCTGCCAGGAGTTTTTCTTTATAATAATTGTATTTACAAATTTTAATCAATTTATTCAATAAATTTCTGTAATTTAAATACTCATTTTTTAAAATGTTGTTAAAAGGCTGTTTGATTAGTTTTTTGTGCATTTTGTCCCTTACACGTATGGAATGAACTAAGCCTACAGTAATCCAGTTCTTTAACGGTTTGAGTTTGTGGGGGATTTCCTTTTTAGTAGTAACATTCTTTACATACGATACCACCCTATTAATAAATGTCTTAGTTGATTCATTTGCGTTCATATTGGGGTCTACTACATCATTCCAGTCTTCTGATTCCAATATACTTGATAATGCATCATAGTTGATGGATTCTCTGTATATTGTTTTTGTACATGTTCTGCTTGTTTCAATCGTTTTTAATATTAAACCGGTGCTATAGTGGTCAGTGATTGATGTCTTAAAGATTATGCCTCGAATATTTTCTGGATCAAAAGAGGAGTTTTTTAGAAATATGTGATCAATGCACGACTCAGATGCCAGATTCTCTCTTGTTGTCTTATTTATATAAGATTTGAAACCATTAATAGACATAATATTCATGTATTCATTTGTTACATTGTTATTGTTATTTATGTTTATATTTATATCACCCACTAGAGCAACATTATCACTTTTCCCAAATTTTTTTAAGCATTCATTCAGCTCATCCAGAAATACATCAATATTACCTGCTGGAGATCTATATATTGCGATTACTGTTAATTCTATATTTGATTTAGGATCTTTAACGTTAATTATAATCGAGTTTGATTCAGCTATAGCCCAACTCACTGTGCTGACAGATAAGGAGTCTTTAACAAATATACATACACCATCACATTTATTCAAATTACCTGGCCTACTTATTTCAACGTAGCCATTCAATTTAAAATTAAAACTACATTCATTGTTAACCCAAGTCTCCGTTAAAATAATTATGTGAAAATCAATACAACTATTCTGTATCACATAGGTGAACTGATCAAAGTTCTTTTTGATACTCCTAATATTCATTTGGAAAATCCTCATCTCATTCATATCTGTTAACCCTAATTCTGCATTATGATTAAATGTGAATATATCCTCCACTGTTTCGGTCTCATAGCATTCCCCACTCAGTTCATTGTCGAAGTTGTTGTTAATCAGTACCATTACAATAGAGAAATGTAGAAGAGAAAAAAAAGTGGTAGTATAATATTATAAGGAAAAAGATCTAGGTATGATAAGTGAGATGAAGATGATAGAATGGGGGAAGTGGGATGAAGATGATAGAAATTTTTTTTATTATGATTTTATTTATGAGAGAAGAAAGATAAAGAAAAGCTGTTTCTTCTGATAAGGCGACTAGCTCTGTGCAACAAAAATAAAAACAAAAAAATCTAGTATGGTATTGTAGATCGAGAACCAAAAAAGGCAAAGAAAAATAAATTAACCTTACAAAAACGCACACATTCTCATTCACTCACACATGCATACCCTTTCTTACAACAACAGGCAAAAAAAAAAAAAAATAAAAATAATAAAAAATAATATTCATTATTCCTATTCATTGATAATTTAAAATCAGAGAGAAACCATTGATCTGATAATGAGCCTACTTATGCTTATCAAACAATTCTACCATGCTATCTCACAATTTCATCTCATTCATCAATTTACTGTTTCTTAAAAATGTTACTATAAAATTTAAAAATACCGTATACACACACACACACACACACACATACCTCGATCTAATAGAAAAAACTTGATATATTTAATACAATCGTCTCTGTTGATCATTATAGTTCAACAACTTATTTTTTATTTGAGTTTATGAATTTGTCAATGTCACTCGCTGTTTTTAAAACTATTGGTTTGTCATTTTCACTGATACGCACCTTGATGGCACCTCCTCTATCGATCCATACGAACTTCCATCCTCTCACCTTCTGCTGGCCTTTTACTTTCATGAATAGCGCTCTTCTCCTCGAGGTGATGGATTGGTTAATGTAGATCTGTTGATTTCTACCACCAAGATTAAGATGCTGCGTCGACAAGGTTTTTTTGGATTTTTTATTTTGCAGGACGCTGTTGGCGACATCACGACGTACGAATTTCACAATTATCCCTGGACTCTTGTCGTTTATTTTTTTCAGTCGATGACAACAGTCTATGTCATTTGAACCGATGTTCACACCTACTGCCTTGCATACATCCGCGACAATCTTGTGTACATCCTCTCCCTGCGTCTGTGGAATTCCAAAGATTTCAATGGAATTTTTTCGCGTGTATTGCTCCATCATATCCGCTTGCTCCTCCAAATCATCAACTTTAAGGCGAAGTTTCAAATTTTCCGCTTGAAGACACTCTATAATGTTCTGTTGGGTTTTTATGATTTCTTCTTGTTTTGAAAGCAATAGAGAGTTCTTGTCGAGTTTCACCTCACAAGCTTTTAAAGACTCACGAACTTCAAGTTGACCAGCCACGATGTCTTTTCTTAGATCTTTAAGAGATTTTTGAAGCATATGCAATGTTGAAATTACATCAATTGACGGAGAGTCTTCTGACACAGCACTAGGTACATTTTTTACCGGCGTTGACTCCGACCTCTGAGATCGCGCCTTAGAATTACAAGCCGAGCAAAGCCACGAAGAGAGAAATTCGAAGTCTTCCTCCTTCAAGTTCACACATGGACCGTGGAAATATTTTTTACACAGAGTGCATGTGATCTTATCCTTGGCCTTATCGTTGGATTGATTAACTGGCATTTTACACTTTCCACATACGCTCATGTTGCTCGATTTCAAGTTTCAACACAGTATAACACAACTATACGAGACTGCACACTGAATTTCTCAACTATACAGCGAAAAAAAAACAATTAACTTGACTAAATATTGAATTTTATAACCTAAAAATCATTACACAGAGCTTTATTTGCCCGTTGAAACCGTTATTTCATGCTTAGAGCCTATTATCGCATTCGAGATAAGAGTGCCGAAATTTTCGTGCCTCTCGCTTCGAAGGCTGACGAGATACTGAAGGGCGCGACTACCGGAAGGTTAAGCCTTTCTTCTCTCAGCCTTTCTCTTTTTTCAATTCTTCTCTCTTTTTCTGGTTGTATCTACTTTCTTATTCTAGTTTTTCCTTTTTATTTCTTTCTCGGTGGAATTTTTATAATAAAACGATTCAGACTCTTCTTCAGACACAGGTATTATAATTATAGCCCAATTGAAGAATATTTTTAAAGAATTTTAAATTTTAAATTATCAAATTGAAGTACATTTTTTTTACAATTTTTACATTGAAGAATATTACATTTATGCCAAATCTTTGTAATATGTCTTTGAAGATGAAATAAAATAAATTCAAATGTAATTATATAATAATATAAGAATAAGAATATAATAAGAATATGAGAAGGGGAGCTTCAAGGCAACAGATGACATAAGGAAAAGATTTCTCATTTGATGAACTTATGTAGTCCTATGTGGCTTTAAAGAAAAAAAGAAGAAAGAAAGAATAATATAATTAGCTTCTCTCATTAATCATCGCTCGTATTTTCATTTATAACTAATTATCTTGCATTGAAATTGACCTCTTGTCAGAGTAGGACTAGTGTGGGCTTACCCGGGAATGTATGAAATGCCCCGGCCAAAAAAAATTGTAGCCTGAAGGGAAAGTTTGGAGGGTTGAGTTGGCAGCAGTGGTTGGTCTCAGCGCAGCGTCCGCAGCCGTAACCATGACAACCACAACTAGGCACTCACTAGATAAGATACACTGATGAGACCTTGACATTATGAGGCCTGTCAGAAGGTCTACGTTGCAAATTTTATTGTTGAATTAATTAATTATTTTGAAATTTGTAATAAATAATTCACTCATAAATCAACTTTTACTAGAAATTCACATACACATACTGGTGAGATACCTTATAGTTGTGAATTTTGTGATAAAATATTCACTCATAAATCAACTCTTACCACACATTTACATACACATACAGGGGAAAGACCTTATAGTTGTGAATTTTGTGATAAAACATTCAGTTATAGATCCAGTCTCTCTAGACACTTACATACACATACTGGAGAAAGACCTTACAGATGTTGAAATTGTGATAAAACATTCACTCAGAATTCACATCTCACCACACATATAAGGTGCTTACACACAGGAGATAAACCTTGAGGCTGAGAATAGTGTACTAAAAATAGATCCTAATATCTTTCATTACCCAACTCAACTTTTGAATCAATAGCGTAACAGAAAGAAATATCACAAGAGAGTGGAGCATGATCAAACACGACTAGAAATTGCACCACGACAACTAGTGGCGAAGCGTGGTATACTTATTTGGTATACGGGTCCTATAGGAAATATACCCGGTGATGACCAAATAAGCATACCACGCTTCACCACGGACGACAACGCACCCAGTTACTCTACTAACTGGCCCTTATTCACCTCGGTGTGGTCCCTCGGCCTCCCTACAGCCCGGATTGCCTCCCCCAGTCTTCTTTCGTCTCCACAGCTGAAAAGAGCACTGAAGTCCATTGCACACTGGGTCGAAATCTTAAAACAGAGGCTTGCAAAAAGGTCCCTCCTATCAATCTAAGAGCTCAGAGCTGGCTGACGCTTGGCTGCTCCAAGCGACAGAAAGCTCGGAAAAAATAAGATTCTTTATTTTTATCTACAATATTGAAACCAATTACGATTTTCTTCAATTAACGAAATCCAAGTTATACGCATTTGTAACCAAAACTGTCCCGTGTCAAACCTTCAAAATGAGTGGACTATTTTTACGAAACCACCTGTTTAATAATTATAGTAATTAGACCAGTCGAGATCGTGCGTATCGAACATTGACTCATGTTCAATTTGATTAAAATATGGATTGTGAATACTAAAATTATAGATCTTAGAAGTGCTCTACAAGTTTTATATAAGAAATTTTCCAGTCAAACAATCCTGTAAACTTTTATTTGGAAAGGTATGAAATTTTCAAACTAAAATCGAGTTTCTTCCTTCATTCCTATGGACAACTCCTGAACCTTAAGAACTATAGAGTGAAATTGAAGTGACATGGATAGAAGACTTCTACTCATATAATGAAAAACCAACTTTAGTCTTCCATTTTGAAGGTTTTTGAAGGTTTCAAGTTTCTGAAAATAGAAGGATGATTGAAAGAACCAATTGGAGGAGTTTCATTGCAAGAAGTAAGAACCCAAACCGATCACGGTGATTCCGCAAATCCGTTGCAGCTAGTTGATGAGACTTGTGCCACCGCTTCTACTCCCTCTCTAAGGGCCGCACCCTTGCGTGACTACCCATAGGATCTAACGCTACAACTTTCCAGCAATTTAAGTTTCGGATCTATTGCGATCCAACTGCTAGAACATGTGAGGAAGCTGTTTTGAGTCGAACTTCAATCTTTGATAAAACTCAATCTTTCACTTTGAGTCACATCTTCTGCTTTCGGTAACATGTCAATCGATCATAGAAATATTCTTTTTAGTGCAACCGGCACTAGCGAACAAGTTTATCTTATGCTAGTGTCTGCCAAATTGCTCTTTGTTAGAAATTTTTTTGTTTTGATTTATAATATCCTTTGATTATGAGTTAGAATTAATGTTTTATAAACACACATATTGTACTTAGTTTTTTTATGTTTTAATTCTAGGTTACAGATATTGCTGTTTTTATGTACTTTTGATTTTGGCAATAAATACTTTCATACTTTCATACTTTCATACTTTCATAATTCATCTGGTGGAAACTGAATGTGGTTTTCGTTCATTCCACTATTATTTATGCTTCTGACTTCACCGTTAATAGACTGCGTTTATTTTTCATCTTCCAAGCTTAAGATTGAAGTCTGTTGTTTTCCTCACACGTTATTCTAAATCAAGCAATTGCTGTTGATTTGTTTTTGTTGCGATGAACACTATCTTAATAATGAGGAAAATGAAAAGGGAAAGGGAAGAGGGAAAAGGGAAATTACGTGAGGTAGGCAGCCCTGCTCAGCCGGATGGTATCCAGGCGACGGAACGGGACCGACCCAGTCGCCGTCTGACCCTGCACTGCAACCCTACGACTGCAACCACCAACCACCAACCACCAACTAGCCATTGGTATTGTGAGTTAGCAGCGCGCTTCTATTCCTCACCAAAACTAGTTTTTAAACGACAATCCAGCTATTCCTCAAACTCTCCAAATGCCTTCAATACTCTAATATATATTGTTTGTTTTCTATTCAAGCATAGCATATAGAATTTTCATATGTTAAATATTTCAATAACTCTTTGGAAGGTTTTCAAATTGAAATAACATTGAACAATACTGAGTTCATATAGAATATTATTACGTGAATCATTAACAAATCTGCCATACAATTTACAAAGAAAAAGATGTATTATAATTCGCGTTTTTCCCAAACAACAATTCTCATTATCACTTTAAATTTTGTTTGCCTACTTAAACTCCATTTTTTAAAATTTGATCTCAAAATAATATGAATGATTTTCATGAAAAATTGTTAACTACAATTGTCAACTATAAATTTATTTATTTAGCGTATGGCTTTTAATAGTGGGGAGACTCGAGTAGGGTTGTTCCACTTCACCAACATAACTAATTATCCCTTGATAGGGAACATGGTGAAAGTTTGTTTTCACTTAGGAAACAGACATCAGCATTTAAAAAGAAGTATTTTTTGATTTTATAAAGTCGTGTTACAATAAAGAAGCATTTGAACGCATTGTTCCAG